>JAKLNE010000022.1:0-104368 GCA_022814615.1 Waltergamsia citrina
CCCCCCCCCCCCCCCCCCCCCCCCCCCCCCCCCCCCCCCCCCCCCCCCCCCCCCCCCCCCCCCCCCCCCCCCCGCGAGCAGCCACAAGAATAAAACAGATCACGTACCTGAGACGGTATCGCGCCATGTTCGGGGGAAGACAAGGAGCAACGGCTTTTGAGAGGCTCACCCGACCCAGACCCGTGTCGTCGGTCCCTCTACTCCTGGTCGTGTGGAACGACAGCGACAGCAGCGTTCCCACCAGGACAGGGGGCTCCTAATTATGACCTAGCAGCACCAACAGGCCCCTTCTCATTCTTTCTCTCTTTCTGACAGGCCTGCCAGCGGCCGTTTTGCGCCAGGTCAGGGATTGGAAGAAAGAAAGAAGAAGAAGAAGAAGCCACCCAGCCCCCAGCATAACGCCGCACACCAGACCGATTCCTATTAGTTAACAATGTACATGGTCAGCCCCCCAGGCTTGTGCGCGACCGGTCGGTTCACCCCTAACTTTGCACCAATTTTCCAATCGCTGCTGCCTATGGGGTCGGCCATCGGTCTCGACTCTGGTGGGCGCGACGATCAGAAGAGAGGAACTGGGGAGGGGAGCAGGGCTTCTTGAAACATGACGGCAGTTTGGACGCTTGGGCCAAAGACAGCACTTTCGCTTGAAGGCTTGAATTACCCTGTAAAAATGACTGATCAGTCCATGTATCATGGCCATTCGTCCATGTATGGTAATCCAATCCGCGAGGGCCGGCCGCTCGGCAGCATTCCAACGTACCGTTTCAATTGCATCCGAGCATTCAATTACACCCGAGTAATGAGGGTAAATACTACCATTTAGCTCTGCCACAACATTGTGTCATCAAAACCATTTGGCAGATTACATGCAGTTACATGACGCCCTTCACATAATCGCTGCGTACGCATGTAGTTAGTGGTAGTAGTCAAATTCGCTCCGTCGTATCAGATCACATATAAGCTTGAGTCAGGAATTAATTAGTGATAGCTTTCTCTTCGTTCTCGTACTCGTACATGGCGAATGCATCATTACCCTTTGGCTTCGGTCAATGCACCGACACTGCATGAGATGCCCAGGCGATCTCGGAGCACAAGACATCCAACATGCCACGGACCGGAGATCTAAGCATAAATCGCCGGCCTTAGACGCATCTTTCTTAGGCTCTGGCTGGAGAAGGAAGTCTATGCGGCAAGGGTATTGAAATGGTGCCCGACACCGATGTGTGTGTGTGGCAGAAGATACACGCAGAGAGCGAGGCCGGAGAGACGATGGACGGCAAGCGTTCAAACTGAGAAGGCTGTCCCGTTGTGCGGACATGGGGGTTCAGGTATGTATGATAAGAAGGTGTTGGAAACACGTATTGCATTCTACTCGTAGAAGGGGACTTGTGATCAGCGGTTTCGAATTTGACTTTTGGACCAGGATTCAACCGCCGTTAGCGGAGTCATGCACCCGCGAGGGTCTGGTGAATGGCTGGTGATGGCAAGCTGTGCACTTTCGTAATAAAGGGCATAGCATAGTAATTACTTAATGGCTTCACCAAGCGCTGCGACTCTAATGCCATCGGTGTTCTGTGTACGTAGAAATCTCTGGAGAGGGGCGCGTGTGACCCGGATCTATGTCCCCCGCATAAGATGTATGTGTCGTGACCTCAAGTCTCGGGGTGTATCCGTCTTACATGGCAGTGGTAAAGCCGATAATGGTGTGGCAACAATTGTGGAGGGAGCAAGTGCATAGGTCAGGAGATCTTGAGTCGTGCCACAGTGGAGGTTAGCTTAGGCCGGGCTTGGTCCTCATGCAGCTGAAAGATGAGGACGAGAAGGAACATGAGGGAAAAATTAAGGCTAGATGGGTGATGACGTTGATGAGGCCTATAGTCGCTGTGTTACGTCAAGTAAGGGTCGAGCGGCGGCCTAAAACTATATGTGACAGCCAAATGCAGTATGCAAGACACTTAACAGGAAAACTTACTCTTGGTAACCTGCTCATAATATCATTACACGAGCAAAGAAGTGCCATCAGCTGGGCGTTCCGACCGACTTTCCGGGGTTCCGGTTTCGCGAGCCTCAATGTTCCGACGTTGCAGCAGTTGCAGTTACACAGTGACCTGCATCTGCAATTCATCTGCATTTGCATATGCAGCTTCCACTGATGCAGATGCTAAGTGCAGAAGCAGACCCAGGGCTAAAAAAAAAAAATTTACATATAAAAAAAATGAGGTAACAAAAATGCGTGCCAATCGCTTCACAACAATAAATTTTTTTTGCTGTTACCATGTCACTTGGGCTTGCTATTGGTGCAATCCGGACCGTAGTACACGCGCGCCGCGCCAGGGGATACGCTTGTCCGGCCGTACGGGAGGGACGGCGCGTGCGTGTGGCTTCAACTTCAGACGGATCGGCTGCCGCCTGAGTCAAGGCATCTCGAGAGAGAGCTAGACATGATTAGCATTGTCCGACCGCGTGGCGACCCGCCCCGCTAATGAATTCAAATTACTACACCATTTTGCACGAGACCTTCGTTTGATGTGTTCCTGACATATGTCATTTCGAGCTCCTGACGTACGTGGTTGAGTGCTCTTTGGCCATTTAGACCCAGAATCGCATGTCATTGAGGACGCTAGTCGAAGCAAGCGTAGACTGTATTATGCGCCCTCAGAATCGTATCAAGTAGTGGGTTAGGAGTCTATCGTATCCACTCTGGTCGAGCTCCACGAGCGTTCTCGCCCGGTTCTCGAAGCGGCCTTCTGACCAAGTTTGGCAGTTCCAAGTGGCCATGTTAGATTTGCAAACAGTTCAGGAAACCAGCACGTAATGTATGAGGCGCGCATTTACGCCGCCTTGATCTCAAACGAACGGATGCTGTTGCCCGTGTAAGCTTGTCCAGGCTATCCTCGAAATGCCATTACGCTTTTCGGCCAGCTGCATGCCTGCGGCCTTTTCCTCGTCCCTTTTGCTTCTATTTTGAAGATTATTTTTCCTCAATGGGACAGGGCAAAGCTCCGTTGTAGCAATGAATTGGGGCGGGATGCTTGGCCGTGTAATGCGCATAGTCGAGAAGCCAATGTCGATTTCTACCCCGGTGATGATGGAGGGGCGCCCCAAGTCATTGTCACCTCTTACTGTCTGGCAATCTTGAGAAGCGAAAGTCCCAATGACGACATCAATCATCATACGTAATATTGCCATACGACGAATTGTGTGAATAAGTCAACTTACGGTGGTGACTTACATGGCTCGAAGTGTTAGAGTCTATGATTATTAGTATGTGAGTGTCAACGAGGCTGCCAACCAAAATGATTGGATCCGTTGATTCATGCCAAGCGCGCTATCGACCCGATCCACCACAAAGTGTCAAAGGTGTAAGTGTCTAGTCGAATGGTCCGAGAGCAACACTTAGAACTCCACGGAGAACGGTTTTTCTTTTTCTTCCGTCAGGGTCGTAAAATATTAGACTATTCCAATAATGACCAGGGACAGTTTGCCAGCAGGCCAGCCTAGTCAACATTGACCTGTGCAGTCGCAGTGCAGCTCCAGGCTCCAGGCTCCAGGCTCAGGCCCCTGGGGCTTCAGGCTTGAGCCGATGTTGCCAAGCTTCTCGCGTCGGCTAGAGCTGCTCGCGTCGGCTACAGCTACCGACATAGTGAGGCGGGAGTCAAATCGGTCAGAGCTGGATCTGAAGCTAGATTCAATTACATGATGCCGCAACTTGAGGGGCTAGCGCGGTCCTAACTCGTTTGATCTCCGGCCATTGCATCCACGTGTGGTCATGCAGAATTTGGGGTAATTACAACAATCCTGTGTACGGCAGCGCTGTTGGCCAGTCGTTGGATGCTGGATCGGGCTTTCAAAAAGAAGAAAAGACGGAGGGTGACAGCGAGCTATGGTTGGTAGATGACACCCGGCCAGTTACCCCAGGGAAGGTCCTGATTCGTGAATGAATACAGCCTGGTTTGCCTCAATTATTGATAGCCATGATGATATCGAGCTATCGTCGTGTGTAACAATGTGGCGGCCGGGCCGTGCAGGTGTTTAGTGACGCTAAGTGCGAATTATGCGCCTATGGGCCACCAGACGATGATGTGCAATGTGACTAGTACTCGTAGTTGAAATTCCGGATGGTGGCTGTGTGGCCCGAGTCAGAAGTGTTTGAAGCTTTACGTCAAATACTGAAGTTATCATCTTGACTGCCAGGCGGTGAAGATGAATGAGAAGCGACCGTGGGCATGGCTTGAACGTAGTGGTGTGAAGAGGAATCCATCTCCGAGTCTGATATTGCCCCTCGGTAATATGCCTGCGATTGATTAGTACGATACGAGTATCTACTCGGATACTCTTGATGCCCAGACGGCGAACGCTCTCACAAAGCCAGTATTATCGCCGACAGATTATGGGATAATTAACACCAGTAAGAGTGGTTCCTGTATTACTTGTATCAGTGCTTGAAAGATGAGATCCGGGATCCGACCAGGGGTTTGACAGTTGGTCACCGGGTTGCTGCTGAAGTGAAGGTTGGCGTCATGGTCTGGTAATTTTGAAGCAAAACGGGCGGCGAATCTGGCGCTGGATCGGAGCTTACGGCTTCGACCTACCAAGGTACTTGCAATGGCATCGTACGACATGGTTGAGGCAACCTGAGAAAAGACGGGAGGCTCTAGGGCTTAGGCCGAGTGTCTTGGAGCGAGACGAATCGAAACCAAAAGGGTGCTAGATGCACACCACCTTTTAGGTAGCACCAGTGCTGTGCTACCACCGGCTCTGGGCACTGGCAGTTAGTTACGTGAATCAAATTGTCCCCACCACCAACTGCCACTAACGATTTCTCTTGTTAACGACCCAAACGCCCGCTGCCCATAGCATTGACGTTCGCATCACTGTCCCTCACGTTGACTCCACTGAGGAAAGGTCCATGCGCGTCTCCGCACTGCCATCGCTTGGTCTAGGTAGGTGCTTGTAAGTTGTAGTATGCAGCTTAGGCGCGCTTTCCACGGCGCTTTTTTATCGCTCTTGCCGCCGTTGATGTAATATTGCCCGCCGAGAAGGCGCAAGTCATGCGCCAGACAGTCTCACTTGCGGTTCTTCACCGACTTCTTCAAGGCGTAGTGGCAGAGGCAGGCACGATTGGTAACGGAAAACCCCGCAACTCAAGATACGGTAAGGTCCGTAAGGTCCGTGAGGTAGGTGCGAGCGGTCTTCTTGTCGGACCTTGCCCAAGGCTTTATCCGAAAAGTAGGTGCAGCTTGTAGAGTGCCTGCAGTATTACCGTATTAGTAGTGGTGGTGGTGGTGGCAGCACTTTTAGTGGTGGCAGTGGTAGTAATAATGTTAACAATGGTGGCAGGAGCGAGCTGCGACTGGTGACCTGCGACCTTCGATACAAGCAAAACGGTGCTCCTCCGAGTGGAATTGAAGCCTCCAACGGCACGGCACGGCACCCTCGCAGTGTTGGAGTGTTGGAGTGTTAGAGTGTTGGCACCCTCACATCCTTGCACGCGCGTGAGCGAGCAACCAGATTTGGGAGGGAATCTGACGGTAATAATTAGGATAGGTACCTAGGTGACCGTGGATGTGTGTGGTTGAGAGGCCTGGACAAGGGACTTCACTCAGTGGTAAGGTACTTACCAGGAGCTGCACACACACTCGCTGCTTGTCTCCACACAAGCTCGTTTCTTGCCGGGAGCCAGCGACAGGTACCCGACGAGCTGTGTCGCCCATCTTGCATTGCTCGCTTCGCCTATCGCTTCCGGCCTCTAATTACTCGTACGGATACAGGTACAGATGACTTCTTCTTTTCCCAAAATAAAAGCGCTGCCAGTCCTCGGGCCCGGGCCACCACAACTAGCACCGGCTGTTATCGTAGAGTGAGAGATTTGGAAGGCTTCTAGCCCCTTGGCCCGCCTTCTGTGGGCTTTTCCAGTGGGCACTAGGCGGGCGTTAGACAGGCTTTGACGTTCAAGTGACCTGGCAGATTGACGGTCGTAATAATAATTCGAGGTATAGTATTACTAGCATGATCTTGTCGTTCTGGTGACCTGGTACCCGGTCGGCTCATTGAAGGAGCACTGACCAGTCTGACCCTGTCCTGTCCTGACCAGTCCAGGTAACTGTCCAGGTAGTCAAGGTACCTAACTGTCCAGGTAATTGGGGTGGCCTCAGCGTCCTCTCTGTCTTTTTGAGCTCCAAGTCGCTCTCTCGCGCCCACGGGGCCATGGGTTTGTAGCTCAATGGACCAATTGTGCGTCGACAATCCCGCCAGCATTGCTCCCCCAGTTCCGTTCCAGGCTTATCCAGCGTTCGGTCTTTACCCACGATTCCCTACTGTACGAGGATATTCCACTAAATACTTGAGGTACTACTAGTAGTACGAGTAATAGGTAGGCACTCGCATTACGAGCACCTGCTATGGCTGTTGCTATTGCTATCGCTACTATTTCGCATAGGTAATAGGTAGTCCGCTGGAAGGAACTGAAGGAACTGCTACCATTTGTGGACACTCCGCTTAATACCGTGACCGTGACGTCCACATCCAAAACACCACGCGCGATTGCCGTGGCGGCCGTATCTTCTCCGTCGCGACATCAACCAGTTTAACCATTAGCTCTGAGAGTAATACTCGTATGTGCTTGTACTACTCTGTCGGGCTTCTCTGGTCCCGGCTGCCAATACTGCTACTATAGTATACCACTCACTTCCTTAGTACTACTACCTAACTTACTATACTCATACGGTCCTTGTCCAGCCAGTGCTTGGGCTGCCCGCACGTATAGTAGCAGCATTAGCAGCATTACGAGTAGCAACCAGCACGCCCATCCGAGCTGCAACGCTACTCGGCCCCACCGTCCGCCGCAGTTCTTTTGGGTCATCACCCATTAACCCATCGCTCATCGTCCATCGCCTGGCGTCCAGCATCCATCACCAATCACCCCAGGTCGGACGTGGGAGGTGAGGAAGTGAGGCTTGCGGTAATCCAAACCATCGTCCTGTTCTGCTTTGCGCTCCGCTCTATTAACCAGAACGCGGACCCCCCTCTCATAATTATCACCGGTAATCGCCTTTGCCTTTACCTGTCCTTCTGCGCCGCCCTACGATCCGGTCCGGAGCCGCTGGCGCAGCTTTGTTTGAGAGCGTGGCACCCCGGGTCTCCAACGTCTCTCCAAGGTACGAGTATTATTATCAGTATCTTCAAAGCCTTCAAGGTTCCTAGGAACCTTACTGTAAGGACACCCCAGAGGTCCCCCAGAGGTTCCCAACGTCCTCAAAGGTCCTCAAGGAAGCTTCCCCGACCAAAAGTCTCCAGACTTCAAGGAAGGTCTCCAAAGGCCTGATACGTACGGGCTCCTCCCGCTTCCAAGGTCCGCCTTACTTAACTACTTTCCGAGCTTTCAGGCTCAGCGCGCGCTCGCGCACGCCTCTCCAGCCATCAAGTCTCTTGGCATCTATTATCAGCTCTCGTTTGGGCCCTTCGTCTAGGGCTTGCTAGCCTCTCGCACTGGACGCCGCCAGTTTCTCCCCCGGATGGCACATGTCATCATAGCTCTACCTGGCCATCGCACGAGTCACGCCCAACGGTGCCAACACCCCGGTCACCCTGGTCCATAGGGTCCAATTATCATTCCCTCCCACTCTGCGGTGCCGATTTCTTTACTGTGCGGCCCTGTAGCTCTCCGAGCCTCACTCCCTCCCTCAGCCCTCCGAGCCAGTCCATGGCCACCGCTTCCCAGTGGGCCCTGCTTCACCTTTTGTCTCCTTCTCCTACACGAGTCCGTGTCCTGTGCTTGTACATATATAGTACTTGAGTACGGTGCCGGCCCGTTACGCAAGATGGATCCTGGACCTCCCGACTCAAAACGCCAGCGCATCGCCTCATGGTCATCATCTTCACACGGCGTCTCTCTTCCACGGCCTCATAGCACCAACAGTCCGCTGCCGCCGCCGCGCGCCCCGAACCACCACCATCCCGCCGCGCCATATCACCACTACCCTCCTCGACCGCCCGAACCTCACACCTCTGGGCCGCCAACGCCTGTCCATCCGTCGACCCCATCGCAGGTCCATCCGGAGGCAGAGCGGCGTCACCATGAGCAAGAGGCCTACGCTCCAATGCAAGATCACTACCAGCATCACCACCACCCGTCGCAACCGCTCCCGCAGCACCATCATCCTCCCGCCTCGCCGGCGCACGGAGCCTACCACCCCTACCAGCCTCGCGAACCCGCGCCTGTGAAGCGAGAACCCGCCGAGGACCCTCATCGTCCGACCTCGACTGGCCATGCGTCAGAAGCTCCGCCTCCTCCGCCGTCCGCGTCGTCGCACCACTCCTCTACCTCTCACCAACCTCTGCCACCTCCTCAGGCATACACAGAAGGACAGCAAAGACACATGAGTTACGACAATGTACACTCGGTGCCTCCTACTCCCGGGGGCTACCGACCACACAACTACCCGCCGCCGGTCACAACGCCCCTGTCGCAGCAAGCCAGCTATGAACCACACCCAAGCTACTCCGATGCCTACTATGGCGTGACATATTCTTCTAGTTTGCCCGCCAAGAAGAAGAACACGCGCGCTTCGCAGGTAAGATTCGAGGCGACGGACGCCAATTATGGCCAGGTACAGGTTTTGTACTAACACGACTTGTTCTTAGGCTTGCGATCAGTGCCGTCAGCTCAAGGCAAAATGCGACGAGACAAAGCCTTGCAAGACATGCCGGGACAAGGGTCTGGAGTGCAAATATCGAGATCCGATCCCCAAAGCGTAAGCTCTACCGACCTATGCGGACACCGCACCATGCTAACACATCTTTAGGACGGATAAGGCGCAGACAGATATTCTAGATGGTATCCTTACCATGCAAAGCACTTTGAGCACATTGACAGATCACATCGGACGGGTGGAAAACCGTCTGACAAAGATGGAGTCTGTCTTTGCTCATAATCTTGGCCCATCTCCTGTCAAATCTGATCCGGCCGCAGTTGCTGAGGCTCATGCCCGGATTCAGTCCCCTCGGGTCCAATCTCCCGTCATGGCGAATGGCGGATCGGACAGCCTGGACACCGTCACTATGGAATCTCGAAATACGGAGGCAGGTTCTGGCAGCATGGAACGGTACGCCCATGAGCCCAGCTCTCTGGAAGCATATTACCAGCAAGATCCTTCACGGGAAGTGAGACCTCCTCCTGACCAAGTACCTCCATTGCGGATGATGGTCGAGGATGAAGTCGAAGCAGAGCCTGGCCCGCCTGTACCACCCGGTGAGCCAGCGATTCCTATCAACCACACAACGCTGGCCGGATTGCTATTGGAATGGCCTACTATTCGAGAGTTGACAAAGCATCACATTGAGCGAGAGGGGATTCGTTACATTAGCGAGTTTCCCATCAGCCAGGAGCAGAACAGGGGGCCGTTGATCGTCTACGGACGCGGCGAAGACGCCCATCACTCTCGCTATAGCAGGGAGCCAACTGAGCATGGCAATGTAGAAATGGCGGATGACTCGTCTGACATGGCCTCTCCTTCACCGGCTGCTGATTTCGGCCAGCTGGGTGGACTCAGTCCCTCTGATATGATTGAGTACAGAGGCGGCGTCCTTGGTGCAGATGGGAATCCCGACTTCTCGGAGGCCAAGGTCAAAGTCTATGTCCAAAGCTTCAAGGACAACATCCTCAATATGCACCCCATTGTACAGCCGAAACTGCTTGACTACTGGGTTCAACATTTCCTGGATACGTTGCCGACAACACAGCCTCGCTCGACAAAACCTCAAGTTGCAAAACCAACGTTTGCTATTGCCAACCCCCAGCATCAAATGGATAGTCCTGGTGCCAAGAGGAAACGCTCTCCAGAGCCAGATAGTTTCGATGGCCCACAAACGGGCCCCCCTGGCAAGGCTGGCAAACCGGATCGCTCCATTCATAGCGCTCTTATCCTCACAGTCTTGGCTTTGGGGAAAATCTGCCTATACCGTGACAACATTCCCGACGTTGTCCATCCCACGGACCAAATTGGCCCCACAGGTAGTCCCATTGTTCGCAACGGTGTCCCTCAGTCGCCAGGACAGTCATCGCCACCTAGCCAATCTTCCCACTCCCATCATTCGGCGCAGCCTTCTCCCAGAGATGCATCGGACCGCAGCGCGCATAGCAGACGGGCATCTATCCACGGTTCTACCGGCTACCGCTCAGGGTACAATCTCAAGAAGAATTACGAAGTCATCCCCGGCTTAGAATACTTTGCCTACGCAACTGACATCCTGGGAAATCTCGCTGGCGCTTACAATAACATGAAAGATGTCTACGCGAACATCTTCGCCTGCTTGTACTACGGTCAACTGAGTCGACCACTGGAGAGTTTTGCCTTCATTCACAAAGCAAGCCACAAGCTGCAAGTGATCATGAGACCGTAAGTGCTCGCCAAATACTCCATCAAACGTTAGCTCACACGATTATTAGGAGCCTCGATAAGTTGCGCAACTTCAAGAAAAGGAGCGAGTTCATTCAGGAACCGAAGTATAACCAGCTCGCTCTGGCGTTCTGGACGTGCTTGCAATTGGAAAGGTATAATCTGCCTCTTGGCGTGTGATAGGGAGACTCATTGCTGACGAAATCAATGCAGTGATCTGATTGCAGAACTTCCTCTGCCGCCATCGGGTCTGCTCTCATATGAGGAGGATATGCCTCATCCTAATATGAGTTTACTTCAAGGATTCGACCAGCGCGTGCTGGATAGCTATCCCGGACAGCTCTATCTCCGAACACATCTCAATAGCATTCACCGGATGTTCTACGCTCCGGAAGACCCAAACAAACCGGGCCAGGAGAAGTTCCGAAACGTTGAGCTCGTGGCCGATGCCGTTTCGGGTATGCACTGGGTTGCGCCGAGCTTCGCTTTCAGAGAAGACGATGACCCGGCTGAAGATATTCTCGGCGCGCGATTGCGAGCCAAATATTGGGGCGCTCAGATGATCACATACCGACCATTCATCCGACAAATACTGCAGTTCACGCATTCTATCAACAATCATCCCTCGAGCCCGAACCCACCTACTTATACCGAATTTCGAGACGGCATTATTGCTCCAGTGATCCATCCTGGAACGAAGACGCTGAGTGAAATTGATCCTGGCGTCATTGAACTTGCACGCAAAGGCATCAAAGCCCTGATTGAAAGCACACGGGCCTTTCACAATGTCTCTCCAAACCGTCCGATCATCACCAATGTATTCGGAACGGCCCACGCGTAAGTTGTTTTGCTCCGTGTGCGTCACACTAAAGATTCGCCTGCTGATGGTTACAGACAATGGGGCAATATGCTAGTACTTTCTGCTGCTAAGAAGGACACTGTTCTCGGAAAGTACATTGACGACGATATTTTGGAGACCTTGTTCAACCGTACAATTGGATTTCTCCGACAGTCGGCTGGTATGACTTCTTCTCTGAGAATCGACATGCATATCTTAGAAGGCCTGCAACGCGACATCATGGCCAATCGGAGGCAAAAGTCGGACAATCAAGACAGTTCTAGCTTCTCCAGCAACGCGGGCGTCCAGACACCCGTTATCGCTCCTTCATCTGCACCTATGCAACGAACTCACTCGACCGATCAATCACTTGGAAGCCAGCTACGACAGTCCGCACCGCCACCGGGCAGCTGAACGCGACCCGACCATGCAGCCTATAGGACCCTGACAATTGACGAATAAACATCTGTACATTACGGCCCATTTCAACCTGAGGGTCTTGGTTGAAGGGGGCAAACACTAATCTCGGAGCCACGTCTCAACGTTATTTGAAAATTTTCTGCACCATCAGCCGAGCGCAGTGTCTAGCATTTTCTAACTGGGATTGGCATTTCTCTGCATAGCATACGAAAGCGAGCACCGAGCGTCACTTATCAACTTTATTTCAATGTTTAGTGGGAGGGTTGGAGCGAGGATAGGAGAAGGGAAGGTTGTCAACTGGTTGGGACAAAACGTGTGTATGGTCAGATCACTCTTCGAAGAGCCCAGCTTCGATACGCTGGGCCTTGTTGTTGAGTAGACTTGGTCGGATGGGTTTGGACGGGACAGGCATGGGGGTGGCAGCGTGGCGCGAGTAATGAAGTGCGCCCTTTAACGAATTTCTACTGTTTTGCTTTTCACATCTATACCGACGAAGCAGGAACACGAGGAGGATATACCAATTATGCCAAAAGCTTCAATAGCGGTCATTTCGGGGCATATGTGATTTTCGGGTTTGAAAGTTACTGTTTGTTTATTAACTATAATACCACGAGGAGGAAGCAGCGAAAGCCTAGCATGGTGGAGGAAAATATGAAGTCATGTTGGCTTTACGTATATAGCAGAAAAGTCATAGACATACGTTAACAGAGGCTGAAAAAGCCGGCACAAAATACTATTCCATTTAGTTTACCCTTGGTTCTCCTGCCCTCTGACAGTGATCTACCACTACGTTCGATCTCCTCGTATAATCTCCGTGCTATGACCGGGCTAGTATCCAAGATGATGTATGTGCGCTTAGTCGGTGACGTGAAACACCAGGCTGAGTGTGGAGAGATCTCTTAGCTCCACTAGACATGGGCAGGGGGAGTTCTGATGTGGGCTCATTCGCGCACCAAGTAAAGCCGTGTCAGCCTCACTTATACACAGAAGTACCAGCAACCGGGTCATCAGCAAGGCTGCATCGTTTTCCCCAGAGGAGGGGAGTCCAGAGTCAAGGGCGTGGTTTAGTCTAGACCGGCGGATGAAATTGCATTAGCTAGAAGTTAACGCCTTGGCGAACGTATGTTGGGAAAAGCCCGAGGCGAACACTCACACCAACGAACGAGAACTGGACAAAGGTTTTTTGGGTTTGGTGTACAAGTCCGGATCGATCGATTTCAGACCCCGATGCTAGGCTAGTAGCTTTTTTTCTTTAATGATACTTTATCTGGGATTTTCCTGGCTATATTACATGGCGCCGACCACACCGCGTAGTGGTTCCGGATGGATTGGAGGACGAGGTTTATTCCTTATAGCATCGCGATAGGGATTTACGCCCGGCGAGGCGGTTTCCCAAACTGGAAGAAGAAGGGAGTGTATGTAAAGACGTTTCCTTTCTCTTCGAAAGACACATCTATACCTGACTTCGTTCTTCTTATGATTAGGGGCTGTATTCTGTTATATCATGGGATAGAGGGAAAACAGTCCCGGTATGTGTCGCATATTGTTGCAACATCAATCTTTTTCCCACCTTTTTAAGCCGGGGGTCCCGCTAATTCGGCGGAACGGAGGTGTGAAGGGAAGTCGGGTCTTGTCGGAGAAGCTGCACGAAAAACTGTTTTTGTCAACTGTGAACTAGGCTATGAGTGTTTCAAGATCATGGGTAATAAGGGACTTTCAATATCCTCAGGTTTTTGCAGTCTTTCCTATATGTTGAGGTAATTTTACAGGTTTAGCGCGGGAGCCGCCAACTGACGTGAGGCTGGACCGGATTCATGAACAAGGATACTCGGCCCCCCTTTTCCTAGTAAAGATAGATGCTTGCATAGGGTTGTTGATTGATTCTGCTTTTTTACTGCAAGGAGCGAGAATCGGTCATAGCATTTAGGATCCCCGACAGGCTCATTCTAATATTGACCGCTGTGCTCAGCCCGTCTGTCCTGAATGAGCGAGCAACATGAAAGATGAGACGAATGAACCCGGTGGCTTTAAAGCAACGTGGCCGCTGATGACGACGGGTATGGCCGAAGTCGCCGGGACTTGGAAGGCAACATAGCATTTTCCATTGCCGACAAGGCTCCGCAGGGTTTGTTACCTGTTCATGTCATGTCATGGCATTGAGCAGTCGGCATGATGGTGATAGCCGATCGGATAGTGCAAAGACAACACACAAGGGGGTTGTATACCGATGAAAGACTTGATGGTGGTAGATGGCGTGGTTCAGGCAACAGCAAAAGTCCATGTTGACAGGCCTGAAACCTCCGTCAAGGTATAGGCGTGAGGCGCAAGTGAACTTACACGTACAATTCATCTATCTACACATGATGATTGATAGCAAAAAGTGTGTTGACATGGTCCGTAGGCACAGACTCTACGCCCACACCTTTCTGAACCTCCGATCAAACTCGTCTCTCAACAAGGTGAAGGCTTCAAGTACTCCGTCCAGACTTCCACCCTGGCCTTCTCCGCTGGCTGAGTCCGTGCTATCACCATCCCAACTTGCTGATCCGTATGCATCATTATGGCTTTGCACCTGTTCAGCGTCGTCAATGCTATCAGAATTGCTACTCGCATCGTCCCAGTTTGTAGCAACCCCCTTTCTACGCGTAACTCTCGGCTGGCTCGGAGCCTCAGGTTTGTTACTGCTTGTGTCTCTCTGGAGCTCTGCAGTCTCAGCCATATTCTCTCCATAATCTTGCATCCCGTCCATTTCATCCTCATCCTCTTCCAACGAAGACTGGCCCAGCTTAAGCCCTTCCAGGCTCGAGACAATAGCTGCCAACGTGAGGTAGAAGTCCTTGAGATGGAACCATACATCACTGCCTTTGATGCCGTTGTCCCTTACGAGGTCCTTCATGCTTCCGTGCTTGAAGAAGTCGTAGATGTACGAGTTGAATCCATGGGGGCTATCGTAGGGCCAAATAGTAATGTAAGGAATAGCTGACTCCTCAAGAAAGACATCGCCCCGGACCGTCGAACACAGTTCCCGAATTGTGCTGAAACTGTCGTTGAACCCCGACAGCGCTACGAATGCCGACCGCAGCAAAATAGGAGAGCTACTGTTAGTAGTGTCCAAGGTGTTGCGTGGGTTCGACTTTTCTAGTCCGACTTCGATGTTAGAGAGCGGCAATCGACGATCGCATCTTCCCTTGAGATTATGACAAATGTACGATCGAACATAGCCCTCAAAAATGGATAGAGTCTCAGCATTGTGTTCAATCAGCAGCTTCTCCGCCGATTCAGGGAGCCTTGGCAGATGGACAGAGGAGAGTCTACCAGTTCGCGTGACGGGAATACGGTTGAAGAGATGGCAGAGGACGAGCACCATCTTTCGAAGAGTGTCCTCCCTGTCCTCCCGGTCCCGATGAATTTCAGAACATAACTCATGGAAGTAGCCTCCTTTCAGTAGGGAATGGAAGGCGAACACAGAGCTCTCAGTGAAGTACAAGTGACCAATTAACCCCGAAAAGTTGAGCGGTATGCCCTTGTCGGACAGTAAGTGTTGCCGTCGCAGATACTCAATCGAAAAGCGAAGGTGATGTTTGATAGAGTCTTTGGCCTCAGGACCGCCCAGATACGCGCGAGTTTGGGAAAGCAGTGAATTGGCGACGTTGACAGCATAGTCTGAATTGTCAGTACCGTGGAGAAGCCCGAACAGACGCAAAATCAGCGTCGTTGATAGTGGGAATTGGCCTCGTAGGTCGGGTAGACGTGATGACATGATTTCATAGACGCGATGTATGGGGATGCCGTTGAAGACTACATTACCCAACAGATCAAAGCCACGACGTCCAGCACGGCCAGAGCACTGACGGTAGTTCTGCGCCGTCAGCCAGACTGAATCACCGCTGAAGATGACAGTCTTGCAAGGCATGTTGATGCCCAGTGCTAGGGTTCCAGTGGCGATAACCAGGCGGAGAAAGCCCCTTCGAAACAGCATCTCGACCCTGATGAAGTTTAGCATGAAGCTCACACAGGTCTTAACAGCGGAAAGGCTTACACTTGGCGATAACGCAAGTTCATGCCTGCGTGGTGAATGCCAATACCACGCATAAGAGCGTCGGTCAGCCAACTATCCAAGTTTATCCAGCTCAACTTCTTCAGCATTGCGTCGAGCTCAGACCTCTGAATTTTTGAGTGATTCGCAAAGCTGAATTCTTCTAGCGGAGCATCAGGGTCGAAGTTCTCCCAAGGACTCGCCTCGATGCTGGCCGCTGCCATCTCTGTCTCTAATTTAGAGGTTCGCTCTTCGTCATCCCGGTCGCCGCGTGCTTTCTTGCCCTTTGCTTTCTTTCCTGTGGCCACAGAACTTTTCGTCGTCTTGCTCTTTTCCCACTGCTTGAAGTTTGACAGTTTGGTTTTCCACGCAGGACTTGAATCTTTCCAGGCTGTTTCGGCTTCCACGAGTCTTTCAAGGATTTCTTGTCCAGCTTGCTCGCACTCCATACGATCGTAGTTGAAGATCAATGCGGGAAGTGCATCCTGTCTGTAAAGATTACAGGCAAGGTCAAATAGCGACTCTAAATGACTCTTGTCTGTTGAACCTCGTGTGTCCATCTCGAAGTGTCGGCGAAGCTTCTGCAGGTCTAGAAGGCCTTCGTCAAGACCTCGGTAGACTGCATCTTTCAAATTGGCCTCCCAGCCGACTACATCTGACTTTGAGATAGCCTCAGGTAAAATTTTCCCCGGGCTTGTAATGCCTAGCTGAGAAAGAGTATCTTCTGGGCATATCTGTTCAAGAGCCCTCCACAAGTTAAGGCAATCCCGAGATTCGAAGTTCAGATCGCGCAGAGCTCTGGTGTTGTGGTCACGTAGAGCAACAATCGGGTGAATGAACCGAAGATTCTTGCACAGTGAACTGCCTTCATCGAGCCCTGGCACCGGAATTCTTTGCACTTTAGAAAGCCCTGTGAATGGGCGGTCTTCTCGGTGAGGCTCATATTGAAACTTCCGCAGCTCAGAATAGCGCACATTGTGAACAACCATATCCGTCTCATACCCTTTCATAGACTGAGACAAAGCAATCCAGTCTCTGAACTCATCAGGGTTCGCTACTGTTGCGGACAAGGCAATGATGGGACAAGGAGCTTGGAGAAGCAATTGCTCCCAGATAACACCATCCTCAAATTGGCCAATGCTGTGTACTTCGTCGAATATAATTCTCTTGACCCTTCGAGACCAGGCATTGTTTCCAACAGCATTGTGCGGGGAGAGCAACATGATCTGCAAGATTTGAGGGACCGTGACAAGAATTTGACAGGTTGTTGGGTTGTGAATGCGATAGTCTCTGGTGTGAATCGCCCAGACAGACTTCGCACCAGCACCATCGTACTTTTTGGAGAAGTTAGCATCGATCTCGGCTGCAATCTGGTTGACAAGAGCCTTGGTGGGTGCCACGTATATCAGCACTCCATCATCACTCTGCTCCAAAACCTGTTTCATGGCGTAGAAAGATATGAAGGTCTTGCCTGCCGATGTTGGAGCGACCACAAGAAGGGATCTTCCGGCATCTACTGAGTCTAAAACGCGGCGCTGCCATGCATCTGGCTCGAACCGAACTCGGATATCGGGCTTAGAGTCGAATTTACGATCCATGTATGGACCACCGTACTCAAGCTGCAAGGTTCTACAATCAGGCAGAGAGTCTTTCCCATTTGCAAAGGCCTTGAAGTCAAAATTGAATGGCAATCGACGGCTTTGTAAGTCCTGTTTCAAAGGGACAGATGGCAAAGCAAGGGATATCTGTAGTCTCTGGATGTGTTCGATTGTCTCCTGAGTACACGTTGCCTTAGAGCATTGTTGCAGGTGGTTCCACAGCAGAGCAAGAAGATAAAGACCTGTGTCGAAAATAATTAGTTGTAAGTCCTCGGGCATTGGTGTAAGAGCTAGATTCACCTCTTTTATCTTTAGGAGGCACACCGATTCGAGCCTCTCGCCAGATTTTGCCAAGGACATGGCACAGATATAGTTCGATCTCAGATGCCATGGGTGTGGCAGTCTTCTTCGACGACTGTTCGAGAGCAAAATTTTGTGCTTTGATGTAGCGTTTGACCAGGTTAGTTTCATTCTCCATTTCTGAACATCGGTCATGCCAGAATTTGACAGTGCTGTCGTTCCGAGTCTGTTCTTTTTGGTCTTGGAGTGCTTTCGCTGCCTCATGAGCAGCTTGTTTTCCACCCATAACATTGGATTTCTTGCCCTTCTTGTTGAGTTTCTCAGAGACTTTATTTGGGGTCACGACCGGCTTACGATGGGAAGTACCATGGCGTTTGACAATGATAGTTTCTGGCTCAAGAACCTTGCCCTGAGAGTTTGTGAGACTGGCAGCGTACTCCACCATATCTCTCTGTTTCTGCTGGTTCTTCTTCAAAGTGAATGCGTCGATTTTCCTTGGCTTGCGCTCATCAGAGATTTTCTTTGAATTATGCCAGTGAGTCAGGTCCTCGAAGATGACATCCGAGTTCGAACTAGCCACCTCCGGAGCTTGTTCCAACTTGATACCCGCAAGGAATCGATCTATGACGGGATGACTGAAAGCCATGACTGAGGGTATCTTAGTAGGTACCGCCGCCTTTTCATTCGGTGGAGGGACATTGATTGGGATTGGATCGTAGGCTCGTCCAGTGATCGCGGCTATCATTCGTTCAGCAGAAAACGCAATAGCCTCAGGGAAAGGTTGGCTTCCTCGAAGTTTCTTCAGACATGCAGCGAATAGGCGTCCGTCGAGTAAGTCGTACAGATCCCAGTTGAGCTCTTCCATGTCGAAAACAACAGGCTTCTGCCTTGCCATGAGGATGACCATCTCACACAGTCGGCGAAAATGTCCGTGATCGTCTTCTTCGTTTGTTAAATCCGGAGCTGTGGAGCTGGCACACGGTCTTTCGACCAGGCTGCAATGCTCCAGAAAACCTTGGTGCAGACAGTACGCCTGAATGAAGCCGTCCACATCGTCCAGGCTATCTTCGGGAGTAGATTGGCGCATTGCCTTGCAGATCGCCACGCTTAAATTCATCCGCATGGATGACTCGGATGTCAGTCGAATTTCTATTAGACTTTCCTTTTCGAATTCACGGAAGAATGACTCGGCTGCGTCCGACACTTCGTAAGCCAGAGGAGGAGGATCATAGCTCAAAGAGGATATTGAACGGCTGTTGCCGCTGATCAATGGTGCAAAGACCTGAAGAAATCGATTTAGTCAGGAAGCTTCACCCGAGACACGTAACTCCTGACGATCTCACTTACCTTGGAGCTCTTCCATTCTACAGAGTTGAGAATGGCAACATTGCGGGCCTGCGACACAAAGGTATGAATGAGATGACGCAGAAACACCGTTTGGTCGTCGGAGACATCCTCTCCATCGTGGCAGAGGAAAAACTGCAGTGTATGAGTGCGAAGATACTCGGCGAAGTTGGGATCTTCTACTGATTCGAACTCCACAACTTCCGTGCTTCCCTCGCTCGCTGCATCTGATGAAGTCGAAGCTTGCGTAACTTTGGCAAGATGTCGAATTATGATGGCCCTTGCAAACTCGTACTTGTACCTGTTGGGGGCAGAGGGTCCGTCTGGCGAGCAAAGGCTGCTCTTGTCGCGGAAAAATGCGACGTCGAAGTTACAGCCTCGCTTAGCCAGATTGCTGAGAAAGAGTTCCACGGCATAGACCGCATGCAACAGTTGGAGACCCTCTGTGACCCAAATAACAGTAGGAGTCAGCATGTGAAATTGAAGAAGATGAGATCTTTTTCCAGGGATATCTTTCTCGACATATGAGCAAACGTACCGTCAAAATCAACGCGTGATTCAACGAGGCAATGCCGGATGAGCGATTCGCCATGGATCAGGAAGAGCTCGCGACCAGCAAAGTCTCCAACAATGTCGACAACAGGAGGATACAGACGGGCATACCATGAGAGCAGCTTTTCCCGCTCAGGCAGCTGTTCGGACTCCATGAAGAGGACTTTTTTCCTTTACACGAGGTTGTATTGAGGAAGATAGAAGTAGGTATTGCGAAAAAGACGAAAAGAAAGACTCAAGGTAATAATGAAGTCGAAATTGAGGTACCTGCTCAGTTGAAAGTGAAAACTCACTTTCGCTGCAGAATCAGGTTTCAGTCACTCTTCATTCACGGACATTTATCACTACCGCCTTCAAATATTGTAGGTGTTGGGTTAGCTGGGTATTTATAGATTGCTCTCCTGACCTTGTGGCCAGTCAGAACAAAGCGTTTAATTGTGCCCAAGCCCGTGTTGGTGACAAACATGCAGGCAAATACATATGTATGGGCTCAGCATGCATTGGCTGCAGCCGCGAAACTGCATATTGCGCCTGCTGTTGGTGCCTTGAAGCAATCAAAAATGCCGGAGGCCGACCTATTTCAACGTTCGAGTTAGCAAGCTTCAAGATGTCAAGCTAAGCGGGGTGATTGTCAGGAAGGCCAAATCGTTTTCAGTTTGCATCAGTCGGAGGGGTGTTGAAATGACTTTGATATGTCAACTAAATAGTATCTATCCAACTATGGAGCAACTTGATGTTTCGCTGTGGATATAGATCAATTGTATGAAGAAGCCCCCTTTTGACCCTGAACGCCAACGCAATGCAAGCAAATTCCTCCAAGTCGCTGAGCTACCCTCAACCAACTATGCCATCGACCCGACCGTCAGACTTTCCAGCATGCCGTTCGTTTGACACGCTACCTGCGCCATATCAACCTCAACCTTGACCCTACGATGCAGTGTCCTGAATGCTTCGCTTAGCTCTGCTGAGCCACCAACAAACTCAGCATAGAGATCAAGGAGGTGCAAGCCGACCTCTACGCAAACGCTGACGTAGCGAGGATCCGTAATGTGAGAGCTAACCCACTTAAGAATCGGCTGTACACTCTGCTCGTCGCGAGACTCAAGAGCATCCCGAAGGGCACTACGGTGGCGAAGACCGAGTAGTAAGGTCAAAACGTTTAGTGATGAGTATTCGGGCGATTGTTTGTCGAGGACCTGGTCCAAAGCACGACCGTACTTGCCATGACGAAGATCGTGCTGCCACCTCCGCTCCTTTTTCTTGCTAACACGAGGCTCGTTGGCAATGACGACTTCGGCACCCTCTCCTGCAAGGTCTAACCTGTTAGACGCTTCGATCCTTCGCTTGCGCTTCTTGTTCTTGGAGTCGTGGGCATCAATTGTTCCAGCTAAGAGCGCAGCCATCTCCTTCTCACGCTCGCGCTCACGGACGGCTTCCGCACCAGTGCGGCGGGTTCTGAGGCTGAGAACGCCAGATTGCATACCGACAGCCAAGTGACGATCATCCAGTTCGGAAGCATCTGGCGATGGGATCACATTAACAGAAAGCACAGGAGACTGGTATTTCGTGCTGTATACGACGTTCCAGCCTGTGGTCTCAAAGACCTTAACGTGGCCTTCCAGGCCACCGGTAACAAGACGCTTGCCGCCAGAGGCCAGGCTGAGGGATGTAACCGTCTTCTGGTGGTTCGAGATCTGGTGAAGGGGTCGCGCGGCCACGAGATCGAGAACAGTGACATTATTCTCAGCAGCCGCCAGCATGGTCGTTCCAGAGGGCATGGGGAGGACATCCTCCACCGGTCCCGCATGCTTAAAGGTCATGACTGCGGAGCTTGTTCCCATTCGCGGATCCCACAGCTTGACGGTCGAATCGTAACTACCAGAAACAAGCATGTTGGACATGGTTCCAGGCATGAAGTTGGCGCAGCGTACATAGTCGTTATGGCCGACAAAAGTCTGAACGGGGTCGTTGCTCGGTAGGTCCCACAGCCGCACAGTCTTGTCGTCACTGGCACTAAGAAGTGTCGTGAGTTCAGTCGGAGAGAATTTCGTGGTCCATACGGGCTGCTTGTGCGTATTCCATGTTTTCAGAATGGCTCGCGAGTTTACGTCGAAGACTTGGATCTTGCCGTTATCCTCACCAGCCACCAATACCCTCCCATCCTTCCTGATTTCTCCGCTGTGCGCCACATCGCCGAATCGAGTGATGGTCTTGATAAGCTTCCGTGTCCTATTTGAGTAGATCTGTACACGGGTTCCCGTTGTGATGGCGAAGGAATCGCTGTTGTAGGAGATGTGGGTGACGGGGTAGCTGGTAGGTGAGGGGATCAGAAGCTGGTTCTTGAATGTTTTCCAGTATCGCTGTTCGGCGGTGACTTGTGAAGGGCCTGCGGCCAGCTTGACCTGCGGCAGAGGTCCGGTTTGAGCAGCCATTGTTGTCGTGGACCTTGTCGCGCGATGGCTGTTGCGATTGTCGTCTGCAGTAGGTTAAGAAAATATTGCTTTCGCAGGTCGAACAGAAACTTTTTTTTTTTTTACCACTGAGAGATGCGATAAGATATGGTGGGACCGTGGGGTATCAAGCGCTTGTCCACTTTGGGACTAGCGGATTTTGCCCTGGCCTACCTCACCCACTGGTCAGCTTTCTCCAAGACTGGCCATATTGATTATCAGTACGAGTAATCCCAGGACGTAGCCACACTATTTTTGACTGTCATGGACTCAAGCTGGTACTTGGTCTACGAGAGAGGGCGAACGTCTCACTGAACTGGCCGGATGAGCCTTTCTTAGCCCGCAGCTGGCTAATAAGATTCGCTTCTGCCTATATACAGCGAGGTCATTGCGAAAGCTCACTTGACAATTTGACCGAGGATTCAACGTCACGCGACCTCCATGGATTCGCGCGATCAGACGCTCCGCCGATCCATCTGCTAATCCCGGTGCAATACATAGAGCGCTGATGCCTTAGAATAGCGTTGTATTCGGCAACATTTATGCGTCTTCTCCTCACCACCTGCCCAAAATGCGACTCCGGCTCCCCTCACGAGCGCCTGTCGCTCAAACCCGAACGCCATGATTCTCCAACTTGGAGCGCGATGTCCGGGGCCCTTGGCAGGCAATGCGCGAAGAAGGGAGGTGAGGCCCGCAGGGGGGAATTAAGATGTGACGATTTTAGTTCATTCTGAGTCGTTCAGGCGCCATGTCTTGCGCGATGCTACGGCGGCGGAGACGCTTAGACACCCTGACGGCATAGATCCAACATGGAGCTGACTCGTCGCCGTTGTAGGTATAAGGGCTCTGAACTCCCCGAAAGACCTCTCTTGGTCCCTCGTGGACTGTTCGTGGTCTTCTGCCTTGGGTCTGACTAGCTACCTTCGCGGATTTCTGGTCGAGATGAGATTTACTAGCCAATCCTCCGTTGTCCTCGGCCTAGCCGCGGTCGGCAGTGCCCATCCCTTCACCAGCGTACACAACAGAGCGCTCTCAAATGACGAAAAGTCCCAAGCTGTTGTGGACGCCTTCAAGCTCTCGTGGGAGGGCTACTATGAGCATGCGTTTCCTCACGACACTCTCAAGCCGGTGACGAACTCATACGAGGATGATAGGTATTTGCGACGAATAGTCTCGGTTATGAGAAACTGTGTTGACTGACTCGGAGCTCGGTAGGAATGAGTGGGGTGCTACGGCCGTTGATGCTCTCTCTACTGCCGTCATAATGGAGCAGAAGGAGATTGTTGACCAAATTCTGGACTTCATTCCCACCATCGACTTCAGCACGACAAAGAAACCCAATAACACCGTGTCCCTGTTCGAGACTAACATCCGCTACCTTGGCGGCTTGCTTTCTGGTCCGTCTTAGGGGAACAATCTCCTGTGACTTGACCCAGCTGTGGCTTACAATTCCTTAGGGTATGATCTTCTCAAGGGTCCCGCGAAGAACCTCGTAACCGACGATGACAAGGTCGATGCGCTGCTCGAGCAGGCCAAGTCCGTGGCAGATGCCATCAGCATCGGCTTCGACACTCCATCAGGTGTGCCTGAGGGCGACCTTATCCTCAACCCCGAGCCCCGCCAAATCGTTACAGGCAAGAACGGCATCGCTGGAATTGGCACACTTGTGCTGGAGTGGGTTCGTCTTAGTGACTTGACCGGAGATGACAAGTACGGCAAGCTGGCTCTGAGGGCTGAGCAGTACCTTATCGAGCCAACGGGGAAGCCGGAGGCATTCCCAGGTCTCATCGGTCACACGGTCAGCACCGAGACTGGAGAGTTTCTTGATAGCGAGGGAGGCTGGGGCGGAGGCACCGACAGCTTCTACGAATATCTCATCAAGATGTACCTCTACGACCCTAAAGAATTTGAGGACTACAAGGACAGATGGGTCCTTGCCGCCGACTCTACGATTAAACACCTTGCTTCCCATCCGACCACACGCGAGGACTTGACCTTCTTGAAGGTCTTCGAGGGCGTTAACCAAACTGTGCCTCATTCTGGACACTGTGAGTGAAAACTTTAATAAATAATCCTCAGTCGTTTCTCACACATGTACAGTGGATAGCTTCGCCGGAGGAAACTTCATCCTCGGAGGCGTTCTGCTCGACGAACAGAAGTATATCGACTTCGGAGTCGAACTCGCCAAATCATACTATGGCACCTACCAGGGCTCGCCCGCCGGCATTGGACCCGAAGGCTTCGGCTGGGTCGACAGCGCCAACCCAGGAGGCAACAGCCCGCCCGACGACCAGGCCGACTTCTATGAGGAGGCTGGATACTGGGCGACGTCGCCGCAGTACATCCTTCGCCCTGAGACCCTGGAGAGTCTTTACCATGCCTACCGCGTCACCGGCGACACCAAATTCCAGGATTTCGCATGGGAGGCTTTCGAGGCGATCCAAGATCAGTGCAAGGCTGGCTCTGCGTACTCCGGACTGAACGATGTGAAGCAGGCGGACGGAGGTGGACATGATGACTTCATGGAGAGCTTCTTCCTGGCGGAGACAATGAAGTACCTCTACCTTATGTTCGGGCCGGAGACACCGTTCGATCTCAAGATCGATGAGCCAAACGAGTATGTATATAATACGGAAGCTCATCCGTTCAAGATCAGGGGCTAGCCTTAGAAATGCCTCTGGGAAGTTAGTCTTGGGTACAAATTGAGTCATAAATTATAAGAATTCAATATTTAGGTCTTTATGACATTCATAACCTTGAATTCCAATACGATGATGCTATTTGTTCAGATCTGTTGATAACGAGCGCTGTGGAACGCGTTGCAGTTGAGCCCTTGAGATGTCCTTAGATCTAAATCACCCTCCGATCTTATTTGACCGGCTACCTAGGGTAGAAAAATAATGAGCTCAATAAATGGTTAACCAGCTACTTCTATCTTGAGCACAGACAGAGAATCCGATGCTCGAAGTTGCCAGGCCCAGTAAGCTACCCTGAAGCTTAGTTTCGCATTATTTCACCTGTAGGTCAAGCTCTACTTCGCCGGTTAGAGGCAATCGTCCGCGTCCTCCCTCACCTCCTAATCGGCTCTCCCACCCCCTTTTCTGCCACCGGCCGAGCATTTCTCCCTCCATTAGTTCACGAGATATAGGGTAGGCCGTTTGAGCCAGTCCGACATGAATTTCACCATGTAACACGAGAATTCATCAAGTGTCGGTGAGCCAGCAATAATAATCGATGCGTTCAGGCATTAATACACAGGGGCCACGGGTTACGATGATGTATCCGCTTCTGGCTGGGCTGCCCGCCATCCTGTTCTGTCGTGTAACGAGCGAGCGGCTGGGCACCAGTAGCGACTTAGTAACGGATGATTCAGGTAGCTGTAAGCTCCCCTCAAACCGTTTGACCAACGTTCACCAACCCCTCTTAGAGTCCTGGGGCATTGTATGGGTCTTGCACCATTGGGTTGTTTTGACGGGCTCTGGGCGCAAGATCGGACGGCTGGTGCCGCGAGTGCTTCACGAAAGGAGACGAGGGGCCAGATCCGCTCACGAGGGTTTGAGTCGTCATCCTGCGGCGGAACTGCACGTGTGCGGAACCCCGAATTCAAAGTGCTCCGCAATCCAATGATATGAACAAGGGCGTAAGCTGGAAGCGAAAAGGTATTGGCAAGTGTGTGTGTCACAGCGCTTCTCAGATCCTAAGAGCTTCAATCATACACTGGTCTAGGTGATCAGTTCATTTTGGCTCCCATATCAGACGTTTTTGTCTGGACAATTCTCGCCAAACGCATGATCAGGCAATCATTATGCGTCTCTGCTGATATCGAGTGATAACGGGTTTTTGGGGTTTTGGACTAGGGTCAGAAACACCCGCATATTTTACCTGGACAGAAGAATAATTAATGCTGGTGAATCATATTAGTGTCCTGGCCTAGAGTACGAGGCTTGCAGGACTCCTCCACCGCCCTCTTATTACCTAGCCCCGGCGCATATGGTTCGAAGTAAAGCCATTCTAATGCGGTAGTGATCCGAAAAAGTGAATGCTAAACCTGGTGCAAGTCGTATGGCGTCAGGGGTTCTCCCTCGATCTCTTACTATATCGGGTACTACGAGTATGTAGGTAGGCTCCCCGTTCACATGCAGCTGACGAAGCCTGTCTGTCCCCAAGTGATAAATGACAAATCCGAAGCAGAGGATAAGGAGGAATTTTCCTGAAACCTGCGCAACAAGCATCTCCATGATGCCTAAATCCACTGGCCTTGTGATGTTTGTGCTGGTAGAACAAACGGGAACGTTACTGAAGATCGTGAGACGGAATTGAGTCGTGCCTAGCGTGTTGATGAAAGGACTACTGATTCGGTCCATCTTGATCCAAATTGGGTCATCACGCTTGATCCTTCCCAAGTTGATGGGAGCGAGGCGTGCCGCCGCCGGGCTCCTACACTGGAGGGGCTGAAAAAGTTGGGACACTGCCAAACACCTGCGTAGTGAGAACGTGTTGGCCGTATTTTCGCAGAGACAGGGGATAGGTTACTCCAGAGGCTCCACATCTTACCTTGGCGTACTCCATATTAGGGCGCATCAGGGTTGGGTGTCTGCCACAGCCTACTACATGTACTAAGTAGGTGCCCGGGTAGCCATTCCTTTCCGAACGCTCCT
This sequence comes from Waltergamsia citrina, assembly GCA_022814615.1. Classification (NCBI taxonomy): domain Eukaryota; kingdom Fungi; phylum Ascomycota; class Sordariomycetes; order Hypocreales; family Bionectriaceae; genus Waltergamsia; species Waltergamsia citrina. The sequence continues at coordinate 26,594 of JAKLNE010000022.1, forward strand.
TCCCCAGGGTCTCCATTCTCAGGGTACTACCGTGACCTGAAGGTAAGGTCTGAGACCCTAAGATCGGTCCGTCACTGCCCTGGTTAGAAGGAAATGACTAGTCGTGACTGCCAACTGTCAAGTGTGTCAACTGCTAAACAATGCTAGTCTAATTGCCAAACCAACTAAGGCAGTAACAACTGAATGGAACAGCTAGGTAATTGTCGGTTTCCCCACTCTTCCTTCTGAATGGAGAGTTCTTCCCGCTTTCCGTGTCCCGCCACCTTCGCTTCGCAAGACCCTGCTTGAAGCAGGCACTCCTTCTCCCTCTACTCGCATGTGCTTGCCTTCTATCCGTTAGTAGTATGACTATTAGTAGTAAACTCTTAGCGATCGATCCAAATGGCCCACTCAGCTGCCTTAGTGCTAGGTAGTAGCTTGCTCGCTTACGACTGTGTATTCTTCTTTCAGTAACTTCTTTTCGAATAGGCTCACATAATCGCATCTTTTACACCTTCATCCCGATTACTCACCATATCCCACCTTTCATCCCTTCTCTTGCATGGCTGCCAAGCCCTACCGTTACGTCCCATAACCCGTTACGCTGGTCTAAGGACGACACGGCTGTCTTAATTTGGCACCACCATTCGGTTCAATTCAATCCAATTCAATTCCCCACACTTCTCAAAGAATGCCGCAGTCCTAGTTACTATTTCCGGCCTCAAACACCTCCAGCACCATCGTCGCGGGTCTCGCGCCTCTCACGCTTCTCGCGTCGCGGACTGCCCAGGTCACCGTCCGTTCTGGCGGCCCTTGGGTTTCTTTTCTGACTCTTTGACCCTCGTCGCCGTCTCGTCTGGTCTCACGCGATACCTGTCCGAGCCCAGTACCGGGCCTGAGCGCTAAACAAGAGCCGATATCGCCTCTGGGGGCCGAATCACAGACTGTTCCAAAACCGTTGCGCCACCCCGGACCCTTGCGTCTCGTGGCTTCAGACAGTTAGAGCGACAGCCAGACTGTCAACAAACCACCACCGAAGAGCGCGTGTACACCTGCGCTGGTTGGGCTGAAACGTGAGCCTTCCGGATAAGCTTTCGCTGTTGTCTTGTTCACCACCACCACCAATGATCGGGACCTAGGGCCAAGGCTGTTGCTATTCTGTTCACGCCATCTTATGCCTCGGTTGCGCGCGCGCGCGCGCACCTGCATGCGTAGGATCCCCTTGATTCCACATTACTGAGACGACCGTTCATCCGCCTTTTTTTTTTTTTTTACGTCGATTCATCCCTAATATCAAATGTCTAATGTGGAATTTCCAGCGACTACACCAGTTTCTAAAGCGACACAACTAGCTTCGTTTAACCGCCAACAAGCGCGCCCCGATTTTGAGCCGAAACGCTCGTCTAGCTACTTTTATGACACGACTTAGCAGTAGGGATGCAAGCATGAGAACAGATGCTGCTTCCCTTTGTTTGAACCGCTAGGCTAAACATCTGAACCTTGAGTCGCCTTTTTTCTATGAGGAACCGTAATACTCTGTACGTGTGCGACTTCGTGCTACGTCGGAGATTAATCAAGCATGGACTCGTACGACCAAGCCCGAAGGCTCTGCCCATGACCCATAGGTTTTCTCCGAAAATTAATTACATGGCGCCGTCTTGTCACACGTTTTGGCTGGCTTGCCACATTTGTGGTCGCCCACGGACGATAATGAGACCTTGACATACACACACACTAAGGGCATCAACCGCCCTATGCTGCGCCGCCTGGGTAACGAGTGGGTTGCATCTTCTCCCGAGGTGACTTGCATTTTATCGAACTTCGACGGTTGGGTAATTGCAACTGAAGCTCAGAGCGACTAATTAAGTTTGGTTCTGCGTTTTGATGCTTGTGGGCCGCCTATCCCACAGACGCCGATGTGTACGAGTAAGGCTCGATGGTTTCATGTATTGATTCTCATACCCAGTGTTTGACATTACGATAAGATCCCCCCGAGACCCAATGTTCTACCGCGTTGTCAGGAGCTCTACCAGTAGACTTGCCGTGGCAGAAGCCGATGTTTCTGTCAAGCCGATCGTTGCTACGAGTACGAGAGCTCTTGTCATGGCGAAGTAAAGTAAAGGCTCTGTACGCCTCAGTCGTGGCTTGGCGATAGACCCCGGATCAATTGTCAAACAACGGGGCCCTCGGAGCACGTACGTACGCTTTCGCGACCGACGGCTTCTTGCGCTCGTTGATTTGCCTCCAAGCTTAGGCTGCTTTCCCTTTCTCATAGTCTCCTCTTGGATGGATCGCCTACGACCAGGAATACTTGCTCAAGCATACCCACAGCCTGAGCAGAGTCAACCGACGGTCGCCTCGCTTTGTACTCATATCACCACTTACATTTCACAGCAGCGGACATTTCCATCCATGTAGGTGGGGGCCATACTTCGGATGATCATGGGCGGCCACTTGCCCCACAAGCCTATGCCCAGCCCACGACTGGTGGGATGCCGCATCATGCATCGCAGGGGTTCCCTGGAGGTGGTTGTTCCTTGGAAAGTTGAGCCTGACCAGCCTCACGTCGCCAGTTCGTCGCAGTTTCGAGGACCATACACAGCTCACCCTCGCGTTCGGCCTAGAGCTGGAACATAGCCTATCGGGAACTCGGGCATGGGCCCATTGGGCTACCGTGACCGACATACATAGCGTGGCCGCACAACATCAAACAAGGATCAGATTTGACACTGCCCGTGCGGCATTGCGTTGCGGCAAGTGCCAGGTTCTAGTCTCATCTTTACCGACTGGCCTAACGGTTTGTTGACGGTCACACTCGCTGATATGGAATGATTGTCGTATGTGCATGTCTGCGGGCTGGCTTTCCTTCTGCATCGAGACTTCTTTTACCATACTCTGCCCCTTCGTCTAGCTCTGGCTCGTGCCTTAGTCGTGTCAGCCGCCTCCTATGAATGGAGCCTTCCACCATTCGACTCCAACAAGTGCGGCTGTCGTCTACAAGTCGACACTTTCTATGTATGCATGGTTCGGGACCGATACACATTTTCTACTCCTTCTCTAGGTGTTCTCTCGGTCCCTGCTCTGCTCTCCGCTGATCTTCTTGGCTCGTCCCTGGCTCTTGGCATCGCATGCTTGACCCTGTTGCTCGATCCGCCTTCGCGTATTTAACCATTTAGGGTGAGATTGAACTTTGTTAAAAACTGCTACGTGGTATACAAGGAAATCGTTCTTTGAGACCCCTGATCCTTTATTCTTTATTCTCTTCCTCCGCAAGTACTAGCGTCCGGATCTTCATTCATCTACCTGTTTGTTGGGTCCGATTCTGCAAAGGGTTTTAGGACAAAAGACGACAACATCGCTTGTGATTTTACAGTACGATACTTTTACAGATTTGTCGGCTCTTTAGATTGGAAGGGATTATCGAAGGAACGGACAATCAGATCCTCGCGCAACAGACGACAAACTCCCACGTGGACACCAGACCTCGGACTTAGACATCGACGACTTCTTCCCCTCATTTGTTGAAGAAGAAGAAGAAGAAGAAGCGATAGTTGTGAACCGGGGTTCGAACATGATAGAGGCTCCCAGCATTTGTGTCTGGGAATCTTCACAAGGCATCACTTCATGAGCTAATGTTCCTGGCTGTATAGCACTCAACCTTACACCAGAGACTTGACTCCGAACTCCTCGTGTTCAACTTACTATACTGCGAGAACGGCAAACGACACACGGCTGTCGACAAATATGGATCTCTCTTCCCTGCTCAATGCATCCGAAGTCGAGGGAGATGTTGTTAGCGACGGATCAACACCACGACCCTTAGCACACACTGGGAAAGGTCAGTCTTCCAAGGTCCTCGTTCAATTTGCTGAATGGGCCACCCCAATACCATTTGGATAGACATCCTCTGTGGGCCGCTTTTTCCCATGGATCATGCAATGCAAAGGTAGAATAGGCTCTGACTTAATGAACACTAGGCGATACCGAAGCGCAAAGGACTGTTACCTCGGACCTGAGAAGCTACAACGACGATGCCGATGTAAAACGTCCAAGAAGCGCAGAAGACGATGATACCATAGCTCTGATGGAGTTGAGAGGTCTGAGTCTGGGTCGGTTTCGAGATGGTTTCGAGATGAGGAGAAGCTACTCTCCTGTTAACGGTCTTACTGCTGGTCATAGGATCTCCGACAGCCAGAGCAGCCTATCATCCTACGGTTCATCTTCGTCTGAGCCACATTCGAGGGCTTCGTCAACAACTACGCTCAGTGATGACCGGTCGCTTCTATTGATGCCGCTGGAAGAAGCTATCGATGAAGACAAGCTGGCCACGGTGCAAGAGGAAATTTCGTCAAGGAATCTGCATTTTACCTACGGTGACAACTACACCAAATCACCGCCTCAAAGTATGGCTAGAAACAGGAGGGCGAACTCTCAAAAAACTGCCCGTGGACGACAACGCTCAGATACTGTGCCAACTGCACGATCCCATTCCAAAAGCACTGTACCAAAGTCCTCTGCTGCCCACAGGTACGTTTTTATTCTTTTCCTTTGTTTCATGTTGTGGTCTCTTGTTGGAGATTGTTTAACATTGCCCTACACCCTCCCGCGGTGTTTGCGCAGTGCACTGGCACTGGCAGCGATCCCCCGAGGCTTTGAGGTCGTTCTATTTACATGCTCAGCGCATGCCGCTCTGCTATTATGTTCATTGAGCATGCCTCACAGTAGAATACACGCTAGGCGGTGAACGGTGTGTTTCTGCCTGATCCTCATCGTCCTGATGACTAGTGATTCACAGCACCTTAGGGAACATACCTATTGTCTGTATGTGAGTCGGGGGCTTCGCTCACTATTCGCCGCACTTCGAGTCAAATGCCTCGAATGACTTATTCCCGTGACCAATCGTTCTACACCGTACCTGTCATTACATTCTCATTGTTTCTCGCCTATTGTCGAAACTTGGGTTCGTCTGATATGCCTTCAGCACAACCTCCCCCACTACTTCACTACCTGGTTTCTTCCTCTTGGCGAGCTTGCACGTTTTGTGAGCTTTGAAAATTCTACCCTGCCTTGGTCTCTAATCCTTCTTATTTCACTGGCAAGCTCTGCTTATTATGCTTCAGCTACTGTTTTTCAAGCTCTCGCTAATACTAAAGTAGGCCGCCTCCACTGAGGTTTTCTCAATACGATATCTCGCGCAAGAGGTCAATTTCTTCACCCTTGCCTGACTCAAAAGAACCTAGCTGGCCAGTTTCTTCTCCTCAGAAAACACCAGCAGCACCTCAGTCTTCCCGGCCGAATATGGCTGATACGACCTCGAATCAGATGGGGAATGCCACTCATCAATATCAAGGCTCTCCAGACTCCGCCGTACAAGAAACCAAAGCGGGAGCGAGCTCTAATGCTCCTCCAGCCAAACCAAAGTGCATGTTTACAGAGAATTGTGATACTGGAGCTTCACCACGAAAGGCCATCTCGCATTTCTTTGGGCGCAACAAAGCATGCACGTTGAAGATCCCTGTCCATGTTTGGGTTCACTACTGCCGCAAACATTACCAGCGAATTCGGTACAGAAATTCCAAAGACTACGCGCTCATTCAGATTGACTTGGTCAAAACCCAAGTGGAGATGCTCCAGGACTGGAGTCGAAAGAATCAACAGAGCGGAGAGGGTCTTTATATCAAAGACTGGGTTCTGTCTTTGCGAAAGCGCGAACAGCAACGCCTCGAGAATCAAGCAGGCCAACCCTCTGACAACACATCTTCTGTTCCACAATGGGTCCGTCGCCGTGTTGGCAATGGTTATTCAACTGAAGACATCCTCGATATTGTTGAGCGTCTCAAGGCAGAGCTGGCAGATAAGACTCTTGAGGACATACCCGAAATCGAGTTTTTGCCTGACATTGTTGGAACGGACAACAGCGAGCAAGCGAAGAGCACCAAGACTCGCAAGTCCAACAAACGCAAGCTATCACAATCTGAAACTCCTCAATCCGCCATTACACCTGGGAGCATCAGCGCTATCGGTGGCCCACCCGTTGGCACCCCCAGTACTCCGTTTACCCCTCGGAAGCTCCGTCGATATGGCCAGGGCAGTCCGGACTTCTCTGGCGATGATTACACTCCAGGGGGCTTTGAGTCCTACGCAGGCTCTCCCGGATACTTTACAGGCCATCCTCAGAGTAGCCTATACAGGGCGATGCCTAGCCCTCAGCCTGTCATGGCAAGAACACGGCCAGCAACTGCGACTACGGAGCACTTCCCAAACTCTGTTGCCCATGACATGGGTTCTTGGAGCAACCGCACTGAGTTCGTGAGGCCAGCGCATCCAGCCGTCCGCCACGCCTCGCGCTTGTCGACGGGCGAGCCAGCGTCTGGACATGTGAACACCTTGCCCCCAATGAGCGCTTTCTGCCAAGGTCCCCCAACATCTGCTTCTCCAGAGCAATCGACAATGTCTCAGCGTCGACCGCGGATGGCTGACCGATCCTATACGGAGCCGTTTCACTCATCATATTTTGACGAAAGGCAGACTCCGTCCCATGCTCTGGACCATCAACAAGAGGCCGAGACCCCAGGCCGACATAGCGCTTTGGCCACCACAGATAACTCCGGGCTTGCCACACGAGGTCATGACCACCATCTCCATCAGCCACCTCAGCTGCCTATTCGACCACAAACTCAGGGCCTCAAGTCGCTCCCGCCTCCCCATGCCAACGTACAGAACAGCCGCAATGGGTTGGGCATCAAAGTTCCGGGCTATGACGAGAGGCCACCAGGTCTTATGGCATCTCCTTTCCCAAACTACTTCTCACCTACCGGGGCCTTGCAGAGTCCTTTGCACGGTCCACACATCCAGCAGCCCAGCCCTCAGCTACGACATGGTAATGAGGGTCGCCCCCTTGGCCTCGGTGCAGGTTCAGCTGTTGGTCGAGGATACGAACCTCGTGAGGCCGGCCGGCAAGGCTTGCGACATCCAACATCGCAGCCGGCACCCAGTCCTACTGCAGCGCTTGGCCACAATGTGTCCCAAGAGCGCTCTGTAGAGCAATCACCAGCCATGATGAATGCGAGCTCCAATTTACCCACCCCTCACAGCTCTACATCAGGAGCTTGGCCACACGGACAGGCGCCAGCTGCTACCCATACCTCCACTCCTCGAGTCGCCTACAATCAATAGGCAAAGATTCATTGATTTCAACTTTTCCTAAGAGCTTGTACTGATTATGAATACCATTAGTTTGATGCGTTTCCTGTTTGTGTGTATGGGCAAGCTTCTTTAGTAGCTGGATCCATACAGGAAGTAATGAGGAATGATTTACCCCAGTAACGGCCAACTCCCGTGACGGCAGCGATGGATCGGAGCATGGGAGGCGTCGCCGGATACTTGAAGCCGGGAAAGGCAGTTTACTATCTTTGATGACTTTCGCTCGTCTTTTTTTCTTTGTCTCATTTTTCTTTTTTAATCTCCTTCTTTTTCGGCTTTCTTTTTATATTCCCCTTGGGGGCGTTATGGAAGACACTACATGGGCACACACTGCGCCACTGAGCGGATATTCTGTTGGAATCCAATGCTGGGACACGAGCAATGATGATGGAGGTGACAGACAAGGAAATGGGTTAGATGGGTAAATGATACCTAGCTTGTGGATTCCACACGAAATGCAAAACGACGTACTACTCAGTCGCTGTGCCTGCCTGAAGCTGAATTGGTCTTTATTTGGCGATAGGCATCTCCGGTGACCTAGTTGAAGCGTATTTAAAATTAATCATGTCCTACTATTCCAATGATCAGAGTGAAGATTGTAAACTGTTTAATCCACATGATCATTTCTAAACATGATAGAGCCACCCTCCCAATGAGACAACTCGCCAATGTTAGCCCTCCCTACTTCCTTGAAGCCATGACGCTCATAATAGGGATCGATTCCCTTCAGGCCAACAAGCCAGGCCGCCGCACCGGCTTCATCAGCTCTGGCCAGACCGTGAAGGAGCAGCAGCTTACCCAGCCCGCGACCCTGTAATGATGGCGAGATTGCGAGCGTGGACAGGTACCAGGCAGACTGTCGGCGAGGCGTGACCATCAAGTCCTTCTCGACGATGCTAAAGGTGCGCACGAAGCGACCGCCAGCTTCCTTGTCTAGGTTGGGAATGGGGAACAGAGTATTGCGGACGGAGTGGAATGCTCTAATAAGGGGAGCGAACCAAGCATCTACACAACCATTCGATTAGCCCAGAAAAGTCCTTTAAACAAACCATCAAATTCAACCAGGAGGGAAAACATACAAGGTGAAAGCCACCTCTCATAAAACGACAATTCCGAATTCGGCCTCTTCCACCAGGTCAAACCAACAACCTCATCATCGTTGCCAGCGGCGCAGACCACGTCGAGGTCATAGTTGGGCGTCCACCAACGGGAGTAAAAGAGACGGGATACGTAGGCTTGGAGGGTTTCCGGGTGCTGGCGGTGACCGGGGACGATGAGTTCGACGAGCTGATCGTGGCTGAAGGCGGCGCGCCAGACGGCGACGGCGCTGGGGATGTCGGAGCGGCGGCCGGGGCGGATCCGATATGGCTGAGTGGTGGCGGCGGCCATTGCGGGGGAGATGGGGAGGGTTAAAGGTTGGGGCCGAGTTGGAGGTTCAATTGTCGATCAAAAAGGCCAGTTAAAATGCCTTTTATTTCAGGGTCGTCTTTCTCTTTCCAAAGAACTTCACGGTGTTTGCCTTTATGCTTTTTTTAAGAATTCAAGCAGCTATAGGATGGATGACTCGGTGTGAGAAAAAACAAGACAGACGGATCAAAGAATTGGACCCACATCGGCGTATGACTCCGACATCCAACAAGGCATTGGAGAAAGAAAAGAAGGAAGCAGCTATGGATGAATCCCGGCCCTGCTTAGGGTTGGTTTCCGGGGGTTGGATCAGGGTTAGCCCATGTCCAGTCAGCTCTAGCCTCTATTACCTATGTACTCTCTCGTCTTAGGGTAATACTAATTATGCCCACGAAAGGGATGGATCTAGAGATCGAACTACTATATGTATTGTCAGCCCGTCCGTGCCGTCTGACGGGCGGGAATCTGACAGGCACCGTATAGATCGGTGTTCGCTAGTCTTTTTGGCCGATCGTTCGGCATAGTGTTAGTGCGAGAGACCGGTATGCGTCGAGGAGAAAACGTGAAGATACGAGAACTGCGTGAGTACGTCAGAGTCAAGGCGCAAGTCGGCGTCGCCGAGTATCGTACATATTCAAGAACTCGTATCAGTGATTTTCAAAAGTGCCAGTCTTTTAAAAAAAAGAGAAACCCCACCGCAATCGCTCATACCCATGAACCAACCACCCCTACCCAGGCGACATTACCAACATTCGGTAATCGATTGCCCTTCCCGGTGAATGGTCTGTGATGCATTGCATGGTGGGGGTGTTGAAAGGTGATGGGATGTTGTTGGCCCGTGCTCCGGGAAAAACGAGCGAACCTGTCATCTTTATTGAAAGCCGGTCGCACGGCAATACCCCTCCTCTCATCCTCGGCTCCTAACAAGGGACGTGAGGGCATGTAATAATAATGGCTTGGTGTGAGGAGGGAAAAAAAAGTGCAAAGTTCCGTGGGAGTGGAGTTAGATGTTAGGTATACTAGCCGTCCTGGCAAGTGTCAGCCCCTCCCCCAGGCACGGCAAGCACTGCACTGTTAACGGTTAGTCTCAGAAGTTAGCGACCTGATAATTAGTGGTAACACAAGGGAGAACCACTGCCACGCCTGTAATTTACTGTGTTACTTGGACGAGACGGGCCAAGTAATTTGTTTATTACTAAACCAACTCAAAACCAGAGAAAAGGTAAAGTGGTCTTGGTGTATTACTGTACTACTACTAGTACTATTAGTAGTACTAGTAATAGTACTAGTCGTAGTAGGTATGAGTAAGTGACAGGTCGCTGCTTTTCCCACAATTGATTTCCTCTTCCGCTTCCGCTTTCTAGCTTCCGGCTTCCGTCATTCGCGAGTTCCATTTTATCGATATCGATTTAGTATCTTTACCCCACCACGACTGGGAATGAGACTGGACTGGACTGGACTGGGACTCGGACGGGGACTGCCATCACCTCCATCTGTCAAACCTTGCCTTGCTTTTTGCCTTACTTTACTTTGCTTCTATACCTCACCTTACCTTACCTTACCTTACCTACAACTTAGTACTACTACTACTAACTCAGTACTGCCAATTGCCTACCTATACTCCTCCTAACTGTCTTACATACAAATCAACCCTCCTCCACCAACCACCACGACGCCCACGACCACACCACACAACACAACACACCATCTTCCCACCACAACAACCGCCAAACGGCTCTCAACCGCCAGCCTTTGCATGCTGCATTGCATTTCTGCATTTCCCCCCCACTGTCTTCAGCGAGCCGCCGGTCCGCATATATCCAACCCATAAACCACGCAGTTCTGGCCTCTCGCTCAACTACCATCGCCGGACTCTTGCGGCCCGTAAGCTATCTCCGTCTCTATCTTTATCTCCATCTTGTTCATTTTTCTTTTTCTTTTTTTGCCCCTTCTTGTCTCCGTCTTTCGTCTTGAACTTTACCGGCTCGGCTGTTATGCTCTTTCTCGGCTGTTATTACCCCCCAGCCCTTGCTTTAAGTCTTACTCCGTATTTCGAAGTCTGGATATATCTTCCGGCAGAGTAAAGTAGGGAGAAAGTACTCTACTTACCTTTTTCATTCAATCACCATCACCACCACCACCGCCACTACCATTACCACCAGTACCACCGACGATATTCGGCGAGCGCCGTTAGCCGTGGTCAAAAGTGAATTGCATAGCGCAGCCCCCAACTTCGAGCCTCGGTGCTTGCGGGGCCTTTGGGTTTATTCGAAGCTTGGTTGAGATTGCAGGACGCCATGCTGCATGCGACTATTAAACCCTGGAATCTTCACGCTCGCTGACGTACACTGGACATGGACCGGCCCTTTCGTCGACGCCGTCTCGTCCCTTACTTCCGCTCTCAAGGTAACGTTTCCCAACATCGATCGACATGACCACATCCCAGCCCAGCCCAGCCCAGCCCAAATTGAGGATACCGCAGCTACTCCCTCTACTACTATCTAGTAGCTAAATGGCTACCGGACCTACCTACTTGGGAACTGGGTTTCAACTACCATACTCCAACTTCCCATCTAAAAGCCTTGCTATACTTGCGACTAGTGCTGTGGTAGCCCAACAGACTACTCTCTGTTCCCTGTCCTTTGATGTTTTGTTCTCTTGTGGTAGCCCAACAGACTACTCTCTGTTCCCTGTCCTTTGATGTTTTGTTCTCTTCTATCCTTGTCTTTCCGTCTGTTCTTGTTCCATTGCCTTGCTCAATCACTCGGCCCTACATTACCCGTACCCATCGAGGCCAAGGTGCCCTTCAACCCCCTGTCAGAGCCGGTGATGCTGTTCATGCCATCGATACCGTGGCAGAGGTTACACTTTGTGGGCTAGCTCAAATGAAGAATCCCCACCATCCCACCGTCCTCAAAAGCGTCATCGGCGGCATAGGCCGACCCGGTGCTTTTTACACCCGCATGCCACGCGGCTTGTTAAGCATCAATGTCGACGTCGACGTTGGATGAATAATGGCCATCGGCCAAAGTGCTGCTGGCCGCCGCTATTGAGGGACCTGCCTCAGCGACGAATATACTATCGGTTGCTTGTTGGATGGCTCACTGATGGTCCTTTTCCCCATCTTCCATGTGTCTTCCGTAATTAGCACATTTGATTTATGATCTCTGCAAGGTTTTCCTATTCCCAAGGCTGGCCCTCCTTGAAGCCAAGTCATGCGCTATGCTGTTCATGGAATATGCTTGCAGGTCTCTGCAGGCGCTGTTCCTGTTCTCAAGCAGTGGAATTTGCCCATATAGGAGTTTCCCGGCCCACGAATCCCATTCGTTTCGTTTCCAAGCTCTCCGTGGCCGCAATGCTAACTTACACGCCTACAAGAGCCACAACTTTTCGATTTCGGTAGAGCAACCCTGGCTCGGCAGAAGAACCTGCCCGCCATCCGGCACACACCCACATAATACCCATCGCTAGACCAATTGTCGTCGTTGTTACCATCACCATCCTGGACGATCAGGGCACCCAGCATCCTAGTCTCCAACCAGTCACCCTAGCGCAACTCCAAAGTACCTAGCAGCTACTTTCGGGCCTTCACAGACACGTTTCTGTTACTGCAAAGTGACGGACTGACATCACATCACTTTGGACAGGCTTGCCGGAACGTTAAGAGACTGCTCATATAGCCATAAGCCTCGCGCGTTCTAAATGGGGGCTGTTGCCCACCAGGTGAGAAACCAAAGGCACACGTGCCCCTATTAGACATGGTGACCGTCCTGCCCTCAACTTCCTCGCGAGGTTCAAATTCCCCCATGGAGGAGTCTGTAGAGCGCGCGCATAGAGCCTGTGAGAAATGCACAAGGACCAAGAAGAAGTGCGATAAGACGTTGCCAGCCTGTTCGCGCTGCGTCAGGTGAGATATATCCCCCCCTTTTTTTCGATATGTAAAAAAGGGTCGCGACCAGTATCATTTGCTCACCACACTTTGTAGGCTGGCTGCAACATGTTGTTACGAGTATGTCTTCACGGCTCCCACGACCTCGGTGGTAGACGCAGCTACCTATGGCTCCACGAGCCCCAATGATCACAATTCTGCCCTCACTCGCCACAACATCTTCGACTCGGACTTAGAAATCTCACCCTCTATGGTCATGAGCCTCCTGAGTTCCAAGGGCATCTCATGGCTCGATTCGGTCGAACTCTACTTCCAGACTACAAACCTCTGGCTCTCTGCCGTTCACAAGGATCGCTTCCTCCAGAAAGTTGAAGGGCTCGGATTGCATGACAACCCCCAGGATCCCGAGGTTGCTCTTCTCATTGTCTGCATGCATCTCGTCACGCAGTATGCCGATTCAGGTCGTCCCACGATGCCGGACGGCACTGACATGCTTCAACTACCGACCTACGTGGTGGCCAAAAGAATTCTGGGCACGCTGCGCGCCATGATCCCGCCCAGCCTCGTCTTGGTACAATGTGCGGCTTTGATGTGTCTCTTTGAGTTTGGCCATGGCGACTTCTTGAGGGCTTACATCACGGTTGGAGATGCTTACACGACCGCCAAGATCATCGACGTATGTCCGGGGAAGTATGTGGAGGCCGAGAAGAACCGCGCTGTCAGCCCTGAAGAGGAAGAAGCCAGAGACTTGTACTGGGCTCTCCTAATCGTGGATAGGTAACACCGACTTTTTTTTGTCTACTGTTGTTTTACACATGTATACTGATTCTTTCCTCAGGCTCATCCGAGTGGAACGCCGTCTCATGTGGAAACCCTTCAACGTGCCTTCCCCTACCGAGGATGACTTACTACCAACAACCCATCTCATCTGGGATCCTCAATCCCAAAGCCCCGTGAGATCCGTGCAGCTCTATCCTGCTGGGGTACCGCCATCGGTGACCGTCGGCGCCTTCCAGCGGAATTGTCAATGTGCTATTTTGTTCACGCGCGCTTTATCCTGGGAGACGGAAACATATTACGCTGGTCGCCCGCCCAGTGTGGACTCCTTTGCCGAACTGGACTTCTCAACAAGAGCTCTCGTCGAAGCTATGGTTTCGCAAGCATCGACATGGGGAGAGTACTACGAGTGCTTTGCGACTTGTACTTGGTACGAAAACCCCTTACTTTTCTTCTTCTCTTGCGATCCGCCCAGCCTGCTCACTATCTTCTCCTAGCCTTCTCCTTCTCCTCTACTGTAGCTATCTGTGCACCATCGATGCCTCCAACATCCACACCTCCTCTTCCAACGTCGAGGTGCTCAAAGCCATTGCCGGTATCAACTTCACCATCCGCATTATCGCCGATACCACCACCGACCTCAACAACCACCTCGCCCGCAGCCCAGGACTCCTTGCCACATGTTCGCCCGTGACCCCTTTCTCAGCCTACCATTCCCTCGCGGCGCTCAGTAACTTTGATTATGTCATCCCGGATGCCGACGCAAGATTTCATGATATCTACAGCTCGCTTCACTTTTTCGCTAAGAGATGGGGCGTAGCCGGTGAGTATTCATCCCCCTCCTCACTGTAAAAAACCAAAAACGAAAAGCGTGAAATTACGTCGGCTGACTTGGCTTCTGCTTTACAGGCCAACTTGTGAAAAGAATAGAAGAGTTTTTGGCTACAAAAGATGAGGGCGGAGGCGCTATGTTGGATTTCTCGTTTCAATCACGAGCGGCTTAAGTAGACCATTACTACTAGGAGGGCCTCGTGTATGTCACAGAAGGTGGTTCATCCACGGGGAATTTTGGGAGGGGCGTTCGCGACATATAAAAAAAAGAAGGGGTGATGGGTCTTATCATGGCGTCGTTGACCACATTTTCTGCAATTTTTTGCTTATCTGACTATTTAATAATACCCTAACGTGAGGTTTCTCTCTCCTCAAAATCCGATATATACCATCCTTGGGGATGTATGCTAATACCAACGCCAGATCCTCCTTCCATGCAATAAATACACGGACTTTCCAGAAGTCCAAAGGAAAAAGAAATAAATAACAAGAAAAACCAATGCAGCCCGATGAAAATATACCCAAGCAAACCAATGTAAACGCTCAAATGAAGAAAGCAAAATAGAAAAGCACGAGTGATATGGAGTTCCAAGCTTCGGGCTGCCGTAGGAGGAAGTTAGACAGCAAGATAGATCAAAGCAACGTGACGACACCTGTGGTGTACGCTCATGGTGTGTTTCCAACCACAAGCACAAGCAGCATGCCGTTGAGGAGGCAGGCGGCAACAAACGTACTTCCCACCATGATCTTGTGGGATAATGACAGGGGGTCGTGACGATAGAGCACCATGCCCAACCCCGAGCAAGCGCAAAGCAAGCTCAAGGCCACGCCGACAGTCACTGTAGCATCGACTTCAACACGTAGTTTATGCCGACTAGCTGAGATGAGCACGCTCGAAATACCGAGGAGGACAAATGACGTGGCGAAGCAACTAATGGTTCCCCAGAAAAGCACATTCTCACGGTATCGCATGACTTTCTGATCTGTGATACTGGGAAAAGCGTAGTGTGCAGCGTATCCGCGTGCCGGGAACTCTGCTGAGCTAGCATAGTCGGCCTCCTCATCCGAGTCGCAAGAAGTTGTAGTGAAGTAGCCTCGCGAATTTTGTGTGTCGCCTAGGAGAGGCTCATGCTCGGATCCACGACGATTTTCGAACCAGTGCTTGGCCTTCTCAAACGGCATCCCCAAAACAGCTTGCACATAACCCAGCCCGGGGAAGACCGACGGTGATTCGGGATCGATATAGATGGCGTAGTCGTCTTCAGGTCCACCAGCCTCGCTTCCATCATCGTATTCGTTCCAGTACTTAATTTGCGAACTCTGCGATGAACGGTGGTCTTGCTCGGCTTTCTGTGACGGCGGCGGAAGCGGTTCGAATTGCGTGCAGTGAACCCCGTTCCCGGTATCTGGACGACTCGAACTGGGTCGCTCGTCGGAAGATGGTGAGCTAGGCTCACTGAGCTGTGGGATCGTGTTTCGCAGATTGACAAGAATTTCCTGATATCGATCTCGCAGGTGATCGTAGTTGCGGCGGGTGAAGCTCTTTGGGCTATTCAGCACGTTTTCCTTAAAACGAGTACCCAACGTCGTCGAGCCTGTCCATTTCTGCAGCCAGTTAGCCATATGCTGGATTTATACAGGGCGGGATGAAGCTGACGAACCTTATATTTCTTGATAATCTTGCGGAACGCCACGATTTGTGCGTTGGCGAACCGCGACAAAGCGTGAACGTCGTCGCCCACCCGGAGCAGTTCGCGCTCATATTTGGCTACTCGCCTCTGCCTCTTCAACAGTTGGCTCGTAGTAGGGTCTTCCGAGCATTTCCCAGACCACTTGTCAATCGTGCGTGCTAATGACTCTATCATCCCATTAGCCAACCGCTTGTTCTGCAAACAACCGCAAGGGGGGGGGGGTTTGTACCGAGACGCCGTGAGATCTCGTCCGCTTTGCTCGAGATGAATAGGTCTACTCGATCATGCTGGCGACATAGCTCGAGGTATAGGCCGTCCTCGAACTTGCGCAGGGCGGTGTCTTCTCGGCCGGGGATGGTGATGGCAGTAGCCTGGTCGCGAGTGGTGTGGACCTTGATCTCGTGCTTGAGGGAGTTATAGTCGAGATTGTCTAAGATTGACACGACGGTCAGTAATTGCAATTTTCCAACCCCAAATCCGAATAAAGTGGTTGGTTACTCACGAAGGCTCCATTGCGGAACCGATTCCTGTTCCAGTTGTTCGCCGTATTTCATGCTGAGACAGCCCGGAGCAGCGCGGCGTCCGTTTGGTTGTTGGGAAACGAAATCCCGCCCTCTTGGCTACTGACGACAGTCGCGATCACCTCATCCGCTTCCTAGTCCGAGACGTCTTGATTTAGAAATTTGCAACGAATGAGGGAGAGAGGAACGGAAGAGAGAGAGAAAAAAGCTGGACTGTGATGTGGAGGGGAGCTGCTATCATCCAGGGCATCCTTGCTGTTTGAGGGCGGTGGGGGGAGAAAGAAGTGTAGTGCAGCGCAGTATGAGAGGCTCAATTGGCGAATGTGACGGGCCAATTGATAATGATATGGGGCCTATGGGGGGGTTTCTCTGGGTTCTCTTGGGGGGGTTTCCGAGGGGGGCCGCAGCAAAACGCAGCAAAAGGCAGGGGAATGACGTACCTGGTCGGTGCCGCTTTCAGGTGAGAGGCAGTGAAGTCACGGAAACCACTGAAACCACTGAAGAGGGCGCGCAAAGATAGCGCAGGCTGTAAGCCGTTGACTGTACTCGTACGATAGGCAGGCTTAGGTTTAGCGCAGGCGTTGGTGGCAGTGGCCTGGGGCGTGCTGGTGGTGGGGCGCTGGCAGTAGAAGTGGGGTCTTGTCGCAGATTTTCAGGTGCTTTAGCCTGACTGCAGTGAGTGAGCTTGACTCTCCCTCTGGCTCTTACTCTGATTCCGACGCTGCTGAAGATTAGGCCCGATCCGAAGTCGGCAACGATCAGGATGCATGCGAGATGCAGAATAACGTCGACGTTCCCTGGTCAATGCGCGCAGCCGGGCAGAAAAGATGCAGCAACAAAGGTGGCGAAGATGGTAAGATAGATGACGCGAGAAATAGGTAGGCAAAAGATGAGGGATGTGGGCGTGGAAGAAGACGTCGAGATGGATTCCAATAGAGGGCCCTAAAAGGCTTCTTTCGTGCCAATCCAGATGAGGAATGAAATATGCGCAAGTGGTGCCAGAGTCTGCAAGTCGACGGGGAGGGCAAAGACGCAAACTTCTTTAGTAGTACTTTTTCTCGGAGCTACTCCGTAGTCCGCCAGTAGATAAGTAGTTGTAGTAATTACCAGTATAAGTTAGTACTGGACTACTAGTGGATAGTAGTACCTAGTTAAGCCTCGAGAGGAATTGCTTTCCAGCGTCGTGATAGGAGGTTCCAACAGGGGCGCCGAGGTCTGGACCCTGAAAGAGAAGAAAAAAAAACTTGGCTCAGGTTTGTTATATAGGCCAAGCCTCTGCCGGTAGCAAGTGAGAATAGCTTGCGATGAAGGCTGCGTTAGTAGCTATAAGAATGTCAGCGGCCGCATCGTCAACGTCCGAAGATGGGGCTAAGAAATGGAGAAACGGACAGGAGCGGAGCTGAGCTGAGCTGCAAGTGGTTTCGTCGTGCAGTAGCGCGGGCTTGTCAAAGCTGTGAAAGAAAGAGGCCGCTTTGGTGGTACTAAGATGGTAATTACTCGTGCGCTACTACTGGATGCCGCGCGAGAGATGACTCGACAGTCCAAAAAGGCCGTTCTGGACGAATGGATGGAGACATGCTATATGTATTTAGTAGTATAGTTGTAGCCACTACTAAATACTACTACTATAGTTAGTACTAGTAGTACTTATCAATTATCATTCGTCCTCGATACGAATGGTGAACGAGCCAGTGCAAGTTGGCTGCTGTCATCGCCATGGGAGCATGGAGGGATCAAGGTGGTGGTGGTACTACAGCATGTAGCAATGCAGCCATTTTCGTCGTACTGCTAACCGTACTAGTCCTGCTAGTACGGCTAGTCCTGCTTGTAGAAGCAGTTGACGAGAGAAGATCAGAAGAATGATCTCTAACGCCATTAATGATGTGCAGTCTCGTGAGCCCTCGTGAGCCGAGCCCCTCCCTCCGCTCAACGATTTGCTACTGCCTCATGCCTGTCTCTTGCCCATGACCTTATCTATATATGCCGCCATCTCTGATATGAAGACCGATAATGTTATATAAACATTACCATTAGTAGTCTAGCCCCGTACCTTATGTACGAAGTCGATGCAAGGCAGGTGGGGGTTCCATGCAACAAACTGGCGCCTTCTTGCTTTACGTGGGGCTGATGATCCAGCTCTCTCTCTCTCTCTCTCTGTATCTTCTCTTCTCTTCTCTCCCACGCAAAACCTAATAACCACAAGCAATTGCTATTAGAGAGCTGGAATAACCATCTTATATTTGTTCAACCCAGTTCCTCAGTATTCCATCTCCGCGTCTAATGGAGTGCCCCGATATAACTCTCCGTAACCCCCGGACGCTATGATACCTTAGCGTCAACCAAGTGACCATCTGCGTGTCATCCCAAACCTTCTACGAGAACCTCTCTGCCGTCCGTAGACATGGGACAACGGCGTTATCATGACTGGATGATGCGCCACCCACTGATCATCGCACCATCGCCCGTTCAACGACGCAATACGACCGTACGTGCATGCTATGTGCCATCCATAGCCTTGTTCCCTGTATCACGACTCGTGCTCCATCGATGCGTCCGGCAGGAGCTCACACGACATGTTTCCTTGACCGATTACATGATAACGCCGGTATCCATTGCACTCCGCCACAGCCCCTCCGCGCCTCCGCGCCTCCGCACATCAAAGATCGGCGTCCAGTGTCGGCATAACCAACCTTCAGCGTGACCAAAATGAAAGAATAAGCTACAGATAAAGGCCCGTCATCCTGCGTCTCCGGGAGTATGCCCGGGCGCCTGTAAAGTGGGCTGTCTCGCACCGCACCGCACCGCACCATTCATTCATTCGTACTACATACAACATTGCCCCTCCTCCTTTTCCTCCTCCTCCTCCTCCTCCTTCTCCTCGTACCGCATCCCACATCCCGTTTCTGTCACCATCCGGAATTCGGCACGGCCTTCTTTGCTTTTTGATAAGCCGCTGCTGCGCGCCACCATTCTTATCGCATTGTGCAGCTCCAGCGTCGGACTCGCTTGCACCATCTGTAACACTCGACTTGTGACTCGTCTCTTTGTACTTTGTATTCACGCAACCTTCATATTGCAAAAGGACCTGGCGGTCGGCGCTACCTAACTCATGTCCGCAACCTCCGTGTCTATGAGGAACTGTTTCAGATGAGCTGTCTTTTGAAGTATGTTCATGACCATTCATGGGTCTGCATTAGATGTTTGACTCTTTCTAGCAATTCCGTCATCGCCTTCCCTTTCCCTCCCTCCCTCATCTACCTCAGTATGCTTCCAATCGCTCCCCCTGGATGATTCCGTGCAAAGACAGCAGAAGTATCTGGGTGAATTTCTCTTGCGGCTGATAAAGCCAGAGCGTCGCCTAATGCTAATGCCACTGTTGTTGATGTTGTCGGTGCTGGTACGCCAAACGAAACTATCTCCGTTTCCTGCACTGGAGCCGACAGTAAGACGCCCTCTGGTCTATGTCGAAGGACCTCGCACATCTCGGGCTCTGTGTGCGACGTCAACACAATTAATTGGTTCGACGCTGAAAGGTGAGGCAGCAGCTGGAGAATCTCGCCCGTTCTGCCCGAAAAAGTAATGATCATGATTGGGTCCGAAGGCCCGACAACACCAAGATCTCCATGCAGAGCCTCTGTTGGATGCAGGAACGTCGCCGGAATGCCCAAGCTCTGGAACGTCGCGACCAGCTTGCGTCCAATATGTCCGGACTTCCCTACGCCAGTGACCACCATCCTAGCCCCTGCGTGTCTGGCTTTTGAAATAGTTCGTACAGCATGGCTAAACCGTTCTTGTGCAATAATATCCGTATCATATAACTTGGCGAGCTCTGTCAAGGCGTTGGCTTCGGTTTGAAGTACATGCAACCCAAATGATGCTGCATCTGGCGTCGACGTATGATGTGCCGCGTCGTCATGAGCAAATGAGTCTCTCTGGTCACGGTCAGGGTTCTTCGTTTCAAGCACATCATCTGCTGGTGGTGATGGCGGTAAGTTCCCGAGATGTTTATGTTCGTTTTGCCGTGACAGCATGATGCCGCGCCCTTTCAATAAGTGTGTCCGTAACTTCCAAAATCCTCCGGTCTCGTAAATTAAGAAATAGCTCTAATATGCTCTTGAAGTCGAGTAAAAGCTGTCATATCTTGCGGTAGGACGCAAGGAGTCTAAGGCGCAATCGGTGGGCAGCTTGGTAATATCATAGCGTCATGGGTAATTCCTCATTGACGTGTTTTGGGTCAACTCGAGGCACTAGTCGGAGCGCCGATTGGACCCGATGCCACAGAACCACTCAATTACAGTCCTTCTATCCCACATGGAATGATTCTGACAAAGTTATGAGGGGAGGGTTGTCTTTGAGATCTAAGATGTAATTATCATCATTGTTTCAATGCGAAGAGAGTAGAGCGGACAACGGGTCGACCCGGGTGAGGACGAGAGGGGGGCCGATGGGGTTAAGCCGCCTCGGCTTCCGAGATTCATTCCGCTCTCGGATAGACACTAGACCATGAGATCCGCCCATACCACTTAGTCCTATGCCCGAGAATAGCGTGATCAATCGGTGGGGACGAGATTCTTGTAACATTCCTTCCTCAAGTATATCAACAGGGTGTAAGTAGGCTGGGATATCGCAGCATCATGGATGGCCAATACGTCTCGCTTATACTCGTTATTGGCAGGTGTGGCTCGAGAAGGATATCAAAGGGCCAGAGAACCAGGCAGATCGAATCCGATGCTAGCAAGCATATGGGAAATCAACGAGAGACGCAGATGAGATCCGTGAGCTACCAGCTGTCGATCTCTTGCCTGCGAGTACCTAAAAGCTGATCGGATTCGTTCACCATATCGTCTCAGCTATCGTCAATGGTCTTTGCCATTTCGTCGGAGGCCTTCTTCAACATACTGCCCAGGCGCCCTGAGTTAGCGGCAATGAACAAATATGGTAGAGTGGTTTAGTGCGAATCTGATCACACTCTAAGATTGCTGCTCCCTCAACTAGCATTCTGTACGATTCCCGGAGCACACATTTTTCCAAGTAGTTCAAGAGGAGTATCTTCTGTCCGCCATTTTAAGGTAATCAGCAGTCATGAGGAGAAGACTTGCGTTGGATATGATCCAAATATGAGTGATGATTGAAGAATCATGGTGAAGACTCCCAGGGACCAAGCTTCGACCTACCCTACACATCTCACGTAGAGTTAAGCTTGAGATCAGATGCTCGCCACGCCCTCTTGTATCCAGCAAGGCCAAGTTGTTGAGAGCTTTCTAGCCAGATGCTTTTGGAAGTCGAAAGTCCTAATCAGACACACAAATTATTGAGATGCCATGTTAATTGATCGGAGTAACCATCTTTCCCTGTGCCCACAATCATCCTGAACAAGACCTACCCGGCACCATACAATGTTGCAGATTGTGGCGTCCATTCGCAGTACACGATATGTTTGGCGGCCAATAAGCTCGAGGATGGCTGCATATTTCAGCTCTTCGGAGTGTACAATCCGATCATGAGATGGATTATTAGACCCCTAGCTTGCCATCTGCAGTCAGCACTGAGCACAGCTCGTTATCGGACAAAACGGGACATCAGCCGCTGGAACGTCCACCTTCCGGTTGGCACCATTGCAGCAAGTATGTCTGAGCTTAAGAACGCAATGGTACCAGATGAAACTGGAGTAGACGATCTTTTGTAAAATACCGGTAGTAGCAGTAGGACAAGAGGACACAAATCTCAAAGTTTGTCTCTCTCTCTGTGGCATGTCGATCGTGGATCTGGCAGCGAGGAAAGTGCCTGTTGATAGGCATATGCTGTACGTAAGAACGTAGCGAGAGCTTAGCCAGCAAGGGACTGGATTGGCAACTGTTGACTCGCACCGGCGCGAGGGGGAGGCGCTTCGCCATTGGCATTCTAGCTACCCACGTTCCGCGACTGCATCGCATGGGCAGCTAGTCATTCGTTATAGCCTATTGTATGAAGCCGGATAGAGGCTAAGCATGCACGATGCGGCTGCTCAGCGGCAGCGGCTGCTGGCCCGCTGCAATAGCACGTCCCTACAATGTGCAGCAAAGACTCGGCCGATGTGTACATACGAGTAGGCCCATCCCATCTCGCCATGCCTTTCTACGTACCATTGGCAGGGACATGCATCGCAAAACGCCCTCTATTTTGTGGAGTGCAGCGAACTGGTGCGATCCTTCGCCTACTCGTACAGGATCAACGTATGGGTATTGTGAAAAATCCGATGGGCTACGACCATTACTTGGCAATAGCTTGCTTTAATCCGTACTACGCCGTAAGGTAGCACTAGGTAGCAAAAGCTGCTTTAGTCTTGCTTCTCCCTTCCTTCCATTGACGATGAGACCGAATTGGCGCTACATTAGGGGGGGATCATGTCTCAAAATTCGACTCACAAGGGGCCAGCCACCTTGCGGGGGTGAAACACAATGACGCAGATGTCCCAAAACAACTATGGCTAATGCGAAGTTCAGTTGAATCGGTTCAGACCAGAACTCATTTGGTCCTGTATGCCTCCCAAACGGCCACGATCAAACTTTGCCCGCTGAGACGTTTTGGTTTACCGGGCGCCACAACGTTCGGGAGGCGTTTGGACTGTTTGGCTCGGCATCTGCTCTGCTTCTGGAGTTAAGCAGGCGTTTGGTCAGCCAGGGTAGGGGGAATTTGAGACGTAAGAGGTTAGGACCCTGGGAGGCCTATTGGGTGCATGTTAGTAGTCTTGTACTCGTAATTGTGTGATTATATTAAAGACTTGATACATACCAGTAAGGACTGGTGTCGACACAAAGCTGTCGTACTCGCACCTTATGCTGATGGCATTGTCGCATAATGCTTTCGTGTTAGCTGGTCACGTCACTAGGCGATCTCTTGTATCACTAAGTGTCAGACTGTGCCGGAGATTGTGACCACCTAGGGGGAAGCTAGGTGCCACAGCGGCTACCGTCTAGAGGGCCACAAACCTCGCAACCCCTGACGGGATCGACAACGTCGCTGATGAAACAAGGGCAATGGCGATGGGATTTGTGGGTCTTCAGGCAAGGGTTTGAGATGGGATATGGAGGTTGGTTGAGTTAAGCCGCGGCCCGCAAAGGCGTGCGACCTGTCCGGCACAGGCACCAGGCACAACTACAGGCACAAGGCACGAGACACGAGGAGGCACAGGCACTAAGGTAGGTACCTACTTAGCGTTGGTGTTGGGCGCTTCCAACGGACGTCAACAGGTTGTAATAATGTGTCCGGATACGCCTAAAAAGGCGCTGTGAGCGTTAATAGGTTCATGTTAGTACGAGTGCTAGTGCTAGTAGTGCTAGTAGTGCTAATACTACTAGTACCTTACAGGTGGACCAGTTGTCGTCAGCTCCGGACTGCCAGATCGGGAGGCGGCGGCTGCTAAGGGCAAGCACGACTCTCCCTCCGATCCTTATCCTTCCCTGTTGCTCGCTCGTTCATGCCTTAGGTATTTTTGCTGTCCTCTCGTTTCTGCTTCTAGGAGATAATAAGTAGTATTTCACGTGCCTGTGCCATTTGTCGTGTGTAAAGTAACCTCCAACCCTTCCCGGTCTCCTTCAGCACTTCCAATTCCCGTCTTCCTCTTCCACGATCCCGTCAATTTATCCCCCGACACGCCTGCATATCACAAAACCTCGACCATCCGGGCTGCAAAGGGACCGGTCGCCAGTGCCCGTTCGTACTCCCTAAAGCCCGCCAGTACCCTGTATTGTGTCATCATAGACAGGGGTCTCCGTCCCAGGGCCCTAGTCCCTACCTAGGTAGTCCCTACCGACAATTCCACAAACGCCACCAGCCTTTCTTTGAGCCCCGTATTAGCTCTTGCCTTGGACCTATCACAAGTACAAACGACGCTTTCGACAACGACCCTTCCAGTAATACTCGTGCCCTTCTTCAAGTCGAATTCTTTCACATTCAGAGCAATTCGAGTACGGATACATTCTCCGCTATATCGTGTGCACAGCCGTGTCCAATCATACTCCACATTTGGGATAAACGATCGCCGCATCCACTTGCCTTCCGCCTCTCAATCTCCAGCTCGAGTACAGCCCACGTCTGCCGAACCACACGACTCCTGCAACGACGAAAGACGACGACTACTACTACTACTCTGTGCTTCCGCTCCATCCTTCCCTTCTAGTTTCTTTCTTCCCCTCCTCTTCCTCATACCACTTTCTCCATATCATCTTGGCTCCTATCTCTCTTAGTGTCTTGTTCATTTGTTGTACTCATATCCTATTCTCCGTCTTCTCATTTTCATACACATTTTTTGCTTGATCTAATCACTCCGCCAAACCACGGCTTCTCGTCTCTTTTACTTTCTTCATCTCGGTACGGCGTGACCGTAAACCTAGCCCTCATACTTGGGCCTGTCTTTCGACGACAAATTCCTACAACAATTCGGCCAATACCCATGCCGATTTGGTAACCATGTTCGCGTCCCGACGATGGAGGGTTGCGCTACTCACCCTCATGTTGATGGTGGCGCTGCCCTTATGGCAACTCAGCAATCACAGCTCCGCCAAGTATTACCGCCAGCAAGCGCAGGACTTTTACGACAATGTTTCGAATTACTTCACTCATGAGCAAGAACTATATAACAATACCCTCTACCAGGATGGCACCGAAGGAAAAGTCCATGCGCAGTTCAACTTTAGCACGCCATGCGAAGGCTTCCCCAACACCGACAACATCCTACTCGTCATGAAGACAGGAGCCTCGGAGACTTATTCTAAGCTTCCAACGCAGTTGCTGACTACTATGTCATGCCTGCCTGACTTTTTGCTCTTCTCTGATCTTGTATGTTTCTTGTCTCCCCGGCCACGCAATGTCAACGCGCAACATCAGCTAACACAACTCACTTTCACAGGAGAAGCAAATCGGCAAGTATCACGTCCACAATGCTCTTGATCGAGTAGACCAAGATTTGAAGAAGATTCACGCCGAGTTCCAATTGTACGAGGAGCAGTTGCGCTGTCCAATCTCTCAGGAAGAATGCTTCGCTGGCGAGAACATGCACTATGCCTGGAATCTTGACAAATACAAGTTCCTCAACATGATCGAGCGAACTTGGGAAAAGCGTCCCAATATGGACTGGTATGTCTTTGCTGAGGCCGACACCTATATTGTCTGGTCCAACTTGGTTTACTGGCTTCGCGAACGCGCTCCTCAGGGAGACGCCTACATCGGTAGCGTTGCTATGCTGGAGGGCTTCACGTTCGCTCATGGTGGCAGCGGCTATGTCATATCTGGATCGCTATTGAAGAAGATGGTCGAAGACATTCCCAACATCGGTGCGAAGTATGACCAACTCGCAGAGGCTGAATGCTGCGGTGACATTCTTCTCGCTAAGGGCGCATTCGAGGCTGGTGTTACCGTCCAGCAGGCTCTTCCCATGTTTAACGGAGAGAAGCCTAATACGCTGCCTTACGGCCCTGACCATTGGTGTGAGCCCATCCTCACCATGCATCATGTCAACTCAGAGGATGTGAGCATGATTTGGCAGTACGAGCAAACGCGTAAAGACAAATCGGTATGAGATGCCTCGCCCTCCCAAGTCTCATGCCCTGTTACTAACAATTCAAATAGGAGATTCTGCAAATCAAAGATCTTTACGAGGCCTTCGTGGCTCCCCATTTGAACTCATTGCGGCTGGATTGGGACAACATGTCCGAGGATGTCTGCTACATTGGACCATCGCCGGAAGAACAGGAACGGGCGGGCGACGCCGAAAAATGGCGTCAGATGCCGGAGGAGCAGAAGAACTCGGTCGAGAAGAGAGCACACCTATCGCCGGCCACCTGCTCCAAGGTCTGCGAAGCTGACGGAATCGACATTCCGGACAATGAGTACGTTTCTTTCGACAATGAAGTCGAGCGCGGCCACTTTATCCAGGATCGGCTCGAGAAGAAAGTATTCGAGGACGCCACGGGCGACTTTCGACGCAGCCGCAACTGCTTCCAGTGGAGGTACAACCGCGGTGCATGCTGCACCGGCAAAAGCTTCAAGCTTGGGAAACCCAGACGCGAACACGGTGATAACACGTGGACGAGTGGTTGGTTTGTTCGCGGTATCCAAGACTGGATTCAAGAGAGCGGCCAATGCCCCGAGGTTGAATGGAAGACGCCATACTAAGTGTATTGGCGCACGGCACATGCGAAAATAGACACAGCACCAGTTCGCAGATACGACAATTGGGGCAGACATAGCAGACCTGATTTCTAGAGGCAAATGATGGAGATACATACTCCATCATGCGATACACAGGCTCTTTCTGTCCGGATTTTTTTTCGGTTACTACTTATCTTTTTGGATTTACTTGGCATGGTGTTAGGGCAAAAGGCACAACTCATTTTCGGTTGGAAGGCGTTTTCAGACGGCATAAACCTTTCGTGTCACATCTTGGGATACCTCGGCAGGGCAAGCATACTATATTTAGCTTTGGTTCGGTCAACCCGGCGGAAACGGCGTTATAAGCATCCATATATATACACATGGTTATAGACATTCTTTGATCTTAGAGGCAACTTTTTCTTTATTTTCAGTGGAATAAAAGATGCTTTAACAGCACTCTACTTTACCAACGCCAGACAATTGATTGAGTGAATGACCTGGTTGATGTGGAAATCCTCCGATTTGCAACGATGTCCATGACCAAACTCAAGAGTATGTTGTGTTTCACGCGCGCTTTTTTCCAAACCGGCAAATCACCTATTTTGTGAGGCTCCAAAGGTCAGTGGAATGTGTATATATGCATATATTTATATATTTCAATTCGAACCGCTCAACGTCCGATAACGCATAACCTAACGCCTACGTTGTATATCTCTTAACAAAACTCCCTTCTCATAAAACGTGTATCATTGTAGAACCAAATAGTTCGTCCCATCTCCATCTAGTCATGATCATCCAAGTTCAAAATCGTCTCAACGCTCGCTGTACTGATCTAGAAATAAGAAAGACGAATCCGAAAGCTTAAACCGTCTTCTTGCCTCCACCGTGGCGACCGCACCTATGCGGGTTCTTGGGCGAGCTCATATGGCAGTACGTCTTTGCATCCTCGCCAGCCGGCTTGCCGAACGTATTGCGAATCTCGCAGTATTCCTTTCCGGGGCCAAACCATTCCTTCAGATGTCGGTGCAGTTCACAGCGAGAGATGCCGCACTTTCGGCAGTAGACCTGGCCCTTGGTGCGCAGCTTGGTAAGTTCGCCCGCCTCCTGCTGCGCTGTCATAGTGGCAGAGCGTACAAGTGGGCCAGCGCCGCGCCAAGCCCACTCCATGTCGTTGGGGCCGGAGTACCGGCTGGCGAGGGAGACGGTACCGTACTTGCGACGGTGGATGGCGTAGAGTTTGGAGTGAGCTAGGCCGAAGCAGACGCTGTCAATGGGGTCGAGGTAGTCGCAGAACAGGTAATGTAACTCCGACGGGAGGTCTAGGAGTGTCATCCGGTTGGAAGGTTTCGGCTGGTTGGGAGCAGGAGGCTCGTAGTCCATAACAGAGTAGGACCGGCGAGGTGGAGGCATCTTTGGGCGACGAGGGAGCTGAGTGACCTGAGTCTCGGGAGCTTCTGTGGGGGTTGCGGTTGAGGTAGAAACAGGAATCGGGGTCTCTGAAGGCGGTAGTGGAGAATTCTCCGGGATAGAAGCCTCACGAGTTTGCTTCGTGAGGGTATGAGGCACCTGCGGAGCGCTGACTTCTCCTTGATATTCGGTCATTGACCAGCCCCGACGAGGCGCCCTCACGAGCCCCCTTTTCATGTTAAGCTCCTTCATGCGTTGAGCGTGTTCCTCACGAGACATCATACCGCCCTCCGCTTGCACACCGCCCGACCACCTTCCATCTCCATTCTCACTTGTTGGTGTGTGAGCAGCAGCATGCTGAGATTGTGCCGGGTCCGCAAGAACTTGAACCATTGTGAATCAATTGGCGTCAGGAAGGCCGGCTTTTGGCGTGTCTATGAAGGCCTTCGGGGTTTTGAGTTGGTGATTATGCTAGCTGCGTAGCATATGTGAGGGGTAGTGGTGGTTGGTTATTGCCTTTCCAAGCGGTGTGTGGCGACTCAGGGGGTTGTCACGATAGTTGAGTCTTGAAAGTCTTGGTGTAGTATGAATAAGGGTGCATAAGGGAGAAAGGCGGAATCTCGCTTATATGAAGTATCAACAAAGACTTCACTGTGATATGAATACTATGGAGTCAAGAAGAGAATGACGAAGCGAAGCATACGAACGACCGGGGATGCTTGATTTTTAAAAAGGGCCCACGAAGAATCGCAAATATCCATGTCGGGTGGACCAAGACCGAGCCCGGCGGCAACGCGAATGGACCCGCGAGGACCCATCGTGGGAAATTTTCCCACTCTTTCCTGCATGGAGGTCCAGCTCTCGTGACTTAGCAGGACAGCGCGCCATCCGGAAATAATGAGCTACTCGTCCTAGCGCGAGGCACGACCATGACTAGACATCGTGCCGACCAGAGCGTCGGTGTTCCTGTCTGTCATCGCGGTGGCCGAGGCATTCATCGACCTCACGATAGACCAGACCTTAGCGGATAAGGGTCCCCGAACCCTCGACACTGCTATCTACTCTAGGGACAGATTAGCAGATGTGCCCAAGTAGTGGCAGGTACCAGTGGCGAGACAACTCCATAATCACACAAGAGGGATGGGCGACTTACTCGCTAGCTGGCCACCGGGATCCATCTATTTACCCTGAGGTGGGCCATGAGCGTGGACCGTGGCCACAAGGCCAGAAGGGCAAGAGTAGCAGTGATACCTTAAACGGTAAGCCAAGGGTAAAAAATCTGAGCTATGGTTGCTTCGTGGGATCGGAGTTGGACTCGGTTGGCGGTTTAGCGCCCCTCTCAAGCTCGCTCCCCGCGGTCAAATCCGACCGACCCTTGGTCCCTGTGGTCGTCTACCTTATTCGCCCGTTTATAGCCTGCTGATAGCCAATTGTGTGCCATTTTGATGGCTGTGCCCATCCTTAACGCAGCATTTTCTCGTGACAATACATATTCCGGTCGAAGTTTTCACTCCGGCAACGGCCGCTGTCGGGTGATGAGAAGATTTTAGGCAGTCGGTTGATTGTGGTGAGAGACGATCGGTGGCACCACTTCCCGTGGCCTTACTCAAATCACCGCAATTGTCCATGGAGGTTGCTCCTCCAAAGTTCAGCATGTTCCTACTCGTACTAGCGGTTCATGTTTTAGCCCAAGGGTCATCGTCCCACCGCACTCATACAGGTGGATTCTTTTGCGGCGTCATACCTCACGGCGCCTCCACTCTCGACATCATTCTCTAGGATTAATTTTGGACCCTTGAACGTAGGCCAGATCGGGCGTATTCTTAGACCGGAGCTCTGAAGTTGCGCCGTCAGACTGAGTGAGGGCCAAAATGATGCTTCACCGGATGAATGAACGAAATGAGTCGATGTTCCAGTGAGTCGGTGTTCCAGAACGCCACTAGAACCAGGAGCCTCCGTTCCTGCCTTCCATCCTTCCCGCCCTCCATCTGCTTCTTTCCTTATCCAACCCCCACGCCGACGTCCACACGCACGGCGTCTGCGGCTGCGGCAGGAGCGACACCCAAATCCAATTCAATGCAATGCAATGCAAGGCAAGTCCACCCACTAACGTGGCATGTCTCATTCTGTCGTCGGTGGCTGCGGCTTCCGTATCTGCGGCGTAACTCTGCGCACCTTCTATTTCAACTTCAAGTATTTTTGTGAAGAAGGCACCGCCAGAGATCCGACTTTTCAACAAGAAAAGGTTTGACATGAACTCCGAGTCCTCTGAATCAGATAGGCCGGCTTTGATGATCACTTTCTCAAATGCAATCCATTGGGAGATGAAAAACGACATGCATGGCAGTATGAGGTATCTAATGTCGTCGTCATCTTGCAGCTGAATATTCATATCCCCTGGCTTCTTCATCCGGGACCATAGGTACCGCACTCGCATCAAGACTAAAGACTTATCCTTAAGCTAGCAGCAGCAAATGTATCATGACCGACCGTGTGCTATCTATCACTATAAAGGCAGTGCATTAAGAGCAAGGAGGTTGTGTTGAGTCCAAGATGTGAGCCTACGAAGACACTTTCTGCGATCCATCCAACTCTTCTGAACCTAATCACAGCTCAGGATGAAAGCACGCATGAAAACTCAAAGGCTTACAGGCTCTTCCTCTAATGGGTCTGATATAAAATTCCCAGTAGTGTAAGATGAGCGAATACGAGAAGAAGCATGCAATACAAAGAGGCTTGTAAGTAGCATCCCGATCAGCCAAGTTTTGACCAAAATTCAAGGCCAGCAAGCCAAGAACAAACATTTTCCCGGGCAAATTGCGTGAACTTGCAAAGTCACCCTCGTGGAGAAAGTGCGTTGTTGAGGGTCGAATGCTTTCTCAGGCTCCAAAGTTGAATAAAGATCGAGTCAAACCTCAAATATCCTCGATTCCGGTTACCTCAGGAATAATATCGTAGGTTTTGTTGGCACGTGAAAAGACGCGCCCCATGAGAAGATACTTATGATCAGCCGGTACCATAACAGACGTCGAATTTAGCCAGGCTGATATATGGAAGTGCCTTTTGATTCACGTATATGGATCCTTTGGCTTTTCGAAGTTAACAAAGTCCAATCATATACGAGTACGAAGTTAACAGCCATGAAGATCCCATTATTCAAAGCGAGATGATAGAGATAATTATCTTTTTTTACTATTGACATCCCAACGTGATCGTATCTGCAGCTGCGTCTTGATACTTCCTCACCCAGTCTCTAAATATAGCTGGCAAATAAACCAAAGTGAGCTACTAAGATTCAGCTGTGATATTTCAGAAGCTGATATGTAGTTCAGTAGGAACCGCAACCTGCAAGACTTTGATTACCAGTCATCTAGTTCATTCAGAACTATTTGACCATTACTTCAAGAGGAGTCTCAGCTCTTTTCATGTACTGGATCTCTTGATGACGATGGTCGATGGAACGATACCCTAGCTCGATTCGCTTACAGATGGCTCGATGCCGCAGCTGAGAAAAAGAGTGCTATGTAATGAAAGGGAGGTGATGCGGGACTCTCTAGTGTGAACTCTCAATATAGTACTACAGTTCTTTAACTGATACAATCAAAGTATTTATTTAGTCCTTAGTCGAGGAAGATACGAGGAAACGAAGTCAGTCTACATAAACTACAATTGGTTTGCAAATACTTTATATGGGATTCAACGTAAGAGTCTACCATGTTTTCATTATGGACAGGCATCCTAATGTCTCGGGCAAAGCTGACCGCCATAGGAGTTTGGGTTGATTAAGAATTTTGGAGTCGCTGCTGATCTCAACACGAAGGGTACCAACTGGCTTGAGAGAAGCTGAAAGCCCTTATTATGTAACCCTTTGGAATCTCACAGCAAGAAGTGTCTGACGTCTTAACATGTATATGTACTGTACATTCCCTATTCTCAAAGACAGGCAAATGCGCGCCCTAGCAACTCATCACGTTTTCGCCAAATAACAACGCTCTACAGAACAATCAGACTTAGATGGTCCTGCAACATGAATTCTTCCACCAATCCCAATCCTTATCCTTCTCTAGCCTCTTCTTACTCATCAGCCATCTTTAGATAGCAACCCAGATCAGCATGATGACAACGTCCAGCCCCTTGCCCTCGCCACCGTCAAACTTGAAAGTCCACATGCCGTCCTTCTTCTCGTCCCAGTACGCTCCCGTAGCGCTGTGCATGCCGCGGCGGCCAACGTGGGGCTTGCCGTCTGTGGCGGTGGCCTCGGAGCTGGTCGAGATGTGCGGCTCATCGCTCTTAACCTCGGTGCCGCCACGGGACTTGTTTAGGGCGGAGGTCGGGACGAGGTGCTGGACAATGGTGCTGTTGCATGCGAACTTGAATGAAGGGGTTGAGGCGCCTTGGGGAGTAGCTTCGGAGATGACGGCTTTCAGCATGGAGCTCTATAGACGCGGAGCTGGTTAGTTTTCGCTCGAATAGGGGGGCCGCTGGAGGAAGTAGGGTAGGTCGTTATCATACAATGATGGTCGAGTTCCATTGCTCGGTCTTTGCGTGGTCGTAGAACTCGGCGTTGCCAATGGCGCTGTTGCACACCTGCAGGCCTAGATTAGCTCTTGTTCACGATGTTGGTGCTCGAAACTCGGGATTGGATCATCGCGAGACAAACGTACATCGGTGGCAATCTGTTTAAGGCGAGTGAAGGGAATAGGCTGCCGAGTACAAATTAGCGTCCGATCGTCTACTGAAAGTTTCGGTTGCGCATACAGGAGTAGCCATTGTGATAATTGAGGTTGGAGGTTCGGTTCGATGTATTCAAGCCGTAGGTAAACAATGAAAGCCGCGTCGTGCAGGCAGCTGTATAGCTCTTCTAAGTCCAGCAAGTCAGTTTATGTCAATTCTCCACATAGCCCAATGCGATCAGCCAGAAAGACCTTGTTCACTTACCTTGAGAAATCAGTGGATGTGGTCGCTCCGCGTGCTGGAATCTAGATGTTTTCTTTGATGCCTTTCCCCTTTAGGACCACAGCGCGCAGTTCCCCTTGTCTCTGGACTCTCGCGGGGCAACCAAGCTTTGCACGTGACGCGACAGCCAACCGTCCTCCCCACGTGCCGTCTGAGAGCTCTCCAAATCCGGGCCTAAGTGGGGTCTGTACCAGAACAGCCAGCCTCACGTTTGTCGTCACTTTTTGTACGCAGCCAGTACAACCTCCTCCTCATCCTCATGTTTCGTCTCGTTTTCTTACTACTGGCAGCGTTGCAAAACCTCTAAAACCTCGCGACAATATTATTCTATCTGAAAATATCCTTCACATTCGCTGCTGAGAGCTTCTTGAGCGGAACTTGGGACGAATTGGCTTCCAATTGCGTTTGGAATAGCATTCGTACAATTGAGCAACCAAAAACGAGGGAATTGATTCGAGCTTGACACCACCAAAATGTCTTCACAGCCTCTCCTCCAGACCTCGCAGGGTATGTTTTCTTCTAGCAAGTCTCGATTAGGCCATAACTAACTCCATCTGCAGGCAAGCGCATTGCCCTGCCCACCCGCGTCGAACCCAAGGTCTTCTTCGCCAACGAACGAACCTTCCTCTCATGGCTCAACTTCACCGTCATCCTCGGCGCCCTGTCCATCGGCATGCTCAACTTCGGAGACCGACCTGCTTTCATCTCGGCCTTCCTCTTCACGGGCGTGGCCATGTTGACCATGATCTATGCATTGGTAACGTACCATTGGAGAGCGAAATCTATACGAGTGAGGGGCCAGGCGGGTTTCGACGACCGCTTTGGCCCTACGGTTCTGGCCATCATTCTGCTGTTGGCTGTTGTGGTTAACTTCGTGCTGCGGATCACGGACCGCTCCAAGAAGGAGCAGAACGGCCAGCTGTAGATATAACCAGCTGCCAGGTCGGCTGCAGATGTTGGAAGCTATTGGTCCAGGTCCAGCTTTGGAGAGAGTAGTTCACGGGTCAGATTACTGACGAAAATTGTACGTTGTGGGCGTTGGTAAGGTCATCATTGTATAGGAGCATTTTGTTCAAATAGGTCAATTGTAAATTCGATAAGCGTTCAGAATCCACTTTATCATGCCATGGGTATCTCATAAGTTCCTCGACGCCCCATCTTCAAACGAACACCGAAACTCCTTAATATGCGTAGTTGCTATTCTTTCCAAGCGTACACTTTCGTCGTAGTAACCGCGCATCCTTCCATAGAATACTACTGTGGTTCGCTTGTCTGCACCGTCACCCCGGCCTCGGCTCGAAGCTCTGGAATAGCCGAGGGGGCAAGAAATATCCTCAGAGACTTAGCAACCTTGCGTGATGGCTCCGGTAATAGAGCTTTTTCGAATCTGCTTTCCATGGTCTCAAAAGCGCCATCCTCGCTATCGTCTTGTGAATCGTCATCGTCATCTTTTGGGTCTAGAACCGTCTTCTCAACAATCTCAGGCTTCTTTAGCTCTGGCGGGAGGTCGAACAGTTGGTTGTACTGAAAGCACGCCTTCTCTTGCTCTTTGAGCACGCGCTTGCACTGCTCTGAGATGGTGATGAGCTTGCACGTATCGGCAGGCCGCGCATGGAGCAAGGCAACTGGAGTCTGGCCATTGGTACTTTCAGAGTGCTTGGTGATATGGCTGGTGACAGCAGTGACTCGCTTCCGAATTTGAGTTGATGAAATCACGGAAGCAGGAAGCACGTCGTATTTCGGAGTGAGGCGCGCAATGATGGCTTCGTGCGGTGCGATCAGCGCAGGGTTCTTCGTGTGCTGCAGCTCGACCCGTGGTTTTTTGGGGGGCTTCTCGATGTCATTATTCGAGCTTGTCGTCTTTTTACGCTTCTTAGCCTCATCGGCGGCCTTCGAGGGGCCCATGGTGTCGTCAGGATGAATGTCGGAAAATGGAGGCTCAATTCTGGCAGACAGAACTTTGTCGTCGTGCTTATCTTATCAGTATTAGCGGACCCGAGCTAAAGCTGTCTCAGCCCTCAAACCAGACGATCATAATTGGCATTTATATTTCGATCTGTTCATTCTTTCTGAAGCTCATTGGGTTGGGTTTTCAGTACTTTACGGGTTTAAATAGACGTATGGCATAAATACTAGTATTCTTATCGAGAGGATGTAAACGGTCAGAGCATGTTTCTTTCTCAACAGTAGCTCCACATGTCAATTGTGCAGCTCTCCTACAAGCACAAGAGCCGCTGCACCCTGGCCTCTAACACGGCTCCATGAATTAACTAAAGGGACATTCGCGTTCTAATCAAATAACAGCACTAGTTTCGAGAACCCATTTATCATTCACCGGTCGAAATGCAAGATTGAGCATATTCACTCATATGTTTCGGTGTGCAGGGTAGGACTTATACATTGAGGTCATCAAGGTTCGATCATGCATGAGATCGTCCCGAGTCATGCAAATCATGACGAATTAGCCAAAGAAGGGGCCCTATCGAGCTGCTTGTCCTGTTCAAAGCTTTAGCCGCTAGTCTCTTGGTGCAACGTCGGTTTCTTCTTGTACGGTGAGATACTCCGAAGCGATGCTTGGGTAGGACTCACGGAAGCGATGGAGCCGCTTACTACTCCAAATGCTCAAATAGACTCGTATTACCTGTATTGGTAGGAATTCACGACCACCGCCGTGGAAATCGTACTGGAGCCACGGCGAGGAGCTGTAGCCTGTCAGCAAGGACATTTGGCAGCGCTCCCCGCTTGAATCCTGGCATGCAGGTGGCCCACGAGGCCGCGGAGCTCGGGTCTGGACTGGTGAGCGGAGCTCGTCTAGAGCTAGGGGAACAAGCTAAGGCAGGCCGGGGGAATCTATCGACAGCCGCAAGACTCCAGAGGATTCGTGTATACTTGATATAGGAGGAACGAGGTGCAGCTGCATGACTGCTTCTATGTAACGGAAGCACGACTGATTGCCCAATAATCGTTTTTAGTACACTTGAGTCTGA
This sequence comes from Waltergamsia citrina, assembly GCA_022814615.1. Classification (NCBI taxonomy): domain Eukaryota; kingdom Fungi; phylum Ascomycota; class Sordariomycetes; order Hypocreales; family Bionectriaceae; genus Waltergamsia; species Waltergamsia citrina. Next base: position 62,373 of record JAKLNE010000022.1, read on the forward strand.
TCTCCCTGAGAATCTGAACGTGCCTGGTGAGCTGTTTGGTATGCCCAGTGAACTCTAAGCGGGCTTCTAAGGGACGCCGTTGCATACGCCAAAGACTTCCAAGAATGTTGTTGGGGCATGCCGGATGCTGAAGGCAGTGGTTGGTGGTGGTCAGCGGATGGACCTGGAGCCATTAATATGTATTTAGCTTTACTGGTAGAGAGCCCACAGCTGTCCACGTAGCTCCCAGCGCTCCGCACGCCGCATCGTCGTGAGGAACGAGGCGCGGTGATGAGAGCTTGGCGACATCGACCGGCTGCATGAATAACACGATACTCGTCCCCCTAGCTGTATTGGTGGTGAGCTGGTGATTTGACCACAATCTGGAACTGACCTGGAACAAGTCTACCAGGACTGACAGGCCAACAACGATAGACGGCAGCTTGGGTTACCGTAGGTACGACTACGATACAACCTCGCAGCGGCCCCGGCAGGCCATGAGCGTCAGGTACTCGTACCTGCTGAGGGAGCGAATATACCCTGTTGGCGTCAAACTGGGCCGAGCCAATCCTCTGGTGAGGCCACCCCCCTTGAGAAGGTTAGCAGACAAGGTGCAGGGCGACTTGGAGATAGACCCACCACCCATAACAAATTGAAAGCGAATCTTCTACCAGGAGTCTAGGACTCAGGAGGAAGAGGAGGAGGGGAGGAGGGAGGCTTTTGGCGGGCGATCCGATGGGGATGCGACACGCAGCCCGGCTACCGTACCTAGGTAGCACTGAACTGCAGTACATTGCGCCTGTACTGCACCTGTACTTGTAGCACCAACAGGGCGCGGGTGACTGAGAGGACCCGCTGAGAGCCCACTGAAGCCACCATCAGAGCTAGGTACCGCAGAGAGCCGCTGGCAGTGACAGACAGTGGCTTGACAGCGATCACACCACTAAACGGCAGCCTGAAAAACACCTGGCACGGGCGCACCACTTGTACGTTATTATTCACCACACCCACCGTTCAGCGCTCTCCACCCTCCATAATACACACACCAACGAGCATTCTTGTGAGCGCTGGCTGGTCCCATCATCTTATCCGCAGTTGAGTTGCAGCATACGAATACATGAACGGACACCAAATCAAGCCAGTCCTAGCATTGATTGCGCCAACCCGTCTCCCACCTCGCCTCGCCTCCATCTCGTGCTATTGCCTTGCTTTGCTTTGCTTTGCCTTGCCATTCCTTGACTATTCTCTCCCCTTTCTTTCCGTCAAACACAAATCCAACTCAGGACTGCACACAACACACATTCTTCTAAGAGCAGCCATTTGTTGATTTGCCTCACTTGACAGTCAACCCGAAGATCGATCTCTTTCCTTCCTCCTTTTCTACTTCACTTCCTTATTGGGTCATTTCAGCAGTCCCACGCTGCGACCTCACTGTTCCAGACTTTCTCCTCCCTTGCGTCTGTCTTTCTTCTACCTTCTGGGCCTTCTGCTGGAGTAGGTAATAGCCGCCTGCTTACTCCTCCACCCGCCACGACTCATTCACACTCCCTTCAGTCAATCCTCGACACTCACTCACTCACCACCACCTTATTCTTCAAGTTCGCCTAGCAAACAGGTTGATTTAATTGAGCAGTCGGTTCTTTCGCTTGCGACACCGACTTTTTCTTCTTCTCTTCTTTCTTACTCTGACGAGTCTGACGGAGGCTCTCTGCTCAAGGACCGAGCGTGCATCCTCTTGGTGGCCTTAGCTGGCTATCGCTCACGTCCTCAACTTGATCGGCTTCTCCATCTTCACGGGTGGTTCTCTCGGTCGCAGCAGCAGCAACAACAGAACAGGGACGCTCCTTCCTTCGCCCAGGACTTCGTCTCGATTCAGGCAGCCAACTGTGGGCCCTTTATTAGTGCGACTGCCACTCGCTGCATAGTCAAGCCCAGCCAATAGCAGGGGTCCGCCTGGTCTTGCCCAGTCTAGCCAGATTCGCAAGCTTCGCCCCCTAGTGGTCCGTGCACTTTGCCTTACATCAGCAGCCTAGAATCGCGCCAAGATCACTTATCGCATCGCATCGCATCGCAAGTCGCATCGTGTCGCAACCCTCATTTCCTCCCTTTTAGTTGCCACGACCAAGCACAACAACCGCGCCCCTGCAGCACAACTACTCTTTCGCTGTTGTGTTGCGTCGCGCTTTCGGGAACGATTAATATTCGACTTGCCATCACCTCCATGTTTAGATTCTGGTCGTCAGATTCTCGGGGAAGCAAAGCGACCGCTCCACCAGCCCATGACTCACTGAACGACAACTCCCAACACTTGCCGTCTAACAAAGATACCAACGAGCCTGTCGCGCAGCCTCATAAGAGGCGGCGACAGCACGATCAACCCGATGACGATGACGTAAACGGCCAAGTTGCGCCTAAGCGCGCAAAGCTGGACGACAGCATGCAGGAACAGATCGGCCAGTCTATGAGCGTCATGGACTGCTGCGAAACGGCGGAGGAACGAATAGAATCAGCTTTCCAGTTGCAAATTCTTCTCAAGCATGAAGAAAAGCGCCTCATCGATCTCCAGCTTGCCAAGTGCCAAGCCGCGCTCGAGCAGCTTCGCCGAGTTCACCTCAAGCCGTATCCGATCAATTGTCCAACACCTCAGCAGATGCTCGATATAAGTGCTGGAAAAGGCCACGCTTTGCAACAACCCGGCGTTCCGGTTCCCCGCTATGCGCCCCCGTACGGTGTTGTCGATGGGCCTTACTCTCGGCATTTCGAACGATGGCTCGTCCCTCACGCTGACTTTGATGGCTTTGAACCTCCTGTGACGAACGCCCAGGTACCACAAGCGTCAGGATCATTCAACGAGGCTCGTGTGACGAGGAATATCTTCTCAGATGGACTTTCCACTCGTGGCCGACCGGCACGAGGCGTGCCTAGCTCGAAGCTGCAAGCTCTCTCTGGTGAGAAACCAGCGAAGAAGGGCACATCTGGTCCTTGTATCTTGAAGCGTTCCGACGGGCAGACCGTGAAGCTTGTTTGCCTTTACTGTGAGAGGTCTGACTTCAACAGTACTCAGGGATTCATCAACCATGTCAGGATAGCTCATAAGCATGAGTTCAAGAGCCACGATGAGGCGGCCATGAAGAGTGGACGGCCTTTGGAGCCTGGTGAGGCCGATGGCACTGCTGCAGCAAGCGCCGCAGCTAGTTCCGCTTCTGTTACAACTCCAAGCACCGGGACCGTTGACGAACGTACTCCTACCACCCAAGCTCCGCGCAATACTGTTTTCGTGAACCCTCTGGCTCGAGATGACATGACATATCAAGAAGCTTGTGCCGCCTTGAGCGCGCGACTTGCAGACACTCTGAAGGCATACAACGAAGGCAAGCTCCCGCGTGGTGGCAACGCCAAGGCTCACACTTCACGGAAAGATGCCGCTGCTCAAAAAGCTGGCAGCCTGCAGCCATCAGCGGACACTCCTTACCTGTCGCAACTTATGCAACGTAGGAAATTCTCTGGAAATCTCCAAGATCTCGTTACGGATGCCAGAACTAAGATTGCTCTCGATGATATCACACCTGGAGAGGAATCTGAAGATGGAGAGTCTTCAGCCGCGAACGCAGACGATAGTAGTATCCCTACTCGGACTCCTGTCGTTAAGCGAGTTCCAGCCCGCAGCGCTAAGTCTCCTGGTCCTACACCTGGTCGACCGACAAGTAGCAAGGGCCGCACCTTGGACATTGAGTCCGCTAAGAACTCTGATTCTGACCTAGCTGGACGAAGCAACGCATCAGAAGACGACGCCGTTATGCAAGAGCCTTCTCTTAGCCCGAGTACTCTCATTTCGAACAATGCGCCATCTCTGGTTAGCGACGACGGGGAGTACGACGATTCTGATGAGGGCTCATCTGTCTCCGGACATAGTGAAGCGCTTGATGATGCCCAGTCTGTCTCTGATGTTGCAGAGATCAACCTTGAGGAAGAGCACGAGCCTCGTAACCTTCGCCGCACCTCGACTGGCATTTCCAGCGCCGTGAGACTTCGAAGAGAGGATCCTAAGCACGTCTCCTTTGTTAGCCCTATGGCCAACAACAACACCAACAACGCGGAGAGACGCAAGCGCAAGGCTTGACCGGATCATGCCTTGCCTATAACCTACCGTGCACGATACGAAGCGCGGCTGTACGAAATTCACACTAGATTTTTTACATAATTATTTTCGCCTCTTATTCGACAACTCAACTTCAAAATGTACTCGCTTTATTCATTATTTTCAAACCAAAAAAATTCGACATTTTTATTCACAGAAAGCGCGCGGCCTCAGCAATTCGCCGTTTATGCGCCCCAGAGCCCAAACCGGATGCGCCTCTGAAAGATTCGATTCTTTCACTGTAGTATATCTGGTTCTTGGGATAGTTTCAGCGTGGGTTATGGGACGCTTTGATCAGCAAGGAGAGAGCAATTTGTATTGGCGTGTAGAGATCTTTGTTTAACCACTGCATGGCGCAACGGAGTATGGGCATTTGAGAGTGCCGATAACGAAAAACGAACAATACCTTGGGAGTACAGGTGATTTTCTTGGAGAGAGAGAGGAGGTCCAACGAGCACAGAAGCACCTCTTAGCACAGAAACCTGTTCAAGTACATATCTGGTTCTGTGTTCTATAGAATTAAGTACTCACGGTCAACAAATGATTTTTTTCTCCAGAAGTCTTCATCCAGAACCTGTCTTTTCTAAGCAACAGTTATTGCAACCCGTGCACAATTTGTGATTATTTGTTATTTCTTTGATGAGGCCCAAGTGCCGTATATTGTCATTGCCCAAGCAAGCTGGGGTATTTTATGATCTACACAAAGAAGTGAAAGTGGACAAAGTAAACGCCCCCCGGGCAAAGGATCGGTCCTGTGACCCTGAACTCCCTCCGACGATATCTACCTGCACTCCTATTCCGTTTAAACTCCCCTTGATTGTTCAAGCCAGAGATCAACTGGGATTACCACATAGCCGCAAGAGCAGCGACAAGCAGACTGCCGGAGCTGACCAGCATCTGGCCAGCGGCGCCATTCTCATCAGTCTCATTAGGGGCATCAGCAGAGAAGGTAGCAGTGTTGCGGCCCTCGTTCTCAGTGGAGGTGGTCTCTGTCTCCGTGGAGGACATGCGAGATGTGGGGGTAGTCATGGAAGAGCTGGAGGTGGCGACCTTGGCGCAGTAGGATTTGACCTGAGACTGGGCGGAGATGGCACGAGCGTCCTTAGGACAGTTGTTGTAGCAGCTTTGTTGTAGTTCTTAGTATGCTGCTCCTTATCTTTAGGTGCTTGGGGAGGGGAGTTCTTACGTTGCAATGGCCTGGTGGGCGTCACAGAGGCACTCATAGTCATTAGGAGGGCAGTCATCAGCCTAAGTTTATGGTTAGATTTATTCCGTTCTTTCTATGATATGGAAGTCCACGGATATTCTTACCTTAGGCATCTCAGTCTCCAAGCAGCGAGTGACAATGTAGTCAGCCAGGCAGCTACCAGCCGGTCCAGTAGGGATAGCGGGACCGATAGAAGGAGTGGTATTCTCCTGGGCATCGGTAGTCTCTTGGGCATCGGTAGTCCTCGGGACAGCGGTGTTCTCCTGGGCAAGGACGCCCCCGGCGAGAAGAGCGAAAGGAATGAGGAACCTCATCTTGGGTATCGTATTAGGTATTATAGGTGAAAGGAGTGTGTGTAAGTGGTGAGAAATGAAAGTCTGGGAAGTAGAAAGTGGGTGGAAAGGAAGACCGGGGATTGCACAGTCTTTATTACACTTATGAAAAAGGACGGGCTAGAGCTCTTGAACCAGCCTCATGGTGTTCCGTAGGTACAGTTCAGGAGGTTGGATAGTGCTGGATAGGCGTTGTCCGCCTCTTAGTTTTGCCACGACAGCCATAAGGAGTGGCTTTTGTGGTGTTGAACTTTCAGCATGTGGCCCCCGGCCTGCGAATGCAGGGCGCAATGTCTTATTGCACTGAAGGTACGAGAGTCAAGGATTCACTAATTGGCAGCTGAGTTTGGGGTCTATAGCCTCGTCTAACCTTCGTCCTGAAATGGCTGCCAAGCGCATGGTGCGCCTGTTTGATTGATTGTCATGAAGTCTTGCGTTGACTTCTGAGGCTAGCTCCCCGAGGCTGCACATCATGTCTCAGTTTCAAGTGTTATAAAATATTACGACCTTCATATTCAGGGTTAAGCGTACGGGTAGCTTGTAGTAGTTCAAGGGAGCAGCGAGACAGCGTGTCAAAGTTTTCATCCATGATTGGCCCCGCCGAGAGACTGCTCGTCTCTTGCTTTTGCCAAATGCCGTGCCGCCATTTGATCCTATTTCTCAACCTGCTTGAAATGAACTTTCAGAAACTTCACTTATAATTTTCAGCCTGAAACGATGGGTCGAGATGTCCATGAACACGCAAGCGCAAACTCAACCATCGGGTGGTATCTCTAGCTAGCAGCCTGTTGCCTGCTTAAAGACTTGGTAAATATTCTTCTAAGAGATGCTCTGAGAATAGCTGTCTCGAGCCTCCATGAGAGTATAATGAATCCTGGAGAGCATAGGATAGAGCATGCTTAGGTTCTAGACCTGATCCCTCTCCGCAAAGCGCATTACATTGCTAAGGCGCCGGTCGTACTGGATGCCAGTTTGGTCCCAACCCTACTGTTTAAGTGTGTGCCCTAGTGGGCTGACAGCCGAGGCCATGACGGTGTATACCTGTAGATTGAGAACTTGACTGATCCGGACTTCTTGTCGCTGTAGAGATGCATAGGTGAATTGGTTGGGAATAGAGTCTAGGTCTAGGGGCTTCCTGCCTGGAGGAGACGAAAATAGCAGCGCGCGTCATCTCTTCCCCACACAAGGTCGTGCCTGCCCCTCCAGAGCCCCTCCAGGCTTCCTGCATCAGCTCCAAGTTCAGTTGCCATCTTCCAAACGGAGCTACCTTAGATCCCCACGTTCTTCTAAACGTCCTGCTAGATAAACCTTACAACCTTCTAGCCTCGCCCCCCGAGGTTTTCGAGTATTACTACCATCAGCCTAAATCCACTGCGTGACGTGGCGCAATCGATGTAATGGCGGCTCCCTCCATCACCATCAACCGCATCCTGGCTGCCGTCCCGGCCACGACTCGAGGACAGCCAACGCAGCTCTCAGCTGACTCCAAGGGCCAACGACTTGCCTACGCTGCTGGGAAGTCCATATTCGTGCGATCTATCGACAACCCGGCCGACTGTAAGGAATACACTGGTCACACGGCAGCAACGACGGTTGCTCGCTTCGCTCCGAATGGCTTCAAAGTAGCCAGTGGTGATGCCTCAGGTATGCTGCGAGTTTGGGAACCCGAGACGATCGAAAGCACTAGGGGCGAGTATGGTATCATCGCGGGACGCCTGAATGACATTGCCTGGGATGGAGAGTCCCAGCGCATCATTGCTGTTGGTGACGGCAAGGAGCAGTTTGGGCGGTGTATCACAGCCGACAGCGGGAACTCGGTCGGCGAGGTCATAGGGCACTCCAAGTCGGTCAATGCTGTGGCTATGAAGGCGCAGCGGCCATTCCGCGCTGCCACTGTTGGTGACGATGGCAGCATGGTCTTCTATCACGGCGCTCCGTACAAGTTCAACCAGAAGAATGATTCTCACAAGAACTTTGCCTTGGGAGCTGCATACTCCCCCGACGGCTCAGTACTGGTGACGGTGGGCGCGGATAAGCGCATACAGCTTTATGATGGAAAGACTGGCGAACCTACAAAGCAAATTGGAGAGGGTGAGCACACCGGAAGCATCTTTGCTGTGTCGTGGTCTCAAGACGGAAAGAAGTTCGCCACCTCAAGTGCAGACCAGACTGTGAAGCTCTGGGATGCGGAAGCTGGAACTGTTATCAAGACTTGGAAGTTCGGTGACGGTGTGAGTATACGCGACCAACAAGTTGGCGTAGTCATTCCTCACGGCCGAAGCGATGGACTCATTATCAGCGTCAACCTTGATGGTGAGCTGATTTACCTGAATGAGGACAAAGATGAACCCGTGAAGGTCATCCAAGGTCATCAGAAGGGAATCACAGCACTTGAACCTGGATCGGATGGCAAGGGGAGTTCATTGTGGTCTGGAAGCTTCGATGGACGGGTATGCCACTGGAATACTGCGTCAGGAACTTCATCTGCTGTCGATGGTCAGCAACATACCAACCAGGTTGCTCGCATTGTGGGTGAACCAGGGAAGATTTTCAGTGCTGGTTGGGACGATGCGCTACGAACCATAGATGAGTCCGCAAAAACCTTCTTGGGCGAGTCGATCCAGCTGCCTGCTCAACCTCGAGATGCCAGCGTCTCAAATGGGTTGTTGTATGTTGCCACAGCCTCCGGTGTTGCAGTCTACTCTGGCGGCAAGCTGCTCAAAGAACACGCTCTGAGCTATTCTCCTGGTGCTATTGCCTCCTCTGGTTCCATCGTGGCAGTTGGCGCCGGAGAGAACTCGTTCAAGGTTTACAAGGGCAACGATAATGGAGATCTACAAGAGACCAACTCTGTGTCCAACCCGACTGGCAACATTAGCGTACTCGCATTCTCAAAGAACGGCTCGCATCTCGCCGCTGGCAACAGTGTCGGAAAGATCTATGTGTATAAGACGGACACCTGGGAAGTCGCTGCGGATCGCTGGTCTGCCCACACAGGAAGGGTAACCTGCATAGCCTGGGACCATTCGGGTGAATATGCCGCCAGTGGAAGCTTAGACACCAATGTATTCGTATGGTGCCTCGAGAAGAAGAACCAAGGGAAGCGTATCAAAGCTGCCAATGCTCACAAGGACGGTGTCCACGGCGTCAGCTGGGTCGTCGGAGGCAAGGTCGCTAGTGCTGGTGGTGATGCGACGGTGAAGATCTGGAATGTCAACGACTTGCCATGAGGGACCAAAGAGTCGAAAAAAAAGCCCTTCTTTTTTAGCACTAGACCGCCTGACTCCACGTAGCATGTTAAAGATGATGTCCTCTTGAGAGTTTGACCGCCAGATTCTTTATTCGTTCATGGGTATCATTTCGTGTAGAACAGATAAAACGACACAATCCTCAGCCCCAGATGGTCCTCCTTATATGTCCCGCGTAGAAAATATACATCTTGTCATATTTTCAGAAGAATGGTACACAACAACCCGGCGCCTAGTCATGGGTCATTTGCGCAACCTCCTCTTTCTGCACCTCAGCAGGCTTGATGTCCCAAAAGCTGATAGGAGCGGCACGACTTTGGCGAGTTGGATCATTAGGGGGCCAACGTGACTTGTTATCCTCGTAGAGAAGCTCTGCCTTATGAATAGCCTCTCGAAGATGTTCGAGACTGCAAGAAGGGGAGAATTAACAACTCGAGGATTTTTGCCATATATGGTGGAAGCTAAGCGCACCTTGTTGAGCTGTGGATAGCGTATCCCTCTTGGGCAAGGTGCTTAGCCAGTTCTGTCTGGTGATTGTTCAGAAGCTGGGTATTGGGCACAACTACGATGGGGACTCCGAGCTTCCACGCATCAAGAATTGTTCCCGTGCCTAATGGACAGAAGTGTTTCAGCAATTGTCTCTCTGATGAACGATTTACTTTATTTACCAGCATGTGAGATGATCAGCCCCTGAGTACGCTGGCCATCGGCGGAAGGTTTGCAGAGAGTCATCTCTTCTTTGAGTAGGTTCTTGCTCATCTCGAAAACTTCCGCCTGGAGCCTCTCTGGGAGGTCATCTCTGCGAGCCTCGAGCTCTCGACTGGCCCACGCGACGTCTGAACCGCATTGGATGCGTAGGTTCGTGAAACTTTCAGATCTGAGATATGCCCAAAACTCTGGTAGTAAGACCTGCTTGGTGAGCTGCTCGAAGCCGACGGTGGCGCCGACGGTTACTAGACAGTATTTCTGGATTTCGTTGGACAACGCGACCATGGTCACAAACCTTGGTTTGTTCTTTTCAAATAATAGATATTTAAAAAATGAAGGTAATCATATCGACGCGCATATTCGATGTTCACTTCATAATGATTTATATTTCAAGTTGAAAGTCCGATCTATATTGGCCAGGTCGAGTTGATATGAGAGACGGATCTGGAGGGTACGTACCGATTGCCAGTGAGTGGACCCTCCCCAGTCTCTGCAGTGTCCAGCGCAGGTCTGAATGCGGCAAAATACCGGCTAATCACTACCCCGGAGCTGCAAGTCCCAAATCGCCTAAATTTTCGAAAGCTCATGATCCCCTACGCGTCGACTGAACCGGTATCTTGCGTGTGTTCCGCATCACCAATTGACACATGATGGCGTCGGCGTCGGCATCAAACGCCACTAGGCTATGCCTACTGGCTTGCCGGCAGTCCTCTCGACTACGGACGATTCAGCCCCGTGTACAACAAATAAGCCGATCAAATCCTACCCACACACGAGCCTTCACCAGCACCACTTCGAGATGGGCAGATGAGCCTCCCAGGGACGATCAGCAAGCAACTCCCGAGGAGACAAAGTCCACAACAGGCGAATCCAACGCCCAGAATGCTTCTCCTTCCGGCGCTAAGAAGACGGCATCGTCTAAGGCAGGACAGCCTTTCGGCCAATCGATCGAAACACAGAGCTATGAGGTCCTAGACCTTACCGCTAAGAATCATGGGTACCGCACGTTTGATGAGTTTCTAGAACAGGAGATCAACGTGAAAATGAACACTACGAAAGCGGAACGCGAACTGGACGCTGAGGTCAACCCCCTGGTTGACCCGAAACCTGAGAAGAGATCAATTTGGCACGACCCGGAAGATGAAGAGATGGATACCGAGGATGTTGAGACTTTCGAGGAGGATGATATGACGGAGGTGGGACATGCCAAGTTGGAAGAGATCAAGGAGATGAGACACTACGCCCGTCTAGCTATTTGGGAACTGCCACTCTTGTCCAGTAAGCCTCTTGTTGTCTTCTGAACTCTGCTTTGAGCAATATCGGCTAACATGTTGTCTGCAGAGCTCGCAAAACCATTCGAGCCCCCGACGAGTAAGCAAGTCCTACGATGGCGGTACACGACCTACATGGGAGACACGCATCCGGCGGAGAAGAAGGTCGTTGTCGAGTTTGCGCCAGATGACCTGGGCCTTACCAAGGTGCAGACTGAGAAGCTGAAGAAGCTCGCTGGACCACGGTACAACCCTGAGAAGGAGGTGGTTAAGATGAGCTGCGAGAGCTACGAGCTGCAGGCTCAGAACAAGCGATACCTTCTAGATCTTGTCGACACACTCATCGCGACGGCCAAGGACCCCAAGGACACTTTTGAGGATGTGCCGCTAGACACGAGACATCACCAAATCCAGCAAAAGCCCAGGTTCCCGAAGGAATGGCTGATGACGGATGAGCGTCGACGCTTCCTGGACCAGCAGCGGGAGCAGCTCCGACTTGCCGAGGTGCAGCGCATCGACTCGGGCCAGCTCGTGGACGGCAAGCAGGCTATTGAAGGCTACCTCGCGGAGAAGATGAAGGAAGAGCAGCAGAAGGCGGAGCGGGAAGCCGTGATGGTCGCGGCGCCGGCGAGGTCGAATGCTAGGGCTGGAAAGAGTCGGACAAAGCTACTATAACAAGGGGTTTGAGGAGGCGGCATTGGGAAATTCCTGTCGCCTTGCTGTATTATTATACGGACGCATAAGGGTGTACAATCTAGCGGGCTGCTTTTTAGAGCCTTGTACTGTACATTAGATGTTCAAAAATTAAGACAATATTACGGTGTTATTCCCAATCCAAGTTGCTGAGTGACGCCATAGCTGTGTCCACGATGGTTAATCGGGCGTATTAAAGAAATAGATAGGCTCAAGCGCATCTCTATCGACAAAGAGGGGACAATACTACGGGTGATGGCAGACAGCCAGACCGGGAGCTAAAGAAAGCTGGCTCCGAAGCGGGACGACAATCCTTCCGTGTGTCCGCGTGTAGGTGAGCTTGCGAGCGACGTTACCGGACAAGGTAAGTGTTTCGCGCTGTGTGAGCGTTTGCTTGCCACCAATCCCAGCTGGCTGGCCCCCGATCTTTACGGTAGATGGAAAGCCTCGGCACTCAGCAACAGACTTTTCATCATACGAATACATGTCAGATTTATCATTTAGTACCAGTTGAAATGCGCGTGCTGGTGGGGATTATCTAGTCGCAATGTCTCTATGGGGTGTACGGGTAATGGGGGGCCACAGCAGATTGCGGAGTGCATACGTACTTTTACGTGTGATGGTGATGGTGATGGTGAGGAGGAAATGCATATGAGCCGAGGCAGCGAATCGATTGTGGGGAACCATCCACCTGCAGCTTGCAGGAGCAGAAGCAGGAGCAGTAGCAGTGCTTGCGGGGATCTACTACTAGCTACCTTGATTCTACCTTAGCTTTAGCTTCCATGTGCGATTCAGTCGGCAATAATACTGCTACTGCTACTAGTACCGATGTTGTAATACTCGGAATTAATGCTTGCCGTACATTACCAGCTTCACTCCCTCCCATTTTCCTTTCACATACTTTTAACCTTTCAGCATTATTATCATCCATCCATCCATCCATCCGTCACCTCTGTTCCATTCTTCGCCCGTTGGAAACAGCGTCGTTTCTCTTGTCGCAACCTATCGTAAACTACTTTGAGGACCATACGAAGCTGTCACAAGTGACGTCTTCAATTCCTCGTCCTCAGTCGCGCCTCGACTTGCCGATTCCCTGCGTAGGCAGCGACCGCAGAAGCGAGCGCAGGACAACCACCGCGAGACATTGTCATCGCCGTCGAATCGGGGTCTCAAGTATTCCGTAGGCGAAGACACTCTACAGAGATAGCACAGAGTGTGCTGGGTTAGACAACAGCTAGTTAGCCTGACGAGTACTCCCCGTTTCAAGCCAACGACGACTTCGACCATGGCTTCCGACAAATCCCAGGTCCCGGCTTTCCAAGCCAGCCCGGTGGAAAGCATCCCCGCGATTCACGAGAGGCTTCACGCTAGCTTCCGTTCCGGCAAGACCAAGGATATCCAGTTTCGCCTCACGCAGCTCCGCAAGCTCTACTGGGCCTTTGTGGATCTGCATGAAGAGATGGTTGCGGCCCTCCACCACGACCTGCGAAGGCCCCGCCATGAAGCCATTATGACCGACATTGAGTGGTGCAAGAACGAGTGCATGGATCATATCAACAACGTCGAGAAATGGTCCAAGCCTGAGAGCGTCCCTGGCGTACCTGCCCCCTTCTGGCCCCTAGGACACAAACTGCATCCTGAGCCTCTCGGCGCAGTCCTTGTTATCGGTGCCTTCAACTTCCCGTTCCAGCTCACAATGTTGCCTCTGATAGGCGCCATGGCTGCTGGCAACACCGTTCTCGTGAAACCGTCTGAGCATTCAGCCGCCTGTGCCATGGTGATGGAGAAGATCGTACAGCGAGTAGACCCTGACTGCTATGCGGTGGTCAACGGGGATCTTCCGGTCTCCAAGGCTGTTCTGGATCTCAAGTGGAACAAGATTGCTTTCACTGGAGGTAAGGGCGTTGGCACCATTATCGCCCAGAAGGCCGCTGAGACCCTAACTCCCACACTGCTCGAGCTCGGTGGCTTGAACCCGGCCTTCCTCACTAAGAACGGCGATCCTAAGCTGGCAGCTCGACGTCTGCTTTGGGGCAAGACCATGAATGCCGGCCAGGTGTGCCTCTCGCAGAACTACGTTATGGTGGAGCGTAGCGCTGTGTCTGGCTTCATCGCTGCCCTCAATGCCTCATACCGGACTTTCATGCCCAAGGGCGCCCAGGCCAGCCCTGACTACTGCCGTGTGCCAAATCTTGGGACCTTCAACCGCCTCAAGTCCATGCTGGATCAGACCAATGGCAAGATCATTATGGGCGGCGGAATGGATGAGTCCGATCTTTTTATTGAGCCGACGGTTGTTCTTGTAAACGATCTTATGGACCCTATGATCACCCAAGAAAGCTTTGGCCCTATCTGGTCAATTGTGCCATACGACAACCTCGATGATGCTATTGATAACGCCAACAAGATTGACTCGACGCCATTGGCACTCTTCACCTTTGGAAGCGACGAGGAGAACACGAAGAGTAAGTTTTTCTGGCCCCGTCTTGATAACGGCTTTCCATGTTCTCATAACTAACCAATCTCTTTAGTCTTGAACCGCATCACGTCTGGAGGCGCGACGATCAATGATTCCTTTACTCACGCCTCGCTGCATTGTGCGCCCCTAGGAGGTGTCGGTGAGTCAGGCATGGGCTCGTACCATGGTATCTTTTCTTTCAAGGCTTTCAGCCACTACCGTACCATTGCCAAGGTCCCTGGCTGGTTTGACAAGCTCCTCCGTGTGCGCTACATGCCCTACTCCTCCAAAGAGTTATCCCGCTTCCAGGCTATGAATCGCAAGAAGGTCAACTTTGACCGCGAGGGCAATGTCACCCGCGGTCTGGCCTACTGGTTTAGTTTCCTTTTCACGCTGGGCGGAAGCGGTGCGAAGAGCACCTTGATCAGGTGGGGCATCCTTTTGGCCGTAGCCATGACATTGAGGCTGAAGAGGACGTCACTAGGCCTGTAACGGCAAACGACGCCGCTACCCACGACACGAAGAACGGAAAACAGAATGGGAAACAGAATGGGCAAAATGGTCTGCATGCCCAGTCAGGGGGGGAACAAATGTATCATCTACTACAAAATAAGGGGATAGGATTCGTAACAGCAGTTCAAAAGGGGTTCTTATGTATATTCGATACCACGTTGTAATGAGATTTCAAAGCAAACCATGCCCCTCCTGCTTCCTACTGGTTGTTAGATGCCAGGTCTCTTTTCATGTGATACGCTTGAAAGTGAACGGTTGTCTTGACAAAGTGTAGATCTTATTGGTGGTTAGAAAGCAGAGAAGCCAATCTTTTGCCTCGCTCGCCTCCGAGGTACAGGTCATCATCTGCTGTCTCTCGTCCCATCTCTACTGCCTCTTGATATCCCTTCGTAACCATGTTTTCATCCACGCGCAGCCCGTTCTCTACGAGTGCGAGAATGACGCTCCGCAGGCGGGCAATCTCCCTCATCGTAGGAACTTCAAGGCTGTCGTTCTGGCTTGAGTACACCTTGCTGGTAACGCTTTCCTCCATGCGATTGATGCCTGCCGCCTCTGCCGCCATATCACTCTCGATATGCTGGCTGATCCAGATGTACCCGTTCACACCCAGTAGCACATCAATTTTGCCTCCCGCATTCGCCGCATCCAGCGTCCAAAGCTGCCTCTTCGACCTGACCACACCACCTCCACCACCCGTACCACTAACTCCAACAAACACCCCATTACGCAGCTTGCCATACTTCAAACTACGTGTGTGCAGACTCGCCGCACCATCCTGATGCAGCTGCTGAACCTCAGCAACAACCAGGTCCCCCTCAGCGAAGAAGCTGCGAATCTGCAGCTCATCCGTCTCGGTACGCTTGCGGAGGATACCACCCGGTAAGTTGATGGCCGAGATCTGGAGCACGGCGAGCTGCGAGGCGGCTACGTCAACGCGCCACCGTTTGGCTTGGACTTCGACGATGCGCCCGACGACGAGGTCGCCGATTTCAGGGGTGTACCGGGCGCGGAGGGGCCGTACGGAGAGGAGTTTGTTGGTTTTGGTGAGGGTGCCGGCGAGGGAGGAGGTGATGTCAGATGTTTCTGTAGGCACATAGGTACCATGGCCACTGTATACTCATATCAGCCAAAGTTCCATGAGGATTTTTCTTCACTATGTTAGACGTTAGGGGTTTGTCTTACCGCATCCATTGTGGGTTTGAGGTGATGACGGCGCCTGGGGTGAGAATCTCATCGGCGAGGGTATCGTCTTCCTGCACCGCTCGCCGACGTTTATGTGCGCTCATGGGAACATCGCCTTGCATGTCTACACCGCCGCTGGAGTCTGAGTCGGAGTCGGAGTCTGAGTGTGCGCCAGATGGCTGCCTTTCAGGCGCCGGCTGTGGGTTGAGAATGGTGATAGGCATGATGGCGGGATGAGGTCGGCGCGGGTGAAAAACGCAGTCCTCAGAGTCGGCAAGGACTCTAGGGAGGTCTGAATTGTCTCGAGGCGTCTAATCAGTACTGTCGTGAACTGTTCAGTTTGATGTAGCTTTCAGAGTTGCCCTTAACTTGTGAGATGGTTAGTGTGTTCAATGATTTCAGTGAAGAAAGTTTGAAAAACTTAGGCTCGAATGTTTTCAGATTCGCGTTCAAACAGTAGTTCCACGACAAATACACTACCAAAACCACAGCCCCGAAAAATATCTCCTAGATGGAGCAGAAATGTTTAGAGGATTACCCTAGCCGTGCTTGACTCAATCGACCGAATTTGAATTTCTCGTTGCATGTTATGTGTGCTTCTGAGGTATCTTCGATCACTGACGTAGGGTGGCTCCCAAAGATGCCGGAGGGACAACGCTACATTAAATCGCAATGAATACAAATCAGCAAGCCTATGATTTAGGCGATTGTGGATTTCAATTACATTTCATAGGTCTTGAATATTCTCCTTTGGAGATTTTATATTAAAAATCATGCTCATCGCTGTGGTACATGTACAATAATTGTACATCATATGGGATATCATTCAGCATGTCAACCACCATGACCCATGCTATGCCTACAGAGATCGGTATCATACAAGTATAAGTACACCCTGCCATATTTCGGTCGGAGACGAGCTCGTCTCTCTGCATCGCGCCATTGGTATGTCTCTCAGGACCGCAGCCGCATCGACTTGCTGACGCCGTTGGAATACCTTGCTGATGCCGTTCGAGAAGCGAGGAGCGAGCATGTCATGCCGCTGGATGACTTGGGACAAAGTTGTTTGGTGCCTATAAAATTATTTCACTGCTCGCCAAACTCCCATCCAGAAGAGTCCGAAAGAGATCCCCGCGATGCCGAGTTTGCGGCTCCTCATCCCAAACATCGAGTTGCTCTGGAGAATCTTGGCTCGTTGCTGTTCGAGTTGCGACATGCCAGAGACGTAGCTGTACGCTGCGAGGCCGAGAAATACACCGCTTCCTACAACAGAGAAAGTCAGTATTGGTCCAACTCTTTCCGAATAGCAACAAACAGGAGGGTAGACATACCGACAACCTTGCAGCCTAGACAGTCCTCCTGACGGTCCCGACGAATGACATCCTGGAACTTCTCTGGCTGCTCCAAACTATGCAGGGAGGGGATTTTTTCGGCGCCCATTGTTGCGGGCTGCTAAGCTGGAGGCGCAAAGCTTGTAGAGTTGCAGCTCTGGAAAGCGACGCTGCAGAATTGCACGCCAGGGAAATCATTATCTTATCAGTTGGCGTTCGCGCGTGGGGGCTGCTAAGCGTACCTCCGAATTGGCAGGTTTCGACTTAGTCAGCGGGATTGACAGGTCCAAGGTTGCTTTTCGTCATTGGCATTACCTGCATTGGTCACGTCTTAATGGGAAAGTGGGAGGCTTCACCCACATAGTATCTACATCTAGCATGATTCGGAGCTCCTCCACGGCCTCAACACCGCCTAACCACGGCGCGGCCCAACACCATGAATGGCGTTATCGAGGCGGTGCATATCTACGATGATAACCGGTAATAGTCTCCCATGCGAGTCTGCCTAATTAGAATAATTCAAAAGCTTACCGCCGGCAGCAATGTCATCCTATCGCATACCTACACGGGACGGCCCCTCTCTGCGCAACACCTGCTAGCCCTCTACCACGAGCACCCAGCTCCCCGACCGAACCTGATCTACCTCCCTAATACCAACCCGGCGACTTTGGTCTTCAGTCTTACCCATGCAAATCTTCTATATATCGCAACTTCCTCCACAGAGGTCGAGCCCCTCCTAGTGCTAGAATTCCTGCATCGGATCGTAGATGCTCTCGAAGACTTTCTGGGCGCGCCAGTACTGGCCATCAAGATCGAAAACAGCTATGATGTTGTTGCACAGCTTCTCACGGAGATGTGCGATGCAGGAATAATCGGCACAACCGAACCAAACGCCTTGCGAGAGGTGGTCGCTGTCGAGGGCTGGGTGGGCAAGCTGTTTGGAAGTATCCAGCTACCAGGGTAAGTAAGAGTCGGGGAGTATTGTTTCTTGTGACAGAAGCTGAACGAACAAAGTACATCGAGTTCCAATCCCAATACCGCGAGCTCGTCCAGCACAGCTATCTCTTCCGCAAACACGCCGGCTCTCCCCTGGAGAAGGTCGAACGTGCGCCACACCTCGAACGAAATGTATGCGGATGTCATCGAAACGCTTTCCGTTACCCTGGCACCATCAGGCAGACCTCTGGCTGCATTTGCGAACGGAAGTATTGCCTTCACATCAAAAGTGTCGGGTGTACCAGATATCACCATGACTTTGAGCAGTCCATCGGGAAAACACAATATTGGGGGCATCATGGAGCTCCCCGTCTTTCACCCATGTGTGCGACTCAACAGATGGAGAGACCGACCCGGAGAACTGAGCTTCATCCCACCGGATGGGCGATTCATCCTGGCTGGTTACGAAGTGGATTTACTACCGTTCACTGGTGGAAAGAGCGGAAACATCAGCTCCAACAACCTCAAGCTGCCCGTAAATCTGGAGATCAAGACGGGCTTGGGCCCAGCAGGCTCTGAGTTCGAGGTTCGCTTACAAGCAAATAAAATTCCCGGCACAACAAGCGCGCCGTCAAGTCAACTAGGCAGAGGGAGCGGCTCCGGACGGCTCGGTGTGCAGCATCCCGGGACTCCAGCATCTCCGCTACTGGAAGACTTGACCGTAACGATACCTTTACCGGCAGATGTTAGGAACCTCTCGGACATTCGGCCCAGTAAAGGTGATGCGAGCTTCAACCCTGGCGAGAAATTCCTTGAATGGCACATCCCTGGAAATGAACTGTCGGGTCCGACATCATTCTTCGGCCTGCGGTGCACTGTTGTCGGACCTCTGACAGGAGAAGAAGGAGGTCAAGATTTTGACCCCAATGGATTTGGGTTCAACAATGACTTTTCTTACCACGAGCCCTACCAAAGCGCGACGGAGGCGAAAGGGGAGAAGGAGAAAGGGGACGGCGACAGCGATAAGGACTTAAAGAAGGTGGCGCAGAACAAGATACTCATGCCGAGCTCGGCCTCAGTAAGCTTTGCAGTGAAGGGGTGGTTAGCGAGCGGGCTCAAGGTGGACAGCATCATGATAGACACAAGGAAGAGCCGGGGATTGGGCGAGAGCGTGAAACCTTACAAGGGCGTCAAGTATCTTACCGTGAGCAAGGGCGGCGTAGAAATTCGGTGCTGATCCTGGACGAATGGGATCAATAAACCAACATTAATAAAAATATAAGATATCAAGGCATAGACGATTCACGACTTGTTCGGTGAATGTACTTCAACTGGCATCCAAACGATCAACTTGATAATAGGCGGATTTCGGAAAAGAGCTGGTGTGGGGCAGCGCCGCACGGATGGAAGCCGTTACGTTGCCTTACCCCGGGTTCCGCAAGGGGAAGTAAGGTTAAGGTAGTAATTATTAGTAGTGAAGCGCACCCCTCGGCGACACGTCAAGTCAGTCAGCCCGTCCCCTCCCTCAACCGCCTCGAATAGCCGTCGCAGCCCCCTTGTCCGACCTGCTACCAACTTCGCAGGCGAGGTGTGGCCAGTATGAAGCAAATCTTTTGATCGATCTAGCTTCCACAAGCCCTGCCCCCCGTATGGTGATGGAACGAATTACGACGTCAGCCCTCCGTTGCGCCGGCGCCGGGAGCTCGCGCGGGCCGGTTACGGCTTGTCGACGATGTGTTGTGACGGGCTGTAGTAGCAGCAGCAATGTGCATTCGCGCTCATTGCGATGGATGTCAACGCGGGTGGAGCGGCCAAAGACGGCCATCTTCTTCCCAGGTACGTCAGAGCGATGCGAATGGACAGATGAAGGAAACGGCCGGAACTAACTTGGGGACAATGTAGGTCAAGGTGTGCAGCGTGTTGGCATGCTCTCCCCATGGATCGAGGCGTTTCCAGCGACAGCAAACGAAATCATCGGGGAAATCGACCATTGCGTTGGCTATAAACTGTCCAATGTCATACAAGAAGGATCATCAAAGGAGCTCTCCCTGACAACGAACGCTCAACCGGCCATCATGGCAACCTCAATTCTCATCCTCCGAATCCTCGAGCGCGAATTCGATTTCAGGGTGGAAGACCATTTCGATTTCACATTGGGCCACTCCCTGGGCGAATTTGCAGCGCTGGTGGCGGGCGGCTACCTTACTTTCGAGGACAGCCTGTACCTCGTGCAGAGGCGCGCTGAGGCCATGTCTGAAGCTACACGTCGCGCGATACAAGAGTACGGTGGCGAGTACGGCATGGTGGCCGTTATTACGGAGCCAGAGTATTTACCCAGGCTCATCAAGGCTATTCAAGGCTTCACAGGCCACTCGAGTACCGGCAACAAAGGGGAGAGCAGTGAAGATGTGCCCCCAATAGAGCAGGTGCTCATTGCCAACATCAACAGCAAAAACCAAATCGTATTGAGCGGGTGCATTGACCGGATCAAGACGCTGGTTGCGCACATCAGGCAGTTTTTGGGCCATGATCCACGCGCGGTCCGCCTGCACAGCGACAGTCCGTTCCACAGCCCGATCATGAAGCCTGCCACTAGGGCGATGCATACTATGCTGGGAAAAAAGAGCAGGACAGCCGGGCGGGAGGACCAGAGCGTCATCGCCTTTCCCGGCAAGCTGCCTTGCATTAGCAACATTACCGCCCGGCCTTTTAGGAGCTCCGAGGAGCTTAAGGACCTGTTAGCTCGAAGCTGTCTTGAGACTGTCCGCTGGTGGGACAGTATAAGATACTTGGACCAAGAAGAGAAAGTGAGGAGATGGGTGGGCATTGGGCCGGGAAGGGTTGGTCGTAACCTGGTTGGGAAAGAGGTTGGCATGAGAGGCAAAGATCCCGTCAAGGGTGGCGGTGTATGGGCCATTGCGGACCCAACGGAGATAGAGGAAGTCTTACGAGGGTTAGAAGAGACGAAGCACATGTACGACGAGGATGAATGATATTGGTGGGCTTGGGTTGATTGCGGGCGAGCGTCTGGCTTTCGTATAAGGCAATACTGTCTGGGCATCTTGTTCGGGGTTCCTAACTTGTCGAACATTAATAATTGTATTGAGAGTGACTATCTACTTCAATCAAATTCAAATTCAAAATCAAAGAAAAACAAACCTAAATTCACTCTTTGAAAGGATAAGTGACTGATCGCATCGTCCAGAATGCCTGGGCGAGTCGCAAGCTTGTACGTCTAAGCCCGACAACCCTTATTTGGCGGGGCAGGTGCAGCTACCTTAACTACAGCGCGAGTAGAACCTCAACGTCGAAGCTTCTCCCATCCAACATCTCGAGCCTTACAACCGCGGATCGATTTCCCACACCACCATGACGACCGCCATACCCTCAATTGCCTGCTTAGGCATTATTGGTCGCAATGTAAGCTCTCATCCCTCTTACAAGCGTTAATACCCGTAAACACGACTGACCGCGATCCAGAACAACCCCCTCCACATCTCCATCTTCCCATCCTACGACCCAGCTACCAACAACTTCGCCCCGATCCGCTCCCCCCTCCAATTCTCCCTCCTCCTCTCCTCCACCATCGACGTCTTCGAGCTCCGCGCCCGGCACAATGCCGCCTCCGGCGTCGGCCTCTCCGGCGACTTTGGCCTCCTCCAGGCCGTCGACGACCGCCTCGCCGCCTACGGCTTCGAGACCAACACGGGCGTGCGGATGGTCTGCGTCGTGGATATGCGCGGGAGGCGGGCTGCGATGAAGGGCGCGACGGCGAGGCCTGGGTTGAGGGATGCGGAGCTGAAGCCGGTGTTTAGGGCGATGCAGACGGCATATGTGAGGTTGTTGCAGAATCCGTTTTATGAGCCTGATGAGCATGTGCCGCTGGATGGGGGTGGTGGGAAGAGGATTACGAGTAGGAAGTTTGCGGATGATATGAAGAGGATAGGAGAAGGGTGGACGCCTGGTGTGACGACTCTGTAGGAGCTGTTCGCGGGAAGAATGAGAGGGCGAATTTAGACGTGCATGGCTATGGCGTTCTGAAATGGGTTATTTTCTATTTATGCTGATATGATATCCAAGATCATCTATCGAGGTACATTGCTTCTATTCTATAGTTTTTCTTTGCATCTCTTCCTACATTTCGAGGGCTTATCTCCTCAGCTCTGTTCATGGCTCTGCCTTTTCAATTCTTGCACCCTCCACTTGGACAAACCAGCTGGCTCCTCTACTTCAACACTAGGACCCATGCCCTCTCCAGCGCCTCGTGGAGGCAAGCTTTCAATGCCTTTCCGAGCTTGTGATGGCTGTCCGCCCTCCCAATGCCGAGCCTCGACCGGTAAGGGCTGCCACCAATTACCGGTGCGAGCATGCCACTGAGCGCTACAAAGCTCCCACAGCCGGGATATGGCACGCTTGTAAGCAAACCGCTCATCCTCTCCCGTAAAGGCACTCGTATTGCCAAAGTCAACTGGACGGCGTTTCTGCAGCCCAAAGTCCGAATCTTGATCTGGGTCGTATTGTGAGGTGGCAGTCTGGGTATCGTAATACGATACGTTGGGTCGAAAAGGCGATGTCTGATCTTGGTAGACTTCTGCAATGGTCTCCGAGTAGGTGGCATCGTCCTCTACGGCGGTTGTGCCGTCTTTCTTCGTAAGGCTGCGCTTTTCGGGGAAGAAGAGGTCGTCGGGTGGGTTGTCGGCGCGGATAAGAAGCTTGCAGCGTGCTTCATATATAGCATCGAGGAAGGTAATAAAACGGCGGGCCTCGTTCTTTTGCAGTACCGTGAGTACTGGGACATGATCGACGATGAAGGTGTGGTAAGTGGAAGCCATGGTGATATAGTCTGCCGGCCCAAATGATTCTACGAGATCTTCGAATTTCCAGAAGACGCAGCCATCGTAGTGTTGTTGTGTATCGACTTTGCGACCATACACCACCAGTGATGATGTTGACCATGGAACTGGACCTGACTGTTGATGGGACGCCACTTGTTTGACCCGATGATCCCATACCGTTTCGTCATCATCATTCGAGAGGAAGTACTGATGGGGCTTTTTGCGTTCCGCAGTATCCTTCTTCGGTTCTAGATCCAAGCCGATAGATGATGTTTCTTCGCCTTCTACGGCGCTCGGCGCATCTTCCGCGTCTGTTTCTTCCCGGCGTCTCCAATCCTGTGCACCTTCCATCTGCCAGAAGTCGCATCTGGCTTTCAGAACCTCCAAGAAGTTGGCAAAGTCACTGCTTGAACCATAGAGCTCACCCTTGGGCCGCGGGCTAGCACCGAAAATCTTTCGTATCAAGCCACGAGACGGCGTGGGACTGTAATCGATGCCAGTTGCCTTCTGAAGCTCCTCCGGCATGCGGTTAGATGAGGCTATGAGAACACCTCCAAGTTGGAAGAAGGCGATGAAGAGATGGCTTAGGATCTTGCTGGCAGCGCGATCAGGGAGCTGAAACTCGTCGAGAAATAGGATAGGCGACTCGTCTACGAGTTTTTTGGCCATCCATAGTAACGAGTATTCAGCGGCATCTTCTCTTTCTGGGTGAGAAACATGTTTTCTATGGCTCTCAAGTTGCGATAACGTGTAGAGCATGAAAGTGTTAAAGTGCCAGCGCTTCTTCCGCTCTGTAGGCAGCCCATCTGCCAGGAGGTCTATTAGCATGGACTTGCCAGTACCGACCTCGCCAGAAAGGAACAAGCCCTGGGGTGAATCGATCTCAATGGCAGTCTCATGATTCGTTAAGACTCTAGTTAGAGAAAGGCTCTCCTTTCCTTCAGGCGTAGAGAGGAGGTGACTGAAGAGAGGGTTGCGCCATATCGCGTGGGTCCGTCGAGCCAAAATGCCAGGCTTGTCATCCTCCTCTTCCTCCGGCTTGCGTTCCGTCAGGCGGGCTACCTGCTGAAGTCTTTCCCGGTACGCGAGCTGCGGTGTGTAGTCCTTGATACGGAGGTAGACCTTGCGTAAATGGCGCGCCAGCCGGTGCTGGGCAGGATCCGGGGCATAGAGTCCTGTGGCCACTGCGGTCTGGTATTTGACCAGAGGGTCTGTGATGGTGACTGCCGTGGAGAATCGTCTCATTTTTATGAACTGAGGTTATAAGTGGTCAAGTCGATGCTGGGAGTTGCTTTGAGCGTCATAGACTCATCTGAGGGGCATTATCGCCCTCATCGCAACACGTCTTCAGTTTTTCAGGTGTCGGTTGTCAAGGTATTAATAGAGATGGGAGCGACTTTAGTCGACGTGTATTTGCTGTCGAAAGCTCCCAATTACAATATCTATCGTATATCGAAATGCCGGATTGACAAAGATCTTTGGTGTGTAGGTCGGGAAATTCTTATGTACTACTAGTAGTACTAAGTTGTTAGATGCTACAAACGGCTAGTAGCCGGCTGGTAACCACCCCATTAAAGCGCCACACATAACGACTTGGGCACATGTACGAGTACATCCTATATAATTCTGGCAGAATCATGGTAATCAATGGCATAAGACGTCTAATTAAATATGAACGAATATGAATGAATAAGTGATAGGTTGAAGATATCCGATTCAATTTCATTCGAATCATTTCTCCTCTTTCAGTAGTCCGAGACCCTGCAAGTCTCCAACATTGGTCCTGTGGAACCTCGGCTGATGTCAACGGATGCGCCAATCTTCATGCCCTTTATTATCTAGTAGTTCTTCATACAAGAGATTGAGAGTACCAGTGGGATCTCCAAGAGAAATATAATGAACTCCATCTAGATCACAAACCCTTCAGCTTCAACTTTCATTTACTCATCGAGAACACTAGATATGGATTGCCGGCCCGCGCAAGCGCAACTGCAGTTCAAGGCTGAACAAGGCGAGTCTACCAGTCTAGAAAGGGCAGGATTAATCAACGAGTTGACGATGGCCCTGCGCTAACCCTGCGCTGCCTGCGATCTGCATTTTCTGTCCTCGGTAGATACTGCAACTGGTCTAGTGGCTCTGGCCAATGCCTTGCAAGTCATGTCATTGACCCCAACGTTGCATTATCTCGTGATGCAGACCAGGGGGCGGATCTGGGGTTCTTCAAATACATATATGAGAGCCCTCCTCGGGATTAGATTTCCCTTGAATATAAGTTTAAGCATACTTCAGACTCTAGTAGTCTTTTGTAAAATTTGTTCTTGCTTGGCACAATGCGCTTCGCTCCTCTCGTGGTTGCTGCAGGCGCTTTTCAGGGGGCATCTACTGCCGCCATTGAAGAGCGACAGGTTGTCGATACACCATGCCATAATGTGCATGTCTTCACTGCTCGTGGATCTTACGAGGGCTATGAGCTCGGAAGCAACCGCCAGAACCAATTGCTTGTGCCGGCGATCTGCGACGGCCGACAGAGCTGCGGCTACGAGGATATAGTCTACCCGGCTACTATTGGCGACGACTATTGCGGCTCTCAGACGCAGGGAGTCAACAATGGCTTGGAGCAGCTTCGCTCCTATGTTCAGCGTTGCCCTAACTCCACGATCGTGTTGGCTGGGTACTCCCAGGGCGCGCAGGTCATGGGTGATATCCTTGGTAGTGGCGGCGGTGGGCAGACTTGCGATGCTGGAAATAGCCCTCTCAACCCCAACTCCAATTTGGGAAACAAGAGTAAGATTCTCTGCATGACCTAGAAGGATTGAGAATAATCACTAAAATTTGAACGAAAACAGTCAAAGCGGTAGTCCTGTTTGGCGATACCCGTCGCACGCCCGGGCAGGGCTACAACAAAGGCTCAGCTGGAGTCGATGCTGTTGGAGTAAGTTTGGCAGAGGAATAAGGTACAATCCGACATGGCAGGTTGCTAACCATACCAAAGATTTTTCCTCGTGACGGCGCGCAACTTGACGGTATCAACGAGTTTGCAGGCAAGATTCGCTCCTATTGCAATGCCGGTGATCCTGTATGCGCCAGCGGTGATGATGGCGTCGCTCATGAGAATGCCGTGGAATGGAACTATGAGGCTGCTGCGAAGTTTGTTAACAGCAAGCTATGAGGGACTGTATGTTGGATTCAAGCTTAGGTAGGTACTATCAGTAGCTGCTCCAATTAAACTTCTTGTATGAAGGAAGCATGATTGTCTTGTGCCCTTAGTCCTGAGTACATGGTAGATGAGGACTCTGTCTTTGAGAAGCGTACAGAGGCATAAGGGAACAAAGAGAACTTGACAAGACAAGATTCAGCATTGAAGTTTTGCCTAAATGGGAGACGTCCCGAATAGAACAAAAAAGGTAGCTCTGACGTTAACACTGGTAGCAATCTGACCAATGAAGCAGCTCGCTGGTACCTGCATGTCTTCAATGAGCTGCAGCTGAGCGTGCCGCAGGTGCCACAGCGCTCAGGCCTTCAGAACAGCCCAGGGCGTTCGGGGGGCGTTCAGGGCGTTCGAAGCCCCGGGCGGTCAACTGTAGCAGCTGCAGTTCTGCCATTCACCGCTGAGCCGCCGGGGAGGTTACGGTGAGGTACCGACCCTGCTTAGCGGGATCAGGCTCGATTGCACTTGTTTTTTATTTTTATTTTTTTCGAGTAGCAACCACCAGCCGCAACTAAACCATCTGGAGCCAATGCCTGGTGAACACACCTCAACCTGATCCTGATCTTAACCCATCACAGTCAAGGAGGGTCACTTGCGTCTTCAACCCTCGTCCTCCGCCTCACCACGATCTCCTCCTCTCCTCATCTCATCGCATCTGCCTCTGCTTGTTGTCTTTTCATCGCAGGTGGCCCGAAATGATTGCCTGCATCTACTAAACCTTCCTTTGACGACCCATCGCAGCTTGCATCTCCAAATTTCCGGCGCAGCTTTTCTTCGCGATTCACGCTCCACCCGACATCATAACAACACCAACACCAAAACCGAAAAACTCGACCACCACAGCGACCTCCATCACGACCGGCCATCACACAACTCCGTCATGTTTTCCCCGTCGGTCAACGATGGCGGACCTGCGACGGCGACTCGATCACGCCGTCGGCAGCGACCTCTTAGCCAAGAGAGTGTCGCCCAGCCCAAGGCGAAGCGACAGCGACTCCCTCTGACGGAGCAGACATTTGTCAATCCTGAAGTGCAGCCTCAATCACAGCCCCAGCCCCAGCATCAGCAGCAGCGAACGTCATCTCAACGAGGGCAGCGCGAACGTGACTCCATCGAAGTTAAGCCCGAGAAGGTCTCCGCTCACGATTCGCGCAAAGAGGACCTAGAGAATCATCACACCCCAAGGCGAGAGTTGAACGTACGGGCGAAAAAGACGAAGCATGGCGATCGCGCCGCTAATAAGGGCGATGGAAGCCTGGTTCTCGTACGTGCCATAATGCTTGCTTATCATTAGCCTGGACCTTACTTTACTGACATTCATGGATAGACAAGCACCAATGCCTACACAGTCAGCAAGCTTCCAGCATTGCCAGATCAAATCCGCTCGGACTGGACAGGTATGCACCTCTTCAACAATCTAAACTTGTTGCGCTGACCTCGATAGCAAATCAACATGGCGAAATTGTTTCCTCATTTGGATATGCTCTAGCTCTTACCCCGACTCACGCCCTCGTTTGGCCGTACACTTCGACGTCCCAATCCCCCGAAACATTCTCATTTACGCTTCCTTCAGGCTCAAGGTCCTCTGATCCTCTACCAGTGGGATGTCTTGTTTCTCCCTCAGCCGCGTCTACAGAGCCCGGCTTGGTTGTCGTCATGGCAGGGACAGGCAGGGTTGTCTACTGGGAATCGATCTCAAGCGCCGCTACCTTTGCATTTATCAAGAAGGACCGATCCGGCGTCGAATACACAATCTCTGGAATGACATCAGGCGAGAAGGTTGTGGATATCACCAACGCAGAGTCCGCTGGCTTTATTCTCAGCTTCAACACGGGACGACTGGCATACCTCAACGTGCGAGACAACCATGGGCGGCCGGCCGTTTCGGTACAATTCATACGATCGGGTTTATCAGGTTCAAGCAGTGGCTTCTTCGGCAGCATACGCCATGCTTTCTCACACCTATCTTTGCGTGGTGATATCGCCGCCGTGCGCGCCGACCGGTTCGCTCGAGTTGGCGAGAAGAACATTGTTGCGCTCAGCAGCAAGGGAAGATTACAGGCTTGGAAGATTCACCGTGGAGGTCACAGCGAGAACCTGGGCGAGTCAGACATGCGAGACGAGATTGCCGTTGCTCTTCAGGAAGCGGATCCAATCAGTCAAGACTTCCCACCCGAGTCCCTCGAAGCCATTGATTTCACGTTTGTGCCCAAAGGACTGGAAGCCAAGTATCTCGAATTGAGCCGCTTGAGTGACGCTATGGAATCTGAGGACGCTTCGGTGCAACATCTTCTACTTCTCGTCTCTTTAACAAAGTCTAGGACTTCACGATACGCTTTGGTCGAGGTTATCCTAACGCCTACCGATTGCCAAACAGGCATGGTTCGGCCTATCACTTCATACTCAAGCCCTGTAGAACAGTCTGATGTCGCCCAAACAGTCAGGCCTCGCATCTACCTGCCACGGCCGGCTCTGGTGGCCTTCATTGTTTTCGACCGCGCTGCCGTCATTGCATCCGTTGCCGTTCCTCCGGAATCTCCAGATGCCCAGTTGCAATCAGATAACCACATGGTCCCACCATCTTTTGAAGATGTCATTGACTTCCGAGAAGACAAAGTCCATGAGATTCTTGGGTCCGGTTTCGAGGAGACACCCACAGCAAATACCCTCGAGGAGGCTCGCAACCAGCGCCACAAGAACAAAAATCCATCTGCCGTCCTGTTTGTGCGCGGCGCAGGTATAATCCGCCTGCTCACAACCGATGTCGACAAGTTTGCTAGCGAGAAACCGCCCGTGGTCACTGCTAAGAGCAAGTTGGAACAGGCCGTCTTCTTCGGAGCCAAGCAGGATAACCCTCTCGTTTTTGACAGTCGAAAGGATATAAAGTTTTCCAACGATGAGATGGGACGTGCAGCGCTCGAAGTCAGCCATGAAATTCTCAGTTCTTCGACAACATACATATCCACCCTGCCAGCCCATTTGGAGGAGAATTTGCAAGCGAGATCATACGCCCTAGAGAGACTAACAGATTATCTTCGAGTTACCGGGGCCAATTTGGATCGGAAAACACGCTGGACGCTTCTTTTTAACGCCGAGAAGATGCACGTTGCCGCCCTCCTCTGGAAACGCCACGAAACTTTCACTGCTTCACGATCAGCAGATGATAAGAAGACCTTAATAGGATCGATTGTGGAATTCATTCATGACGACCAAAAACATAAACCTCGAGCCAAGATTGGCGAAGTTGACGCAGTTCGACATTGGTTCATCAATGATGTCTATCGCCTGGAAATTTTCGTCGCATGGGCATACGAAGTGATCAAGCTCTTGTACAAGGACCATCTCCTGGATGACTCTAAAGTAACAGTCATGATGCATGAGGCGATGCAAATCAACATGTGCTCTCACACTGCTGCTATGGAGTTCAGGAAAACCAACTTGTCCCGATACGGGCTCGGAGATGAGGAGCTTCGTAATGGTATTCTGGTTTCCGGTTACGAAGAACTTCCAGAGCCATGGACTGCAACTGAGTACGGAGCAAACAACCACAGGCGCCTACTTGATCTTGCTTCATCATGGGTCAACGACAAGTGGCTGGTAGAGAAGAAGCCTCCCCAAACTGCCAAATCTGCCGATCCCAGGATTCTGGAAAAGATTTACAACGATCTGCCTACTCTCACCGACGGTGTGCTGACATCGCTTCTCGAGCATGCCCGGTTCGCCAAGGCTGCTTCCAATGGGAGGATGGCTCAAGAGTTTGCCAATGACTACCGGAGCGATCGATTTGAAAGGCCACGTTATCTGGCGCAAATCGGTCATTGGGAACAAGCAGCTAGGATGGCGAAGAGACATGGCAGCTTGGATGCTCTGGCAGCTATACTGCTGGACCACGTCGAGAAGCTTGAAGGCGAAATTGCTGAACCCGAGCTATCGCCTTTGGAACTGCAAAGTCTTAGGTCTCAAAGGGAATCCAAGAAATCGGAGCTCCAAACCAACCTCTCTGATTTCGGAGCCGACTTCGCTTTCCCCCTATATGACTACTTATTGGAGAAGCACGGCGTTGGTGCAGTGCTGGATTACGACTTGGATCTGCTCGGCTATAAGACGAAATACCTGAGAAGCAAGCCGGAACTGGCCAAGATCTCGTGGATCAACGATGTTCAAGCAGAAGAGGACGTTCATCAGGCTGCAGACACGCTTGTTGGTCTCGCCCTTACGAAGGAGCAGCAAGTGTGGAACAAGAAGATTGAGCTGAGCCTAGGAAAACTGGCTTTGTTGGCCGCAGGCGAGAGCACGAATCACGGCCTTGACAGCCTGAAGCCCAAGGCTGATGAAGCTCGACGGTACGAAACCATCTCGCAGGTTGACAGAGCGCTCGTTGCCATCAAGATCCAGGACGAGATTTACAGTCACGTGGTGCCCAGTACATACGAAGCAGTTGATGAGGCTGCCGCGCTCAATTTTGCCATGGAGACCTACAGCACGAATATCCCTAGGCGGCAAAAGGCTCTTCATCAAATCTTCGAGGACGGGATGAGCAGGTTATTGAGACGCGAGACGTTAGATGCCATGTCCTTGATTGACCTGTTAACCTTGATATCTGGGACATCTGATGCATTCAGCGCTCATCCCTTCTGCCATGCACTGAAAGTGGCCGATGTGTGCTGTCACAGCGACGAAGTTAAAGACGCTAAGGCTCTTATTTGGCGACGCCTCCTCATTCGCGACGACTGGCCCAAGTTGAACGACACTCAGCTCAAAGATGACGCCGAGGTGTCATCTCGCATGGGTGGGACGGAACTCTATGCAGCGCTTATAGACTGCGTTCGAGCTCGTAAGTATTGCGCATTCATGAAAAGGGCCAGAAGCCTTGCTAATAATCTTACAGAGGATGTACGCGATCACTTCCGACCTATGCAACCTAAGCATGCGCTGGGTGCGTTTGTGAATCGTCTCGACCGTCGCTTCCACAACTTTGACTCGGACTTTCAAGCTAAGCTGAAGGACGCCATGAAGTGGGAGGATAAGACGCTCTCGCAATATATTGAGCGTAATAGAGTAGCCATGTGGCAAGACACCATCTTGGAGGCGGCTCGAAGAGACGTGCAGGCTGAGCTTGACGAAGCTACTGCAGCGGAGGCCGCTGCTGCTACAATGGCGTTGGATCCGGTATATACCTCACCTTAGGAAGATGAGGTGTGGTATTGGCCTAGCCGTTCTTTTTGAAGCATAAGACGCATGGCCGTGCGAGGTATTATTGTATAGTACAGCTCTTGTGTTCTTGCCAGGTATATAACTGTGGACAAGAAACTTGTTTTTTTTCTTTTCTTTACTCTCTTTTTGTTTTTCTTGCCGGGCGTCAGCATGGCGAATGATGATAGGACCATGCACATAAATTTTCTTATCTTCTTTTTTTTTTGTCTTTTTACTTTTTGTTGTACGAACTTCAGGCGGAAACAGGAGCGGCGGCTCTGGCTTTCCATGCGTTTTCAAGGATACACACGAGAACTAAAAATACGGTGTGGAGGAGTTGGAAGGGTAAACTGGAATCTTGCAAGACGAGTTTGCAAAGGGTTTGGCCACCTATAACAGAACATTTTTATTATTTCGTGGCGATCAAATACATCACAAGGCAACTCGTTTGTGCCTTTTACGTGTAGTATACCTTATTGTTCATTGTCTAAACTTGCCATGTGAATGTTTCAAGAAGACTTGTTAATGCTGGTGGAAAAGCTTGGTCGACGCTTGACATATGTCTATCGCGAATTACGTTCATTCAAGCCGAGGAATAGATAGGTCAATGATAGTTCAGTTTCATCATTTAGACGTGGTCATATACATATGCCTCCGATGCGCCAAATCACAGCTCAACCAGCGCCATTGAAGACACGAAAGGTTGGCTCTCCCAAAGACAGTTTTTTGGATTCTATGGTCCTCCCAAATTCAAGAAGAGCAGGAAAACTTGCAATTTTTACCCTTTCCGAAGCCCTCCTGTAGAAGTGAATATTTGAAGGCCCAGGCATGTCGGATCGTCGTGAGGAAGACAAAAGCCGAAAAAGCGAAGGAAAAAAGACAGGACCCACGGATAGGACTTGGCTGCCTTAACCTTGCATCTTCCGACGCTTGCCGACCTGGGCGGAGAAACCAGTCTTGATGGCTGTGACACTGCGACGGGAGCCGCAGTTGTTGCAGGTGATGAAGTATAGACGGTTCTCACCCTTGTTGAGCTCTGTGTCGGGGGACTTGCAGGTCTTGCAGGTAACGTACTCGACTGCGGAAAATTAATCAGTATAACGAGAATCATTGCAGGATAGAGTCTGGGATAACCTACTGATATATTTGCGCACGACGTTCTCAATCTGCTTCTGTTGGAAACGTCCCTTGATAACAAGGCGCCTGCTTCCGTCAACGGAACCGTTGGTTCCCAATTCAGCGAATAGGTAAGCAGTAACGTGCTCCTCAGTACGCTTCATGCGCTTGCAAATATCGGCAATGTTGGCAAAAACAGTCTTTCTGTTACCTTCACGCATACACTGGGGCGGGGGAATCTTGTAGCTCTTGGTGCCGCTGAGGGCGTGGTCGGGGTTCTTCTGGGACAGCTGGGAGAAGAAGCGCTGGAGCAGCATGCTGTAGTTGATGGACTTGGTCTCGTCGTGGGCCCAGATACCGGTGCCGGCATCCATATCACCCTCCTGGGGCTGCTCCTCAGCGGGCTCTTCTTGGTCCTTAACCTCGAGTTGCTTGAGCTTGGCAGTGAATTCGTCGTCCTCGGCGCCCACGTCCTTCTTCTTCTTCTTCTTTTTCTTCATCGACAGGTCGAGGCCGCCATCCTCACCAGCAGGCGCGTCCTCGCCGTCGGCATCTTCGGTCTTGGTCTTCTTCTTCTTCTTTTTCTTCATGAGGGAGAGGTCCAAGCCACCATCCTCAGGCGGGGGTGCATCATTGGCACCAGCTTTAGAATCGGGATCAGTAAAAGCCTCAAGGGCGGCAGAGAGCGGCGGCGTACGAGGCGTATGGGACTGGGCAGTGTCCTTGGGTTCGTCGGGAGCGTTCATGACGGAAACGGAGCCGTCGGCGTCGACAACGACTTGTTCGTCGGTGAAAGCGACGGATTTGCGAGATCGGCGTTCGGTGGATTCCTGCTGAAACAAAAATAAAGAAGGAGAGATTAGTATTTGAAAATTCTAGAGGTAGGATCGAGACGGGATGGTAGGATGGAGTCGAGTCGTGTTGTTGATACGGATATACGGGGAGGGAAAATTGAGGGAGGGAGTGAGTGAGTGGGTGACTCAGAGAGGCAGAATGTAGTATACTGGACGTGTGGTGTGGTTGTGGTGTAGCGTTGGTGGGGTAAATTTTGTGGTGGGTAGAGTAATTATTAGGTCTGGAGGAGGGGCAAATAGTAGCCTGAGCGGACTGCTGCTGCTAGGTATTGCTGCTGTTCCACAGCGGCCTCTTTCTTTGGGTTGGAGTGTACAATCCCAATAGCAGTCATGTCCGCACGACTGCTCGTACTCGTTACCAGAGACATGTAGCGCGCAGGTTGCGACCGACTCCAAACTCCAATATGTTGTGAAAGCGCACTTACCTCGCCTTCCATGGCGGCTGTTTTTTTTTTTTTTTTTTGCTCTAACCCCGTCGGCGCAAGGATTCCCGGGGAACTGTTCCGCCCTTTTTGCTTTCTCCAGCCAGCACCGTTGTGTAGGAAGGTACTGAGTAATAAGACAAAGCCTTGCTTAGACTTTGATGAGTCGTGGAGCGGCGCCTAAGAAGACTAAGCCAGGTTGGTATGAGCACCAAGATAGTCGCTCGTGATATGCAAGACGTAATGTTCGTTTAAATTTTTCGAAGGGAATGGGGGTTTTGCGATGCGGATGTTGGTGGGAGAAATTCCGAGAGTTCTTCACGATGATAGCATGCCTGCCTTACGTATGAGCACAGAGCCTGTGGTACCTAATTTAGTTGTAAAGTGGCGGGCAAGGTAGGCAAGGCGGGACACGATCCTGTATCGATAAGGTAACTTCCTCAGGCTTAGCGTATCATCCTTGCGAGAAAGAGCACGTGATCTCGCTATGGCCCTCGCAGCCCCAGAAGGCCCCAAGCTGCCGCCAATCCAACGTAATTAAGGTACCTGCTCGGCTCGCGACGGCCGTGGATCGGAGGGTTCATCGAAGCATCACCAAGCTATAATGTGAAGAGCGTACCCGAACAACAGGACAACAACCCCCCACCAACGCAGCCTCAATACTCGCTACACGGCGGGCGATAGCCCCTATTGCTTTCCAGCATCGCCCAATCATGTCCGCCCCGATGTCTTTCACCGATATACGCGACATACCGTCTCGCGACGAAAAAGACGACGAGGTCGACTCGCTCCCTTCCGTGGCTACTAGCGACATCTACTCGGACGATGGCAGCGACTCGGATGCGCAGGAGGAGTGGGAGCGCAGTCTGGAGCAGCTGCAGCTGTTGCTTACCATGATGCTCATCCCCTTTGTCGGCAAATACTTTGGCCGCAAGTTTGCGTACTGGAGTAAGTTTGCCGGATATTCTTCGTTGACTGGGGAACTCCTATTTTTCTTTTCCAATAATCGTTTCCGTTGACTAACAGCACTCTTCTATGCAGGCTGGGGCAAATATATGGGTTGGCTACATGGTGCTCACATCGATTTTACGAACAAGAAGGCCTTCAAGGCCGTTGGCGCTGCCGAGGCTGCCACCAGCTTATAAGAACCGAGGAAAGGAGAGCAACAATTATAACATAACCGCGCTAGCAATGGGCTTCTTCCACAAGACGAGGACTGGTCCTTGTCGATTATACGGATGATCCGGCGAGGAGCTTATTGAAATCAGAGCTACTTGTGGGTTCGCGGACGAACACACTGTCACAAATGTCACAAGGAGACACAAGAGGCTTTCTTACACGGGAATCACTTACGTTGCCTAAAGAGCCTCTCCATGTAATAGAGGGTACTACTTAGAACGGGGCATCAAGCAGGCGCAAAATTCAAAGTTCAATGGAAGAAATTATTAACTACTCAACCAGTATGTCTCGCCGGATGATATTAAAACGTCAACCGCACCTCACGGTGGTAATCGACTATACAGAATCCCAAGCAAATCACAACTCTTTCCTCCCGCTCATCCACCTTTGATTTCAGTCTCCAAATCCTAATTCGTAGCTTCATTAGAAGCAGTTCAGCTTACCTCAAGCCACTTAGAGCGTCTAGGGGAGCACCCTGAGCCTGCTAACGGACGATCATCTCAGTGCAACTCTTTCCTTTTTTTTTTCTTGTACACGAGTCTGGAACCGACTCTTTTCTTTTTCCATCATTGCTCAAACTTGGCTCATGTTGGGGGCAGCACCCTTGGACCTGCGCTTGAAAGGCGAGCTGATTCCGCCCAGACCACCGCGGCTCTCCTTGAAAGAGAAGAACAGGCAGCCCAAGAAAGATAGCCAGAGGAACCACATGAAGACCGTGCTGGCTTGGATTTCGCGACAACGCTTCTCGTCGTTATGCGAGCCAAAGGCGATCCAGTTGCGGCCATAGGAGCTGATGTTGGAGCAGTCCGGCGTGCCGAGCTTGGCGGCCAGGACAATACCATCAATGAGGGTGATGAGCGCGGCAAAGCCGTCAAGGAACAACAGGACAAATGATATGGAGAGAGCGGAGAAGATTCCGGCGGCTAGGCCGTATAGACCGGCGACCCAGGACCATGCCGCCACGAACATGGTCCAGTTTAGGGTCTTGCTGGCAGAGCTCGATCCGTTGACGTTGCTGGCGATGACATTTCCAATCAAAGCCGTGATCAGAAGCGTCCAAAGGAGCGCACTTAGTCGAACTGCGATATTGGCAAGCCCCATTATGACGAGTTACGCTGGTCTCTGGAGAGTACTATCTTTCTCCACGGATAACGCTTAAGCAATATGTGAGAGTGCGTTACGCAGCAGCAGCTATTCGGTTTATCAGGAAAAAGCTGACTGGTAAGCCCGTGGAGTTCGTTGTAGAGAAGTGAGGGTATCGAGAAGTTTGAAGCAGATGTTCCCAAGAATCCGGAAATGACAAAACGATGCAAGAGGCAGAGGATGTCAAGTCGGAGCAGGGAAAAGGAAACTCGGGAGGGGCTTGATCCAATACATACCGTCAGAATTAGAGTCGATGATGTCTTTCAAACCTTGGGGAATTCCGAGCGCCGCGCGTATTGATGCTGCTCCGGAGGCGTCGGCACTTGTGAGCCAAAGTAAAGGCATGACCTCATTAACATTTCGGACAGCTACTAGAGGTGACCACAGCTCTAAGAAACCTCCCAGAATTCTAATTTGCCGAGTGTTAAGCTCCTGACGAGCTACTAAAGCTTGAGGAATGCTTGATATGGGTCGACTTCTTGCCGAGCAGCGAGCATGACAATCTAAACATGCCCAGATACTTCACAGAGCTTAGCAGGATTCAGCTCGAATGTATCGTCAACGCCCCGGGTATCTTTTCAGGATTCCGGTCCTTCCATGAGCTGGGTCTTAATGAATTTGAGTCGGAGGTGCTGTACTCCGCCGGTTACCGAATTTGGAAATTTGACTCGAAGCTTTGAAGCGACGATGATTATGGCAGGATGTCGTCACTACGCCAATCGGCATTCTAAACTCAGACTTGCTTCAATACCCCAACATATTTTTGAGCACCCGATATTTTTCATAGAGAGTGCCTATAGTAGCTGTCTGATCTGCGCTGGTATCTTCTGGAGCTCAGTGATTGATCTTTGGCGAATGTTAGACGGCAGATGTTCCTGTCCACTAGGAGTGTCTTCGCCTGGCCTCTACCACTAGCAAACCCTCAACTCAAGCTTCAAGTCTCTACGGAATTGAAAGTCGGAATTGTTTGGGAGTCAACTTCACTCTTTATTCGTTGGTGGGTTCATGCGTCTCATTCCTGGAACACGGGGTGATCACCCTTGCTGTATTCTTGCTATTTTCCTAGAATATGATTTATCCCGCAGCATAGAAGAGATGACATATTCCCAAGGTTTCTGAGAAAACGCCTACATGTGCCTCCACACAGTCGAGACCGAACAGATCATCAGTCGAGACTGAGTTGTGATAGTCAAGATGTCGCTATTCGATCCTCATTCAAGCTTCAAAAGAGGTGTTGACTCAGCATCGAGCTTGCAAAAATCTAGACAGATCCTGTGGCATTCGGAAAGCACTTGAGCCGTTATTCCGATGCCTCAAAAGCTATGACTGATGGAAATACGGTGGCAGAAGATAACCTTCGGCCGTTGAAAAGCTATTGGATGTCCCCGCCCAGAGCTTAGCATCAATCGGACGTCCACCGAGCCAATCGTGCTAGAGATGTGACCTTCCACCAAGCTTCTAGAAACCTTTTTAATATTATTGTTCATTTTAGGGCTGAAATTGCCGGGCATTCAATCGTCCGAACCTCGCGGATTTCCGTGGCGCTTGAAGGGCGAGACCGTTTCATCCCTTATTAAAAGAAACTTCGATAAAAGCTAATCTTGGCCTGAAGGATGTTGTTCCCAGCGAACCGGATAACATACCAGACATGCCAGTACTCCCACGCTTACCAATACCAGATGTCCGGGATGTTTGGGGGTGCGGCACCGTCTACCACCATCCTGCCAAGGAAGCTTCTTTCATAGCTTGGTCTTAGCCTCGTTGTAAGTGTTCCAGCAATCCGGACAACCGATTCGTAGAAGAAGTAGACCCCCTCGCGGCAGTAGTAGCTCCGGTTCTTTAGGTTATACAAAGTATCCATAATATTTTGGAAATTGATCCCCTGGTGGAGATCACACGTTGTCGGAGAAAACTTTGTTGCATGTCATCTCTGACAACCGTCAAAGTCGTGGCAGATGCGCCGCGTGCGGGCGAAGGCACGAGGGAAAGCCCCAATGGGTTATTGACAACTTCCTCCCGGAATCTCGGGAACGTGTAAGCGATGGAGCTCAATCAGACTTTAACGCCATCGCCTTTTCTTGACACTGACTTGTCAAGGGTCTGACCAGGCGATTAAAGTTTGCCTAGGCTAATCCAGGAACATGACGTTTCCGAACCCTCTGCCCTCGTAGTTTGGTAGGCCTCCTAGATCTCATTGTGGTAGAAATCTGGCGTGAATTTCATTCAACGAATCTAACGATAGCCACAGCACCAGAAACAGACTTCGCGTGTTAGCTAGTACAGGAAATTGAAGCGAACTTGAGATCGCTCGCCCGCCCTTTTGCGCCCTGTCTGTCTGAGGGGTGTCAGTTGTAGAGCGACGCCATTCATTTCCTGAGAATAATTTGGTCCTATTAGGGACTGCAATCGTGGTTTCTCTTTGTCATGGTCGAAGGAAGATGTTCACTCCACCAAAGCGATTCAGGGGCAACGGTGCAAACTTTGATGTTCCTGCAGCATCATGGCTTCGCTCCAGCATAGGCTGTTCCAGCTTTCTGCCGCGAATCCTTTCTTCGTTGCTCGTCACTGTTTCGTTTGTCACTGATGTGGCACGCTCGTATAATGGCTGGTGCTCCGATCCCAGCGTCTCGAAGTCCACTGCTGATAGTTTGTAGTATTGGTCCGTGTGTCCAGAACCGGAGCTTTCGCCTGCATCCTGGGTGAAGGTGGCGTGTCCAATCCTTCGCGCATGAAGCCATGAACTATCAATGTGGAACCCGCTGTCTAGGAACGCTTCTGCACCTGTGGCGAACGGTGAATCAAGAGATACACCTAGAATCAATTCCTGTGTCAAGTCTGCTTCCAAGTCGAGATGCCCTGGCTTGGTAGGGTGTTGGTAATGATAGGTGGTGCTGATTGGGTAACCAAATTGTGTGGTTAGCCTGTTGTTACCATTCTCTTGGCCAAAGTTCAGACCAGAATAGGTCGCATTGACACTTTGATAATAGCCAGAATTTCTCAAAGCACCATTGTTAGTCATAGAAAACTCTTGAGACCAGACAACGTCCCGAAATTCGTCGGACACGAGGCTGCTTTTCACGACGTATTGTCGACTGATAGACTGTTTGTAGTCTACTGCCGTCTTACTTAGGAACGAGACGTTTGACAGGTAGTCAATTGGCCTAATGTAGACCTCTGGTGGCTCTTGGGCCATAGCCTCGTATTGGTCCAACCAGACGAACACCTTCCCAGACAGGACCCAATGAGAACCGGCGTGAACAAACTCTGGGCTCCCTGCATTAGTGTCATTTACCCCGAAGACTTCCATGCTGATGGAATGTTCTTGCCCATCGCTAAGGATCCCGATCCAAGGTGTAAGGTCGATCTCGTATTCCCGCATGTCAAAAGCTTGAAGTCCAACCATAGGACGATGTAAAGGGGGAGCAATGCCACCAGTGAACACAACTGGAAAAGGCCAAGCAAGCCCTGCCACATGACCGTCAATGTAGACTCGCACTTCGCGGAAGCTACTCAATCCAGGAAGTTTCTCGCCCTCTGCGTAGTCAAAGTAATCTGCGGCGATTTCGGGAACGTTAGACCACCAAAACTCCTCTCCAGCTTGTCCTGTAGCCGCCACAGACATGATGGCTTTGCCAGAGTAGCAAGGGAGTTGAATCTTGGCCTCAGCAGTATCGCCGGGGAACGTGAAAGCGCTAGGCGAGCCTTGGTCGCTCTTCCGTGACGATATTGGTAGAATCAGATCTGCTGGGGAAATGCCCCTTTCCGCTCGCCAGTCGTGCTCTGGGGTGAAGAAGACCGCGTCTACCGTAACATTGAAAGGTGCAGTGTACTTTTCGTTGATGAGGTTGCCCAGGTCAAAGATTATAGTCTGGCTTTCTCTCCAAAGACTATGGTACACAGTCATGTCTTTGAGGAAGTACCATGCGATACCCGGCTTTGAAGTAGGTTCTGCGGTAGAAGTCCTCCAGATCTCGACGTCACCAAGCCACATGGTCGCCAGACGATCAAACTGATGGCCTTGAGAAGTGACGGTAACGTTGATGAAGACTTGTGTGAAGTCTACATCTGGTGGCTCGTAGCGTCCTAGTATGCCTTAGCTCAGGTACTAGACAGCAGGTTCCCTCATGAACGAATGCCTATACTCACCTACGAAAGGTTTGCCGTAGCTGTTACCAAAGGAATGCTCCACCAACCTGACCGTGGTGGATGACACCGGATGGGGATTCTCTTCGACAATATCATTGCCAATTCCGAGTCCCTCGTGAGTTTCTACAGGATGCGTGACCTGAAAGCACTCTAGAGGTTTGGAAGACGCCGAGGATAAGGATTGTTGATCAGGTTGGCCATGTTGGTGGTAGTCCAAGAAGCGGGAGCGCAGGGCTCTTGGTGAAAGCAGCTCCGCATGGCTCAGCATCGCCAGCCATAGAAGGCGATGACATGGTGGTATTTGCATGTCTACGAGATCATCCGCCAACTAGACTAGGGCGAAGTAAAGCAATGGCAGAGATGTTGATGTTGATGCGTCGTTTGCGTGATGTTGAGTGTTGTTTGTTGTTTGGCCAAGCCAAGTTGCAGTGCGTTTATTGTGGGTGTAACACCCGCCCAGCGCTGTAGCGCGACAGTGTTACAGTGCTACAGCGCTAAGATCTAGCAGCACGATGCATTTCTTACAGCACCTTTCCGCGTATTGATCCAGCCATTTTACTTACACCGTCCTTGCTAGCTATCTATCCATCAACTCGCTTCAGCTTAATAGATAATAGGTAGGTAGCAACTTTTTACAATTATCATAAACCACCGTTCAGACTGTGTGAAAGTGAAGAATTGGAGTCAATTTCATAATCTAAAGCTACAAAAGAAATGTCATTCACCTGATCATCATTATGTATGCAAATCATCCCAAGTAAGCTGGCCCATAAAAGGGATGCTGTAATCTCAAACCGAATCGTCCATGATTGCTTGACCTTTAGTTTCCATGCGGTACAACGCAGGAATACTTAGTACTACTACTGGTAGTAACTTTCAAGCATCATCCCCCTAATTTTTTGTTCTCCAAGATGGGTATCGAGGCCCTTCCGGAGAGCCCAAGAGAAGATAACTGTTGTTGTTCATTCTGAATCATTATTGCTCCGCCTGGAAGCCTTGCCTGAAGTAGGAGTAACTCCCACTTCCTTCAGTCGTTTTCGCGTTTATTAATCAATATCATGGTCATGCCAGTTCAAGCGCTCATGTTGTCCCAGTACCGCTTTCTTGCCAGGCGGGCGGTGCTGTTATCGGTAAAGCGATGCTGGAAGTAGTTGAAGATAGAGAACTCATCCCGCGACATAACGTAGGATTCCGGTTGTGACTGCACGCGACTCCAGATCTGAGCGAGGGCACTCTCAAGGATCTTGTTGATTGTAGGGTCCATCCCGCCATCGGGGCTCTCGCGGGCAATCTCGAGCGCCTGGACGACAGAGGCGTCACATGATGACTTGGAGGTAGAAGAAATAATTGAGGGTGAAGGAGAAGAAGGGCCGGTTGAAGATGTGTTCGAGGGCGTTCTCACCAGCTCGGGCTGCTGCACACGGTGAGGCATGATAGGTAGATCACGGTGGATGAAAGTTGCTGGTGGTGGCGGCGGTAGTGACAGTTGTTGTTGATCTTGAAGGTGTAAGTCCTGTGCCTGAGAATGTGCTATGGAGAGCATTGTCTTGGAAAGGTGTGCGAGTGAGCCGAAGGGGCGAGTCGCCGGTATATAGGCAAATACACTACTACTACTACTAAGAAGTAGTATTGGTGCTATCCGGCTGGGCTGACGAGGCCAGGAGCTGGACCCTTGTTGTTTGTGTAAACACCACACCAGATAAGTGGCGGTGGAGGTTAGGCTGATCTGGCGTACAAGTTCAAGACAAGACGACCAGAGAGGGGACGGAATGATGAGACACCGGCTAAAGGTGTGGGGGGGGGGGGGGGGGGATTGGGGAGTAAATGAACGTTCAGGTATTACGATTAAAAAAAAACAAAATAAAAAAAAAAACCCGGAAAGGAAAGGTTTTTTAATTGAAGAT
>JAKLNE010000022.1:104378-489336 GCA_022814615.1 Waltergamsia citrina
TTGTTTTGTCTCTCTTTAATCCTCTTCGTTGTGGGTTTCGGTTGTTGTGTGTGGAGGGGGGGGGGGGGGGGGGGGGGGGGGGGGGGCGCCCCAGTAGAGAGTAGATGCTCGTTCAGGGAGTACGAGTAATAATAATCACAAGTACAAAACGATCCCGGAAGAGCAAGGTTTGTGTCTTGCAGATGGGCTGTCGAACAACAGGCAGGGCAAGACGAGCCAAAAATGGAAGGGTAAGTGTGGGCAGGGCAAGGATTGCCGAGCTCAATTTCCAGGACTTGGCAAGTGATGCGGAACTAGAAGATGCAGCAACCGTAGTGGGTGTGCTGTGTGGGTGTGATTGCTTGCAGCACAAGTAGAACAGACCCTTTGTGGGGGTGGACTGGTCCGCTGGTGATCAAGGAGGGTATGCTCCGTGATGGTGTTTTCTGTGTTCTGTGAACTTGAAGATGGATCAAGGTGAAAATAGTTCAGATAAGCAAATAAATCCCGAACTGTCAGGATTAGAAGAAGTAGAAAGAGAAACTTAGGAGGAGGTAGGACTGCTTTATACACACAAGAACGGGGCCAGAGCGACCTGAGTAAGTCAGGTCCCAGTACTATCGTGACTTGACTAGACGTTAGCACTGATAGTCGCTTTGGATGTGGGCAGGCCAGAACAAGCTCGCAGCCGCGTCTCAGTAGCGTCGGATCTCAAACCCGTATGGCGTATAATACAAAACCTACAGGGACGGTCGTAGGCTACATGGATCCCAAGGATCAGATACGCCAGCAACAAGGTTTTGCGGCCCCAGTTTCACCTAAGCAAAGCAAACCCACTACTAACTAAGCGATCGCTTAAGGGGCGTACATGTAGTAATGGTCATTGCTGCCACGTCTACAGTCATCGCTGTCGCTGTCTCTGTCTCTGTCTCTGGCTCTATTTGATTGATTACTTCCTTTCCTTACCTTTTCCTTAGTTGGCCGCTTTTCAAGGCGGTTGTGGCGGCTGGTCACGCTTCGATTTATTCGTCTGGAAGCCTCAGAGGAAAATAACCCGAGGAATGCGGAACACCGAAACGACAGCTGGAATGATGCTCATAATAGCATCTACCTTACCCAGCACATTACGCGCCTGCCAGCAGGTGAATCGAGCGCCAAAAGTATAATCATTGTGTCCTCCCCTGCGTTTGTTCCCATTGACAGCCCATTCAATGGGATTGAGGACTAGCTCCCCTCTGATAGCCCATACTACTCGTTCTGGTGTAGCAGTTGACTTGTCCTTGAGCAGTCATCCAAACACCACATGCTACTACTAGTATGCATTGCATTTTTACCTGCTGGCCTTTAGGTTGCCCGTAGGCGAAGTTGCTTTGGCAAGGAGAAAGGAAGATTGAATGTTACAAAAACCCAAAACAAAAAGCCAAGCATTAACGTTGTCAGCTACCGGTGGGCACCTCCTATGCGAGCAACTGTCGTATGACTCGGTGGCGGTTCCTCTACGAGCTTCTGGTGGGCCGTGTGATGCTTATACAAAACACGAGACACATCGTCCCAGCTACCAGAATCGGCCAGTTAACGTTATAAAATCAATACTTCTGTACCGTATTCCATTGTCCATCTCGGCAATTCACCACGGTTCTTGTTTCCGGACCTGGATATCACGATCAGTGCTTAGAGTTCGGCTGGGCCATGCCCTGCTTCTCACGCACAACCACCGAGCGCGCCGTGGCCATCAAATCGATTCTTCAATGAACAGAATCAACACACAGACCGCAGTAAGAATGGCTAAATGGATAAGTGGGTGGAAAAGCTTGCTTCATCTTATTGAGTTTCGGGCAACGCGGGGCAGCCGGAGGCTCCTGTTCTCTCGTGGCACCGAGCGTTGTGGCGCGGCTCCTCGTTTACTTTACTTTACTTTATTTTACTTTATTCTATTGCCTTGCTGCTCTCGTAATCTGCCTTTTCTTTTACTTTTAGGGTCAACGTCCCGACAATCTTCGGTCTGCGATCAGACTTTCCGCTCCCACATGTAAGCAGGTCGCATGGCAATACAAAGTTTAAATCAAGCTCGCGAAGAGAAAGGAGGATTGACCACTTTCGGTAAGATATGCGACTGCTCGGGTTTGGAGGGCAGACGATCCTCTATTATTCTCCAGTATTCCGAGTGCTTGTCCCGCTGTCAGCGTACAAATTGACTCGGCTCCTTAAACTCTCTCCTCAAACTGCGGACCCTCTGCTTCTCCCGGCCGGCGGCAGATGAGTCGTGTGTTTTCTAGAAGCCTGTCACTGCCAGCGTCGAGACACTGACAACGGACCACTACATAACTAGTACTAAACTACTAGTAGTAGCTGCTGGTAGTAGTAGTAGTAGTTAGTAAGTAGTAAGTTAGTAGTAGGTGGGAGGTGTATTGGCCCGTACACACCCTTCGGTCTTCTTTCCGTCTGTCACGGAGTGTCACTTTTATTGGCAATAGCGGGTAGCGTCCCCTCAAAGAACGAGAATGGCAAGGACCTCGCCCTGAGCCTGAGCCTGAGCGGCGCGCTATGCCATTCACCGCATGACGGCCCAACTCGCACGACAATCATCA
The DNA here is from genome assembly GCA_022814615.1 of Waltergamsia citrina. NCBI lineage: Eukaryota > Fungi > Ascomycota > Sordariomycetes > Hypocreales > Bionectriaceae > Waltergamsia > Waltergamsia citrina. Next base: position 106,946 of record JAKLNE010000022.1, read on the forward strand.
CGGCATGTGGTAACCGGGTCATAATCAAACTCTAAATTCAATGGAGGACCCAGTTAATAACGGATTTCCACAGTCTGAGCTCGCCTCATGGCATTTCATACGCTGAGAACCTACGCTGGGAACCTACTGCCATCAGTCTGTGGGTGAAGATGATCAGTCACTTTACCAATAACGATGTAAAACCTCGACAGGGTAGCGAATCCTGATGGTTCCGAGAACGTGGGCATTCCGAAACTCACTCGAGTGCTCGGTACGGGAGCCGCATTCCAGCCGTGGATCCTTTGGAAGACGTTTGCTTCCCCCAGTTCCCTGTTGTGGTATAAAGCTATAATTACGGCGCCATTTGCGGGGGCGTCTACCCGCTGCTGGAGCCTCACATCACCAGATGGGGGCAACCCATTTGATGAAAGAAAAAAAAAAAGGAGGGGTTTCCTTCATACAGAAAGGTCGGGAGCGGACGAGCTCTACAGGCGACAGTTGAGATCCCATCCGAGCCGAAAAGAGCGGTCTAGCAAACAGCGATCCCTTTCCCAATCCAAGCTCCGAATGGCTCGATTTTAGAGTTTGGCTTTTGCATCACTGCTCATGGTTCTGTGGCCGCCCCGTCTGCGCGGCTGGTCTTGGCAGTCAGATGACGGGCAGGCTGGGCTCTGCGTTTTATTATGCGTGACCAAGAGAAAAAAAAGCACGCCTTTTGCTACCTATGGTCACGTTGAACCCGTTGCCCAGGATTCTGGGTCGCCGGGTGAGGACCAAGACACGACAAGACGGATAACCCGCCCCCAACGACCCAGCAGTCAGGTTCACATTCCAGCAGGTCGATGGATCAAGGAACTATATTAGTACATTTAATTGTCGGCTTATTTCTAGTATCGTGAATAGGTGTCGTACGCAGATGCTCGGAAAGCGAGGGAAGGGTCCTCTTCCTAACTCCCCGTGCTCTGCTCCACGATGGCGCCATGGAGCATTACACGCCACGGGAATAAGCAGGCTTCTCCAGTCGTACTGTCGCGTGCTGTTAATATCCGATCGCACAGTCCTGGGAGTGACATACTGGAGTTCAATGCCAAGGCTGCGGTCGACATCGTCGCTGCAGACCATAGTCCGGGACGATTTGGGGGCGTGCCTCAAGCCGTCGAGTCGCTTTCCCGCCGATCAAATCCATGCCAGTACATTAGTTTGCCTCTTATAACACACCAGGCGCCTGGAATTCATGCGCTCTGCAGTAAGTCATGAGTATCGGCTAATCATTCTGAGAATACTTTGGCCGACTTCTAATTGGACACAACTACTAATACAAATATCACTGCATAGAGGTTAAGTTCGGCGATCCTCCCACCTACCCATTCCGCTGATAGGAACTGCTATTTAAGCAAGAAAAAGAAATGGTACAGCAACGGAGCATCGGTGTGTGAATGCTTCAATTCTTTCCACTGATTAGATCACTGCCAAGCAAGCCATGTCCGACGTTAGCAGTGCTATTGCATTTGCTACGGATATCGGTCCCAGCCATGGCTGCCTCTCCCTCCGGACTGAGGGTGGATATTGGCGACTCAACGTCAGGGAGAATAGAGTTTAATAGGATGCAGTGCCAAGAACTGGTCTGGTGGCTTCCACATGGTCACTGGAGAGGTAAAGCATGATATTGTACTAGACCTACTACCTTACTTACTTAACTGCCTAGTAGTGCTAAGTATAGTACTGAACTACGGAGGAGCTACTGCACTCGTTTAGGACGGAATCGTGTAGCACCATAATCAACTTCATGGGGGCAACTTCATGGGGGCACACGTACTCATAGTCATCACTACTTATTAATGATTTCCACTCTTGATGACCCCCACGATGCTAGATGAATCCTATTCCCGTCTGCCTTCATTTCCAGTACACAACCCGTTTTTGGACTTGTGTTTTCTCGTCTTAACTGTTTACGGAATGTGAGAACGCCGGTCTTGGCAGATGCATCCCGTGAACTCTAAATCGTCTTGCCCTCGCATCACACACAAGGGCTAATTAATGCCTGCAAAAACGTAGCCCTGAGATGAAAAGGGCCGGCTGTCATAGCCGTTCAACCGTTCGTGGACTTTTTAAATTGTCCGTGTTACTATATTGTTTACAACGTGGCACGCTTATACTGGCGAACACTTGGCACCAACGTAAAGTTTAGGCCATCATCATCTCTCCTCTTCTTAGCCACACACACACACACCCTCCACGCTCACCTTCCCCCTTCCCGTTCGTGGCACGCGCTACTCAATAAAATATTGCAGCCTCGCGTTATGACAAGACGCGCTTGAATGCTTGCTTAGTCCTGCTTTCTGGGCCGGGCAGTCCGACGAATAGGCAATGTGGCTTGGTGCCCGTGCATCGCTCCCTTTATTGTTCTGTGTTGCCTACTAGTATTTTCTTGGTGACTTAGTGACATGTCCTGACATACATGCCGCTAACGTTGGCGCGGCTCTTTCATTCAACAAGGACGGACGGTCTTGTGCTTATTGCTGGTTAATTATGATTGTAGATAAAGTTACAAATTTTTGGTCAGAACACCAATAGTATACAGGAGGATGTGTCTATAGTTTGTGGAGTAGTTTTGCATCAATGGGCGGTGGTGTGTTATTGTTGGCTCGCAGCGAAGACCAGAGCAACAACGAACTAGGCCGCTCTAACAGGCCGCTTCTCGTCACAAGGGCCAACACAAGGTCTGGCCTACGCTACGATCGGAGGAGGACGCGCGGCTCTCGCGTCTTGGAAGTCATTCAGACCTTTGGCCTGGGCTTTCCAATATTCCAGCCCCACGAACGAAGCGTCTTGACAACGCGCGGGGTGACGGCCGCGGTCAGCGGTAACCGGACGAAGATGAAGCTCTTGTGTATGGCGTATGCTAGCGCCAGCTGTGTCGCGAGACCTGAAGGAACAAATCGTGTTAGTCAATGAACCTCAACGCCACAGCGTCTCTGGAAAACAGAGAAGCCATGTGTTTGTTCCTTTATTTCAAAAGGGAAGAGAGGGGGAGAACGAACTGGCTTCTTCGGCATAGCGCTCTTGGGCTTCCTCAACGCCCCAGCCGACCATTTCTACCTTCTCTTGCTCTTCTTCGGTCAATTCCTTCTTGCCTCGGTTCTTGAAGGATTCCCAATAGCCTCGGACTGTGATGCGAATCGATTCGGGGATGACGCTCGCGAAGGCGGATACGATGTAGTGTTCGACCTTAGCTGTTGATCCCAGTCAAATTAGCACTTCTGTCACTTTTTCCATGTGCATCATCTCGCCAGTTTACAAAAACACTCACCAACTCTCTCAGTACCGACTAGCCTCACGAGGAGGAAGAAGAATGGGTAGTCAAGGATGCTCAGCGCGAAGTACACCACCACGGCCGCCTTGCCGTATTCCTTGGACAACTTCCGGAACCGCTGACCCAGAGACAGGCTTTCCTCGGCACCAGCTCCCGTCCCTTTATTTCTCCTCCAAGGTGAGAAGCGAAACCCTCGGGTAGCTTGCTTCCCGCCGATGGTGTGCCGTGCTGTGTTGGCGATGCTGGGCCGTGTTGCGCCGTGCCGCACGTTCCATGGCAGAGCACGGGCAGACGTGAAAGTTCGTCCTCCGTGGCGGCCGGCGGACTTGGGCATTTGCCCTGTGAGAAGGTTTCGCATTGTGTCCTCCCATACTGATGGCCGCTGGGCTTGCGCGGCCCGGCGCAGAGACCGGGGCAAGGCCCCCATCCAAGTTTTGAACATTGTAGCTAGCCTTTTGTCGAGGCTTCGATCGGAAAGAAAATATGTTAGATTCGATCGACGTTTATGAATGTGCTTCCACGAGGACCAGTCGTAGCACTGCTGCCGAATTGACAGAAGTGACCGGTTAGGATGGAGTTATCGGAGCTCTCGGGGCGGGTAGGATCGTAAGATCGTGAGACCCTCGGGCAAATGCGCAGCTGGCCACACACAAAGTCCGGTTGTCCCAGCTCCGCCTCCCCAGGAACGAATCTGGTATTTGTCGTTTGCGGTTTGATGGATCGTTCAAGCTACAGATGCAATGCTGGTTTGTGTTGGAACAGGTTGTGGAGGCGGACCGGAAATATTTTTTTTTTCTGCGTGCTTCTCCCTTCCGGCCGGGCCCAAGCTCCCTTTGTCGGCACAAACCGTGATGTCAAAATTTCAACAGCACGCGACTTCGGCGCAACCAACCCCTGCAATCAGACTACGGCAGGGGTCCAGTGACGTTGCCATATTTTAGTGGGGCAACAGCAACTGCCTCAAATCATGTCACGGTTGCAATCGACTCCAACGACATTCCCTCACGATAACTTCTACCTACTCGTAGATTGATACATCTTGCATAGTAGTATAAAAGTTTTGCCCAGAAATCATAGTCCATGAGGGGCGAAAGTTTTCGCCGGTTTCAATGCCATGCTTAGTAGCAGTACCTACCAGTGTTCACTGTCTGCAGGCCTTGTCTACTATCAGCACATATTTGTTAGCAGACACATTGGTCTGCAACATACTCAATCTCTTTTATTGTGTGAGAAATGCCGTGCTTTTATCGAAACATTTTCAATCTCAAGTGAGTGTGTGCTGCAACATATCCTTCTTCCCTATGGAGAGGGAGTACTGTTCCTGCACGGGTTCACATGGTGCTGAACTTCCCGTTTGCTTCCCAGACAAGGAACTGGGACTGTATGTTTATTGGAAATAGGTATTGTGCCTAAGAGCTCAATATTCGGATTTCACCCAAGCTCGATCTAAGCTACTGACGTTGGAATATCCGGACCTGTTGTGATGTTAGTGTTATTGGAGAGGTCAATAATGCACTGGCATGAAATGGGCACAAGTTCAGCACAATCACAGGTCAGTTTTACTTGCGATGTAAGCGAGGAAAAAAGGTGTCTGAGACGAAAGTGAAATGAGCGTCATTAATCACAGACAAAGACTTGAAGCGTGTAAGTAAGAGCTAATACGGTGAAAAGTCAACATATCACCTATAGTACTAAACTCATCATCATTTCGGTGTTGTCATCTCCAAGCACATGATTTTGGCACAATTACACGCTTTAACAGGGTACTATCAAGGTTCTAGAGGATGCCTTATCGCCTTAATACAACAAATGGAAGGACCTTTCGGCTGTGAGGTACCTCTAGGCATCCTTTTTGGAGCTTTCACGGCAGGAACAACCACGTGCTATGCACCACAACCAGGCAGCTGACTGCTAGCTATCACAACTCCTCAGCCTCGAGCACCGCATGACCGACTGCAGTGCTTCAAGAACACGCTCTCTGCTGGCCCAAGTCTCTCCTTTATCTACCAACTCGCCCTTCTCCTCCCCTTTAATCCATAAGCTCCCTGTCACTCGTTTACTCTCCTCACGGAAGCTTACTGGCGATAGCACAGAACAGGATATGCACAAGGTCTGCCTGATAATCTTTTTAATCTGGCATCACCAAAACTTCCCTGCCTCAAGAAGAAGCTCATTGCGCAAACAGTCTCTGTTGGAGTACGGCTCATTCAGTCTCCAATGAGCAGCCCATCCCACTTCAACGTCTGCCCATCTCCAGGATGCACGACGAGGCATCCTCTATTACCGATTCTACAGTAGATCGCAAGGCCCTGGAGTGGCACGGGTCTTCAAACATGCGTCTCTCTATCTCCAGGGTGGAAAGACACTCCCCGAGATCTGCAACCCCAACCCTTAGACGGGCTTTCAGCTCTCGCCCACCCAAGCCCAACGCTTACGTCAAAATCCCAGAGGCGAGCGAGATGCTGATTGTTTCCGAGGCGCGAATCAGCTCAGTAGATCCATTCAAAATGCACCCCCCTACCGGTCTTGCGGGCCCTGACTCACTGCCCGTTCCTGGGCTTGAAGTGCAGGATCTCCAGAACAAGACATCTGATGGTGTTGGAGGCAACGACAAGCAAGCTGACGTGGCCGGAGCTGATAAGGTCAATGCGAAAGTAAGCGCCATGCTTGCAGCTACCGAAGCCTTGAAACCAGTGCCCTCGCTTGCAGCAGATATGGCAGGCTCAAAGTTCACTCGATTGGTGACAAAGGTGTCTGATGCATTTGACAAAGTTCACACCAGGCCTCGTAGTACAGCCGACCATATCGATGGTAAGTTCTGAACTGGGACCTTCTTATTTTTCTTACTAACAGTAGGTAGTGATCAATCACCGACTTTCAGTTTCCTCCTCGACAAATCCTCCAGTCGAGACGATCCACATCCGCCTGAACGAAAGTGATAATCTCAACCGCAAAAAGGTACAGAAAATGTTTGGGAGTCAAATCGCTCGCAAGCCCGTCATGGACGATGGAAAGTCTCTCCGGAGCAAGAAATCTGGTGACAACCCTAGAACGGAAACAGTTGCTTTGCCGGCACTATCGACGATCGACAATTGTGCTAGTTGCGACGCTGACGACGTAATTCGATTGAGGCTTGACGCCTTTGAGGGAGAGGAAGATTTTGACAGTGATCTCGAGTTTAGGATACTGAGCATGACACCCGAAGGATCTTCGACACCTCGAGTTGTATCTCCTTTGGCGTCTTCAATGAGTTGCAGCCCCAGACGGAAACCAGTTTCGACTCCCAAAAAGAAGAGCTTCGAGGATACAAGTCTTCAAGAGGTAGATATGTTTCTGTCAACAGAGAGTCCAGAGAGACTTGGTCGAAAGCGACTTGCAGCCCCCGAATCGTTTGAGCATCATGCAGCGCAGGAGTCGCCAGATGATTGCAAAAGAGTCAAGAAGCACCCATCTCCCGACAAGCAGTATTTGGAAAGTCTGGAAGAAGCACTTCAAAAGTACAACACCTTGAAAATGTCGGGGGCAGACGACGATGAGCTTGACGAGTTGGCCGGCAACTTTACTAGATCTCCCTTGCGGTCCTTGGCCCCTCGAGACAGCAACCGCTTGATGCGTGGAAGCATGACTCTACGAAGCAGCGATTCCCCAGACCCCGCGCAAGAATGCAGATCACAAATGACGCTATTTCCTCGTCGGAATTCGTGCAACCCAAAATCTGTCGAAAGTCATCCCAAATTGTCGACAGAGATCCGTTTGGTTTCACGTCTTCGACCCAGGGATGCAGGTGCTGACGATAGCGATGAGTTGTTGTAAGCAGGTGTCCAAGCATGTAGAGTTTTCATTTCATCATTTCCAGGTTGGTGGTTTGTCCGCCTGTAGTCTCCCACTGAAGAGACAATGTTTGAAGCGAGCCCATCATGAGCCATAGGTCTTGGAATGAAGCACACGAGATTTCAGCGACCTTGATTTGGCAATCCGCCTGGACCCGTACACAGGCCTATTTACTCAATTATGCATTTCCAGCGAATTTAGGTGAACGCAAGGAGTTTGAGCAGGAAGGATGGCAAAGGCAAAGGAAATGGGTTGATATTACATAGTAGCCCTATGTCCTAACGTGTTTGCAACTAAGAAGTACATGATGCTTGAAAGTTCATCGTTGGACAGGAATACAAATTAAGAAAAGTGCATATTAAACACATCGCTAAGTCTCCATGAACATATGCTCATCCATTTCGTAGAACCGTCAAACTCCTTTGGGGTATCTCATGGTGCTTGATCCCAAGTAATCTGCTTAGAGAAAGCGACGACGGGACCTACGGCCGTCGGTACCGTGCATGCGGCGAGTACCAGCAGCCTATTTACAATCCATGGTCAGTCAATGATTCTAGAGAGCTCAGAAACAGCGGGAACAAACCTTCTTTCCAGGGCGATGGGTCAGGCTGCCTTTGAGGCGGGTGAGGGCACCCCCGACCTTGTCCTTCATAGTCGGGGTGCGCCGCTGCTGACCAACGTGGTGATGGTGATGATGGTGGTGAACCTCGACAGGGCGCTTGGTGGTGGTAGTAGTTGCTGGGACAGCAGCTCGACGGCGTCTGCTGAAGAGGCCACCGCGGCGAGTGCGGGTGGTGCGGGTGGGAGCAGGCGCGACAGGGGCGCGGTGAGCACGGCGGCGGCGGGTGGTGAAAGGCATGATGGAGGTAGTTATTGGACTGGGTGTAATAGATGATTTAGATTATATCTTTTTATGTTAAAGTCAAACTAGAGTGGGAAAAGTCTGGGGAAGATGAAGGGATAAAGGGATATACTTATACTTGATGCCATGCGTTAAGAGAAGTGGGAGATGAACGGTCTCAAAACTTGGTTGAGCAAGTATGATGCCATTATGGTCCCAAGACTACGAGTACCAAGAAACAGAAGGGTCCAAGGGTCCAAGACATTCTACATCAAGGGTCTTTTCTTACCCACCTCACCTACAACAAGATGTGAATCTGCACAAGTATGTGTAGCCTTATGACATAATAGGCAGGCCAATCAGTGTTAAACTAGCAATGTAACATCCTGATTCCTTGGCTAGTGCAATCTTCTAATTTTCGTCGTGTTTTCTATCTTGAGACAATGTCGGGCGTTCAGACCAATGAATGATGGTTCCGCCGGTTCATGTGGTGCGTGGGTAGAACAAGAATAGGGACCAAAAAACTTGGAAGGGAAAGGTTGGACCCTGAACCTTGGGACGTCATCGGTGACGAGGGTTGATTGGGTGGCGGGCGTTGCGGGTCTCTCTAGCCCCAGACCTGCCATGCTATGTAAGTGGGGGAGGGGCGTCTTCACGTTCGCTTCAATCTTCAAGATGCGAGTGTTGCTCGTGTACAGAGAATAAGTTTCCTTAAGATGAATTGTTAAGAAAAATAAATCTACATGCTTATATTCCGAGATCGATTAAATAATGCCAAAGTAGACGCCGTCTTCCAGCAGGTTTCACCCGATCACAGCTTCAACGAACCGTTCCTTAGGTTAGCAATGGTACGTATGAATGGCGTTCAGTCAAATGACAAAGACAAGAGCTATACACATCTTTTTGTTTGATACAAAATGGTTCAGTAAGAATAATATTAGTCGAGCTTCACCAAATATCGCCTATTCGCAGATTCAAGCATTTCCATGTAGTATCTGGTGGCTGTATGAAGAAAAGGCCCGTGTGGCCGACCTTGCACGCCCCAACCCGAGCCGTCTACTAAGCTATCATCCAATAACTTGGAGATACTATCAGCGAGATTATATAAAGATAAGAAAGATCTACAACGTTAGGCGTGACTACGGAGTACGTCAGTATGGTTAAAGCATCCTGCAGGCGCCACAACGGCCGCCACACCAACTCTGGTAACGGCGCACATGTGTACCTGAATCGGTGTCCAGTCGCATCCAAAGTTCCTAAACACCAAAGACACCATTATTGTGAAACTCAACTATTCCTCTAAATTCTCCAAACCGCGAATTCTCAGTGTATATATAAAAAATCAGATTTTAACGGAGAAATATGACATATTCTTTTGCCCTGACTCTCTTCTTCTGTACGTTGTGAGACGTCACTGACCCATGCCCTTCGATGCCGTCGATATGAGATCATCGATCGTGATCCCAAGCACAAAACGTATAAATGAACGAAACCTAACAATTTCTCACACTACTCATTCTTGATCCCTTACAGATTTACGAAAAGATCAAACTCAGAAGAAAAAAAAAATACTACCATTCAGTTTCTTCCAAACCCTAAAACTTAAACATCATGGCTCCCGAAATCCCCCGCAAGGACGACCTCCAGAACCGCGCCGTCGATGGCGAGCCCGTCACCACTACTGAGGTTTCTAACCTTGCCTCTGAGGAGTCTGACCTAACCGGTCGCGGACCCATCAAGGGCGGTGTTGCCGCTACTGCGCAGAGTGTGCACGATAAGCAGCAGAACTTTGTCCAGACGGCTGGTGATGTCGCCCGCAAGCCTGCCGATCAGATTACCAAGGACGACGCTGCCGCTGTGCAGAAGGCTGAGGTACGTCAGACCTTGAGTTGAAGACTTCAGATCTGAGGAATATGTTTTTGACATTTTATTTCCTTTAACCGATCGATGCTAACTCATGTTGATGATAGGCACGACTAGAGGGTAACCCCGACAAGGGCTCCATTGCCGCCAAGCTGCAGTCCGTAGCCGACCAGAACGCTGAAAAGTAATGAGACGAGACGAATAGGAGTTATAAATAGGAGGGAATATTCAGGCGTTGTATATGTTTGATGAATCACGCAGAGTTCTATACCGTTCGTATCTTAAAAAGCGTCTAGTATCGAATGAAAATCAATCAAACCCCATATAAGACAGCCACGACCGCCTAAGAAGAGGTCTTTTATACCGCCAATGTTGAGATCATGTCTAAGCAGTGAAGACACGTTGCTGAAATGATTCTTCTACGTACGAAGATTTTTCTTGATCGTCTCTATGTCGTCCGACGAAAAGTTCAGCTCTTTTTGTGCGTACCCATCCCAGTCCCCGTAACGCTCCTTGATTATGTCGTTAAAGGCGTGCCAGAAGGAAGGTCGGATATCACAGAGATTGACGAAGCCGGGAGTCTCCATGTCGGTGACACCCATGGTCTGCATGGCGTACCCAACGAGTTTTTCGCGGGCGGGCTCCGTTCCTAGTCGTGAGAGCACGTAGTCGTAGACGATATCGTCGGGGCTGGTGCCGGCCATAGCTTGGAGGATACTCGTCACAACGCCAGTGCGATCTCTCCCCGCTACCGTAGCAGAACCCAATGTCAATACTAAGCTTTTCCAAAGGCCCAATTGCCTACTCATATGTCTGATGGGCACTTCTCACCTGTGCAGTGAACCAAGAAGGGCTTTCCCGGGTTGTCCCTCACAAATTCCAGAGTAGCTTTCACGACGGGCTTATAACAGAGAGCGACTCTCATCAGCTCCTCACCCCAAGCCGCCACACCACCATCCACCGCGAACTGGCTCAGATCCGGCGGCGGAACTTTACCATCTGTCTCATGCCAGATATTCTCAACACCCTCAATGATCGGGTCAGGCTTCGTCTCACGCTCCTTCGCGCTGCGCAGGTCGAAAATGGTGGAGATGTGCGCGCCGAGCCAGGCGAGGGCTTCTGGATCCTGGGCGGCCATTTCTAGCGTGCCGGAGCGGTAGACGCGCTTTTCGGGGATCGCACTGCCGGGGACGGCGCCGGCATCGCGCATGTTCACGAGGGAGCGGCTGGGGATGAATGGCGGGGCGCTGAGGGCGGGGAGGAGGGTTTCTTCGGGGATGGCCTGGCGGACGTCTGTGGCCGCGAGGGCCAGCATCTCTTCGCGGGTAGGAGGTGCCATGATGGAGATGTTAGGGGGCTAAGGCTTGTTTATAAGTAAGTTCTATCGGGAGAGAAGATAGGCGACGACAATTGACGATGTAGCAGGTGGGGAAAGCTAAGCATATAAACCGCAAAGACAGTGGCTTCACGACAGGACAAGTTTTGGGGAAATGGGAGTTGCGCGGGGGAGCTACAAAACCGACTCCGACGGGCTGTCACAGCAATTGCGATTGTCGCCTGCTCCTACCAAAGGTCCTACTAAAATTCCATGAGCTACGCAAGGTAGCACTGGGCTCCTTTCAGTACCTTAGTACGGAGTAGTATGATGTGACGGCATATGCGAATGCAACAGCGACAAGGGTACCTCACCCGGCAGAGGCATTCGTGGCTGGAATGGCCGAAGTAATATTCACAACTAGGGAAGTTTTATACGCTTCGCTCTTATACAAGCCGATTATCCGAGTCTATACCTTGTGTTACGGCTTACTACGAGTAAACCGCCTAAAGACACTAGTACTGCTATAAAAGAAGCATTTTGCACGCTCAGTGCCGTGCATTATCCAGCTCCAGATGATGAGCCTCGGGATTGCACTCGATGTTTACCTACGAATTCCTAGGTATCCAAACTTGAACCACCCTGAACTATGAAAGTTCATCACATCGTATTTTGTAATATCGTGAATCAGCACTGGATAGTATAAAAGGGGCGTTACGAAAAGAACGTGGCGCCGCATCGCGAAGCAGGTAGAGGCATTTCCCAATTAGGCAGTTGAACTGCTTCTTTGGGATAAGCTCTCGCTGTTAGTGAGAGTGCATGTACAACGGTGGGCAACGCCAATAGACGTCTTGATATTGTGGTCAGCATTGATATAAAAAGATCCTAATGTCGGCAACAATGGCTTGTTCTCATCTGCCATGTTCATTTTTTCCCCTCATTTCCCTGACTTCTCGAGTGGTACATTCGCATCATGTCAATCCACCATATCTACCTTATGGTCCCCAAAACCAAAGTGGCCTCTGTGGCTCAATGGTACAGCAAGGCACTGGCGCCGCTCGACTATCACATCGCTTTCAAAGTTAGCGACGAGATGATCGCATTGGGTCCTCGGACAGGGTGGCCCAACTTCTGGATCCGGGGTCACCCAGGCGAGCAGACAGTGCCAACCCACGTATGCTTCTGTGCTTCGAGTATGTATCTCGCCCTGCTCCCCTTCGACTTGGAAAGAAGAAAAAAGAAAGAAAGAAAGCTAAGCATGCTCACTGATTGTAATCATAGAACAAAATGCTGTTGATGAATACCATAAAGCAGCTGTGTGAGTTTTCTCTCCCTGTAATTATCATCAGCTTCAACGTGTACTGACCAACATTAGTGAGGCAGGAGGCACGGACAATGGCGCGCCAGGAATTCGGGAGAAGATCAAGGTTCAGCCTTACTACGCTGCCTATGTGCTCGACCCTGAAGGAAACAATATTGAAGTTGTGTGGATGGGAGATAAAGAGTAGCGAGAGCGTGATTTTGTCTTTGGGTGGATCCCGTTGGTACTTTCTCTTCCTTTGCTGTTTATTGTCTATTAGCTTTGACTAGATTATGACCTTCTTGGCCCAACACTGGTAAATGGTTCAATGAGATAACCTTCGACACCAGAAGCGAGCAGCCGAGGAGCAGGATCTTCGGCTCAGAAAGCCGTTACCAGAGCCCTAGAAAGACTACCGCAAAATCCAACGAGATTAAGAGAACTTACAACGCCCCACGACATCACAACAGTTCGGAGGTAGAAACGTGGCTTAATACTTTAGAGAAACAGAATAGCCATATCGCACAACAAGGAAACGAACATTGTGAATGAAGCACAATTGTCTCTCACTGTATTAACTGAAGTAACATAAGACGCCGCGAGTCGGCTCTGGCGACTTGAACTCGAAGTTCCAACTACTTGCTTTGACTTATATCATAATTTTTGTTTTTGCTGTTTTCATTACTTTTCCAGCGTCAGCATACAGTTTTGACACCTATTGCAGCTTCTTGAAATACTCTACGCGATTGCAAACATGTCTCTTTTCCCAACTGAGCCCATTCCATTCCCCCCCCGGGCGTATCCGTCTTAGCAAACAACTGATCCATCGGTGCCGGATCGCCGCCGCCGCCGTCTAAATATTTCCTACTAATTACGGCGACAAGGCTTGGTTAATACACCAAGCTCACGGACTTGGTGTGGTGCCAGCCAGACCAAGGCGTGGCCTGGGCGCGCGTAATGGACCAGAATCTGGTTTTGTACCCGCCACGTTGACTTTATTATGTCCGATAGGAAGGGGAGGGGGGGCATAGAATTGGTTTTGTCGCTGCTGTGTAATACTGTTGGTAGGTGTGTCAGACTATGAAGCAGCCTAGTAAGTAAGATGGAGAGTAATGGTAGAGAGCCATGGTACGGCTGCAGCTAAGTCAAGGCTCACCAAAGTGCCTCGTGAATACTTTATAAGTGATGAAAATTTTAGTAAGCTCTTCAAGCTCATTTAAGACAATTCCACTTCCTACCTGTGGCTTCGCAATCTTGTGACTTATCTGGATGTGTCTTGTTAAGAATTTGAGGGATCCGTTGACGGAACCTAGTACTACAGGCTAATAGCAGAGGAAGTGTATATATCCGGCTTTGAAACACTCAGCCTAGATTCCCTCACTAAACTCAGCTTTGCGCTCTCTGTGAATCACTGTAGGACAGATCTGATATGCACTGCTATCAGTTGTAGGAATCACCCAGTCGGTGAGCGACCTTAGATAAGGCCCACTCAACGACAACACACATCACTGAGGACTACCATCTGTTAGAGAAATTGCAGCAGCACAGGCAATCACACTAACAAAAATTCTTTTCCGTCCTCGGAGTTCACCTTTCACCCAGCACTTCAACCCATCCTTTTCTCTTTCATCTCTTTTTCCAGTTTTTGTCAAAAACAAGAAAAACAAATACTCAAAAATCTTGCTTCTGGCAAGACATTCTGGCCTTGGCCATGGCTTCCTCCGCGCTGTTGCGATGGGGCCTTATCCTATCTGCCGTAGTGGTTGCCTTCGCCGTCGCCCTTCGTCTCCAGCAGCAGCAACAGCAGCAGCCTCTACAGAACTCATCAACGTCTCCCGCCGTCACATATTGCTACAAAGGTGGTGTGCGCACTCAGAACGACAATCTGCCTTTAGCAAGCTGTTTCTCCGTTGTCGATGGCGTTTTCAGCCGTGTTCTTTCGGAAAAGGAAGTCGACAATCTCAAGGATGAGGTTGAATCATCAGGGGCTGAGATTGTACACAGCGACGGTTACGTGATTCCAGGACTTTGGGACGGACACGGACACTTGCTGCAGTACGGAGAGTTCCTTCATTCGGTAGACTTGTTCGGTGTCCAGAGTCTTGAAGAAGTTCGCAGCAGGATTAAGGCATATATCGACGCCAATCCCGGAGCTGGCTCTAAAGATCTCTGGGTGCGAGGTGTTGGCTGGGATCAGACGGCCTTTGGTCGGATGCCAACGGCTGTAAGTCATTCCCAAACCTTCATCCAATCTCATCCAATCTCCTCGTCTTTGAACCCTGCCAAGCAAGCTATCATTGACACTTACAATGCCTCCAGGATGACATTGAACAAGATCCAGAACTCAAGGGCATTTTCATGATGCTAGACCGCATCGACGTCCACTGCTCCTGGGTCTCCCAATCCGTCCTAGACCTCCTTAACCCAGAGGACCTTCCCGCCGAAGTCCCAGGAGGCGAAATCATCCGCGACCCAGGCATGGGCGTCTTCTGCGACAACGCAATGGACATTGTAGCCTCCCGCTGGCCCAAACCCACCGACGCCATGAAAGCCCAGCAAGTCCGCTCCGCCATGGCCCAACTCAACAAAGTCGGCCTCGTCGGCATGCATGACGCAGGCATAACCCCAGGCAACATTGCCCTCTACAACGATCTCGCTGCTGAGAACAGCTACGAGGACGGTTGGTGGACAATTCGCGTGTACGGCATGCTCGAGTGTGACAAGCGCAATACCTTCTGTCCCGAGGACGCCGCCGCCGTCGTAGGTCCCGCCACTTCCCGTGACGAAAACGCCCGCTTTCTCGTCCGTAGTGTAAAACTCTTCGCCGACGGCGCCCTTGGGAGCTGGGGCAGCGCCATGATCGACCCGTACGCAGACCACCCGTGGAACTCGGGCTCTCTTCTTATAAACGCCACCGACCTCACCAATCTGGCTACTTCCTGGGCTGCAGAGGGCTTCCAAGTCAACATCCACGCCATCGGCGACCTAGCCAACCGTTACGCCATCGACGCTCTCGAAGCCTCTCTCCGCCAGCAGTGTCCGGATCTGGCCCCTGAATCCCTACACACTTGCCAGTCAGCCCACCGTTTCCGCATAGAGCATGCTCAGATCATTCATCCAGACGACCAAGCCCGCCTCCTCCGCCTCGGCATCCTCCCCTCCATCCAGCCCACGCATGCCACCTCCGACTTCAAGTACGCCGAGTCCCGCTTGGGCCACGACCGCCTCCACTCCTCCGCCTACCGCATGAAATCCTTGCTTTCAGCGCGCCCCGTATTGGGCTCTGATTTCCCAGTTGAGCCTCCTAACCCTCTTCAGGGCATGTATGCCGCTATAGCCCGCAAGAGCCCTCAGACGGGACTAGGGCCTGGAGGGGATCCTGTCAATGGGTTTCTCATGAATGAGGCGCTGAGCTTTGACGAAGCTTTGCGGGGGTTCACCGAGGGCCCGGCTTACGGAAGCTTCCTCGAGGGTAAAGCGGGTGTGATTCGCGAGGGCACCTTTGCTGACTGGGTTGTGTTAGATGCTCCTATTGGGGTATCGGAGGTCGACGACCTGAGGACTCTGGAGATTAGAGAGACTTGGGTTGCCGGAAGGCAAGTATATAGACGGTAATGTGTTCAGGAATTTGAAATGAACGGAGTGTTTACGACTCATGCATCTCCTGCCGCACATCGTGGACGCCAGACTCGGTAGCAACTCATGTTCGAGATGTAAGTATATTTCAGTTTTAATGGATGATGTGGGCGAGCCCCCCACAAAAGCGGCTATCATCCCGTGCTGTTCGACTGTCGGACTAACAGACAGCAAGCTGTGCTTTGTGAATCTTCTAACAAATAAAAGCACGTGGACCCTTATCCCTCAAGATCTTGGCCGCCATGGGCAGTTACAAAGTATGTGCCAGTAAAAATCAATTCCAAAAACTCCAAACCATTTAGCTCCATATGATGACGCGCTCCAGTTCATGATGCTTGCCTGAAATAACTCCCGGAAATTCGCATTGATTGTTCTTAGTTCTGAACGACCATTTTGCCCTCGAACCACTTGGCAAACTTGACGGTAGGAATGTCGACCGCTCGCCAAAAAACATCGGCCCACCAGATGACAGTCGGGACACAAAGTGAGGCACCCAGGAAGAATCCGGCAGTGTAGTTGTAACCTTCGACACCAGTGAGACCAAAGGCCCATTTCTCCCAGTGGTAACCCATAACGTGCATGGCAGGGCCGTGCATAAGGTAGAGAGCGTAGGAGATCTTCCCGAAGTACTGAACAACACTAGTGTTGAAGAATGCTTGCCAGGAAGGACTATGCGAGACACCAGTGATAAAAACAACTGCGCCAACGCATTGCCAGTAGCGGAAGTGTTCCTCACCCCACCACCATGGGATATTCTGGGTGATCCATTTCCAGCCCGGAGTAATGCCAGCACGGCCATCTGGGAAACTCAGGAGATACAGACCCATCACACAAACCATGCCCCAGAAAAAGGATTTGAGGCGGCTATATGATTGTAACTCCTGCTTTTCCTTCAATGGAAGAGCCGGTGGGGGTGTGTGAGCACCCCTCATGTGGTCCATCTCGGCGATGAGGTTTCCTGCCAGAAACAGACTGAACTCCCACCTGGAGTTACGGTACGTGAACCAGAGAACGGTCAAAACCGTCATGATACGGTAACGTGTACGCAGCCGAGCCGTTCCGACAAGGACGAGGAAGAGGTAAAGCGAGCATCGGTATTCTATCGGGATTGTCCAGAGGTGAACATCGTAGACTTTACGGCGTTAGCGGGCGTTCGTAACTAACACATTACTTTCTTGACTTACATGTGCTTCCGCCGTGCGGCGCCCAATCCCAAACATGAACAAAAGCAAACATCTCCCAGAACCAATCCCAGAACTGGGCGTAACCATCCTCCCAGGCCTCGGGATGGGGTTCCATGATGTTGCGGTGGAAAGTGCGATCAGTGGCGAATTCTCGAGTCCATTCGTAGGCTCCTATGCGAAGGAAACAGAATATCATGAATGTTGAGATGATAGGGGGCAGGAAAAGTCGCGCCCAGCGACGAAATACCAATGAGCCCATGGTGCCCGTAAAGTCGGAAAAGGCGCCGTTCCTGGCCAATTTCAAAGGTTTATAACATAGAGCGTATCCAGAGATGACGAAGAAGACGGCGACAGCTGCCGGGCCTTGGTACCATAGCCGCAAGATGGGCAACTTGAAGATGTGATAGTTGTTAGGACCACAACCGTATCCTTCGGCGATAATGAAACCCATGTAAGAGTAGTGGCAAAAGTATACGAAGAGCGCGGCCAATCCTCGCATGCCATCCAGATAGGCAGTTGGGTGAAGTTTTGCGGGACGGATTTGCTCCCTAGCATGGCGACCTTGGAGGAAGCTAGGGACGAAGAATAGAAGTGACCGTACGAATAGAGTTTTCCAGTTGATTGTCGAATGGTAGGTAGAGGGTTTTGTGAGGGAAGACGCCCACTTTGGGATCTTGAAGTTGCTCTTGATCTCAACAGGAGAGGAGATATCGCTCTCTGAATCGGAGGTTGACATCGAATCTAGCAGGCCAAGTTTCTCCTCGTCGGCGAGGGTTGGCCTAGTGGGACTGTAACCATCCATCTTTGGACATGAGAATGTTCAAAATGGCAGATCAGAGTTGTCCCGTCAAGGGATGAAACAGTGACCGGGTATGTGTGTGCAGAAAGTTGAGAGAGAGTGAGATAGGCACCACGAGAAGAGTGAGTAGGTGATGATGAGGTGAGGAGCTATAGAGAGGGAACGTCAAAGATAGGACGGCACACAAGGCGCACAGAAGGGAAGGACAAAGGTAGGAAAGAGAGGAAAGGGACAGACAGAGAAGTTGCCCCAGGCAAACCAAACTGAGCAAGATGTAAAAGAAGGATTGGATGAATCGAAAAGAGGAAAAAGAGAGAGGTAGTGGTTGGAATAAGAGAGCGTAGAGATCTGCCCTTGGACTCCTGGATGCATGGGTAGACGATCATGTCATGGGAGTTGAAACATTGGGACGCTTTTGGGCCTGCCTACCTACTCGTACCTGCCTACCTACTCGTACCTGCCTACCTACTCGTACCTGCCTACCTACTCGTACCTGCCTACCTACCAATGCGGCACTACCAAAACGAATACGGGTGCTTAAACGGAGAAGGACCTATCAGCGTACATCCTTCCTCAACTTGACAGCCTCCTTCGCCGGTTCAGTGGAAACACCGTGACTGGGAAGGAGCTTAGCCATAGAGAGGACCCATAAACCCATAGGTGCGCGGGGGCTCCTTCCCCGTCACTGCCCAGGACCCGCCCTGTACCTGCCACATGCCCGTCTATCAAATGGCCGTGATGCTTCCGGAACGGCTTGTGGCAGGCGCTACCGACCATTCAGGCGTTTCAGCCAGATGATGCTCGATCACTTTGTCATTCAGAGAAGGTGCCGGAGTGGAGAGCCAAGCCTTAAATCGGAGTCTCGGTCACCTCAAATGACCTAAACTGAACACCATCCGGCCTCCGTTGCGATGCTAACTCCCGCTTTGTCTAATTGTTTGCTACAGTCTTATCAGCTTGTGTCCTGGTCACAGTCAAACAGCAGCACATTAACTGGAAAACTTCCGTTCGGCGCTAAAGATCCTCTCCTGGCCAGAGGTACGTGCCCACCTCTATGTATCCGTTTCACTGGCATAGTGGTGCAATTTGCAAGCATGGCATGAACAAAAATTCATAGACAAATCCTCTGGCAACATCAGGGGGATCAAGATATCCCCGGTACCTGAAATCGGGCTTACCGCCAATGAACCGGGAAGTTTACAGTTTTAGGCAAGTAAGTAGCAGGCGGGTAGCATTGATCGGCACTAGCAGATCCACACGCTGGCAGCCTCTCTGGCTCAAACACCGCGCAGCCATTAGAAGCGTTGTTTCAGACCACACTCAAAGCAACCGTTGGTTGTTCCTAATGGGCTGGCGCGTCGGGTTGTCGGCCTCGCTCATCCAGCCATTGACAGCCAGCCGACGAGCCGCCCAGCCAACACCAAAACCAAGTTTGTTTAAAGGTTGCCAGACCAGTCGACCAATCAATTCATGACCGCATTGTGTCGTGAGACTCTTCAACTGCGAGAGAGGATAAAATATGGCATCATTTGGATAACGCAATTAATATCCATCGATCTACATTGTATATAGCAGATCGCTTTTTTAGTACTGCGGGTCACACCGTTCATGTCATAATTCACAGACTAACTAATATCTCCAGATGGCCTGTGAATGCACCCCGGGCCATAGTCTGTGGCTCGAGTTTCTGATGACTTGTTGGCTACCTACCCCTGCGCAACTTCGAGTTCCGTGACTACGACTTTCTTGATAACTCTCTTTACCATTCCATACGAACACCAAGTGCCGGAAGCAATCGTCCAAAAAGTCAGATAACCACTACCACGTAGTTGTATTATTAACGGAGGAAAAGACTGTCCTGAACTAGTATGCGTGCGGAAGGTCTTCTTTGCCGTTACAATTCCGAAGCCTTTCTTTAGCGCCGAGGTGAGCGAAGCAACATCGCCTTCAAGTCTCAAACGGCCATCAGCCAGGGGCCCCCGGATCTCCAAGCCCCACCACATCGTCATTCAACCGAGGAATTCTGTACTCGTAGGAACTTTGCAATCAATGCGCTGACAATGAGGTGTTCGATTTATACATTGCAGAAAGCCCGATTACTTGAGACTTCCATCTTATGAATTTCACACCCAGCCACCAGTGTATTTAAGTAGGCGAGCCTTTGGAATACGTCAAAATCATGGACTGGAAAATGTCACTGTCATCAATCAATCGCCCAGACTGCGGGCGCCACTTGAGTTGTCAGAAGCTTGGCGCTGAGACTATGCTTGAGCTAGGCTGCCTAGTGGGAATCCAGGGACGCCGACCACAGTTCACAACAGTTCACAACTTATTAACAACTCAGATAGTACATAGCAGACAAGCAAGACCACTAACCGCTGGCAACTGATCCACCGAGAAATCGTGATAATCCGCGACGGCGGCTCTGAGCCTCGCCAGCCCCTTGCATGACCAGATCTGCACAGACATGTCGATCTTGACTTGCTGAGGCAGTCCGTGGTCTATCAGCAGCTTGCGTGATACGGGCGGCCTCTCTCAGCGCATTGATCACTTGTTACATAGTGTAAGGCTCCTAAATTCAAAAGAGGCAGCTGTCAAAGGTTAATTGTTTCTGTGCATCAAGGCCGACATAAACCCTGCGGTTTCGCAGTTTAAGCTTCGGTGATCTATACTGAAGCTATGCCCGATTTGCCGTCAATACCACTGCACTTCTGGTTACCGGAAGTGTTTCTCGGCTCTTCGGGGAGCGGAATGTATCGGTGTCTATTGTAGATGAGGTGTCTGATACTAATGAATACGGGCGGTTGATATCGTGCCGTTGAAGTTGCACCACAAGTTCTGCTTGATGGTTACCTCTATTAAGTGTGAAACAACCAAAAAAGGCCGATGATCATGCGAAACATGCCAATTAGCTAATGCCATCGTGCTAAGCGCTGACACGGAGAACTTGCGCAAGGTTGGCTGATGAAACGGTGCATGCTCCTTCAGACAAACAAGCGGGCAGTTTTCGAATCGGAACATTTGTGCCGACTACATGTACTAACTCTTAGATGAACGCCGGAAGAGAGCTCCGCTTAGTTAAGAAACTCATCAACATCATATCGCTTTTTATTAAATCAAACCAAGGTTTCATCCATTCCGTCACATCATATCTCTTTTTTCCTTGTCGAGAAACACGCATAGTGAAACGCCGTCCCAATGCTCGTTATACCCATTTCCGTTGCGTTTTCAGCATAGCCTAGTTCTCCAGCCAGTCCAAAAACTCGGGCGTAAAGTAGCTGACAACGATCGTTGCCCCGGCTCGGAGAATGCCTTCCGTTGCCTCGAATGCCATGGCTTTAAGGTCAAAGACGCCGGCCTTGGCCCCCGCGTGGATCATGGCGTATTCTCCACTGACCTGGTAGGCCGCCACGGGAAGATCCCGTCCAAGCTCCTTGGCATCACTGATAATGTCGAGGTACTGGTTTGCCGGTTTGACCATGATCATGTCGGCTCCCTCGCCAATGTCGCGAGTGATAGCTCGTCGAGCCAGGCCGCGGCCGCCGGGAGGTAGCTGGTAACACTTGCGGTCGCCAAAAGTCGGAACGGAGCCAGCGGCATCCCGGAATGGCCCGTACAAGCAGCCAGAAAACTTGGCCGAGTAGGACATGAGCACCGTCCTGTGAGCAATCCCCTCCTCAATCAGCTTAAGCTTGATAGCACGGATACGGCCGTCGTTCATGTCAGAAGGTGCGACACACTGGGCACCCGCCTTGGCGTACGCAATGGCAACGTCGGAAATGCGATCGACGGAGAGCTGATTGTTCAAGCTGCCGTCGTCACGTAGAATACCACAGTGACCGTGCGATGTGTACTCGCATAGGCACACGTCTGTGCAGATGAACAGTTGGGGGAAGCGGCGGCGTAGGATGCGGATGGCTTGGATGACGGGACCTTCGGGGTCATCAGCTGCGCTGCCGAGGGCGTCCTTTGTGCCAGGCTTCAGTGGCACGCCGAAGAGCATGACAGAGCGTAGGCCTTTGCGGATAAGAGGCTCGAGAACGGGTACTAATTTGTTGACTCCTAATTGGTGTTGGCCAGGCAGGGAGGGAACAAGAATCATGTCGTCGGGTCCGTCGGTGACGAACAGCGGGTAGATGAGCATAGACTGGCACAAAAGAAGTCAGCGGGAAACTTGAGCCGTAGAATTAATTGCCCTGTCAGACACGTAAGGTGCGATTGCACATACCTTGGTCAGCTGGCGGTCGGCCTGCCATGATCGCGCCAAAGGATGGAAGTATCCTCCGTGTAGCTGGCTAGAGATGTCACCAGAGATACTGACGCTGGTTGCATTGGTGCTAGCGTAGGACATGGCTCGTGAAATGTGGGATGCTCGGTCGTCCGCCGTCGAGGTCATCGAGGCCGCACCGGGGCGGCGAGGGGGCTGGCTGTTGCCATCGCGGTCGCGCAGGCTCAGATCCTGGACAAGGCTGGAGAAAGACATCGTGGGAGTTGAGAAGAGCGATACAGTTTACTGTTCACCGTTCTGTAGGGGCAATGATCGATGGCCGTCGTCGGTAGGGAATCCCCAAAAGTAGGCGGTGGGAGATTTTGTAGGCGGTATGAAGTTCGATACAGGCGGGGTCGTCGCCTTGAAGCCGTGTTCTGGGAATTCAATGTGTTGCAATGGAGCCTTATTCGTTGACTTGAGGCGGCTCTGCAGCGGAAAAGTGATTAAGAGTGTCGACAATCGATGAATTGATTAAATCATGAGTGAGGTGGCGGCAGATGCTCACTCTCTTTTTTTTTTTGGTTCTAGACCCTGTGCAGTTTCGGCTTCGGCTTCGCCTTGCCTCGGAGGGTGTTCGGAGACCCTCCACCCGCTAGATAAGCCAATCAAGACCACACATTTTCCAATCCCGCTGTCACGACTCATAATAGCCTTCTCAATCGTCAGCGCCGAGATCACTATTAGTTTTACTTAATCTCACATTGGACTTGCCGGAACGCCTTACTACTACTATTATACGATGCTTATGGTACTAAGGACTAAGCAATATGGCTTCACATGATTGTTGAAGAAGATTCCATATCTTGGCTGCCGCAACGCTCCAAGTGTAAATTGGGTCTTTGAGCTAATAATCAGCAAAGAAGACTTGATAGAATATCTCAATAAGCGCCTTGACAAAGAGTATAGTGTGCCTTCGTGTATTCTATTGATACCTTTCTGAAGCCTTATGGCAGTCAATGGGACATTTCAGACATGGATCGCTGTGGGATCGAGCACGATCACCCTCATATCCAGAATAGCAATGGAAGTGCCTAAAACTCCCATTGGTTGGTCCGAATGGTCGTTCATCAACTTCACAGATCTTATGGAAAGCTTCGTAGGACATGAACTGACTGGGCCGGACAGTCTCAGCATACATGGGTAAGCGGATAAGCGATTGATTTGCGTCTATTTCATAAGTGTACACTGCCCAAGTCCACTCGACAAATGAAAGCCAATCTAGCAGTAGTCCCCCACTACTATACAAAGGGCTTTAAAGTCCCCTTAACACCGTGTTATCCCTCTCGCTCATAGGGACATACCTCTCCTTAAGAGCCTCAGCTACAGTCTTGTTGACCTTGGCCTCCGGCGCCTCGAAGCGTTCATGCAGGGCCTTTTCGACCGGATTCGTCGCCGGCGAAAGCTTACCATCCTTCTTCACTTCTAATTTGTCCTCCGCTGTACTCACTGCAGCCTTGGCTTTCTCAGCAATGCCCTTAGCCCTCTCCTTTCCACTCTCCCAGGCTGAAGCAAGTGAACTCTTGGCCTCGGAAGCCTCCTTGTTCGTCTTAAGCCTAGACTCGAGAGCTTTGTTCTCAGCTGCCTCTTCCACACTTATGCTCTTCGACTTAGCCTTCAAATAAGCAGCCTTCGCTGCGTCTGCAACTCCTAGCCCGGCGTCCTCTGCCTTGCCCTCTACCTTCCGAGCCCCAGACTTCAATTGAGCCTTTGCCTTCTCCGCATCTTCGGCCGGAGTCTCCCCAAAGGCCTTTGCCCAGGCAGTCGAGAACCCTTGCTCAATGCCCTCTCTCACCTCGTCCCAGTCTGTGTTCTGCGCCCACCGCAGCGCGTTCAGGACCTCGTGGTTCCAACGGTCTTTGGCAGCCTCAATGGACGTCTCGCGCTGGGCTGCAGCGATCTCAGAGCGTGTCGGTGGTAGCGGCGCAGGGAGAGGATCGATAAGGTTCTGTATTGTCAGGGCTTGGGCGCGGAGAGCATCGCCCTGCTGCTGGCGGTTGCGCTGATGCGCGAGGACGGAGAGGTAGGCAATGGACAGGGTTAGGGCGACACCACCCGTCTGCGAAAGCCATTAGGAGCTGCAGCAAGTGAAATTGAAATTGACAAGAAGACATACGAAACCACTGGTGAAGCCCATGGCGAGAGCCTTGTACTTCTAAATGCCGAGGATGAGGTAATTGTAGACGGCGGCGGCAGGTGAATGTTTGTGTTGTAGAAGCCTTCGTCGAATAACTAATAGTCTTGCAATTCACGTTTTCATTTTGAGACCAGCCCAGTTGGCTTCTCAGGGGGTCATCATCGACGTCGTCGCGACAAGCTCGAGTTTTCGTCAGAAGTGCGGTTTGTGGTGGAATTGACGTAGCAAGTTTCGGAGGAGCTTTGTTACTAGCAGGGAAAGGGAAAACGTGCATCCAATCGCGCGCTAGTCCAAAAATTTCGGGACCCTCAATTCGCAGCAAACCATCTCGACATCGCTTCCCCTAGAAGAACATTATCTTTCAACTTTACGAATCGAGTCCTATCCCACACCAAGAAGCCGACGTAGTACTTTGAGGCGGTCCATCGGAACGAAATCATGGCAGGCGGCCTCGTCAGGTACAGGCATCTTAGCCGTGACTCGTCGGCGCGACAGGCTCTGCTTCGCGGCTTGGTCACGCAGTTGGTGCAGTACGAGCACATCCAGACGACGCACGCCAAAGCCAAGGAGGCCCAGCGCCTGGCCGAGAAGTTGATCACGCTGGCAAAGAATGGCAATGAGACGAGCAGGAGATCTGCGCACGGCATCCTATACGTACGCATGGCCTCCCCTTGAACGTTGCGTGATTGGCAGACACAATGGAAGGCTGACATGTAGCTCTTGATTCCAGGAACCCGAAACATTCATGCCAAAGGTCTTTGGCGAGCTTCGAAACCGTTATGCATCACGAGAAGGCGGATACACACGTGTTGTGCGAACCGAGCCGAGAGACAAGCACGACCAAGCAGAGACATCTATCCTCGAATTCGTCGATGGACCGAAAGACTCGCGATTCATGATGACGGCAAAGACAGTTGCCAGGGATCGTCTTTTGGGGCGACTGACTACCCCGGTGACAGAGGTCAACATTAAGAAAGTGACGCAGTTCCGCGGAGAGAAACCGTTCGAGGCGATGGTACAAAGATTTATGCAGATGGGCCACGACGTTGAGGCGACACCCTTCGAGGAGCGTGGGGCGAAGACAGCCCATTGGAAGCCAAAGCTCGCCAATCTGGCATTTCCGAAGAAAACTCCAGCTGTCGCAAGGGATGATGGTCCATCATTGCACGAGCTAGAAGCGGCCAAACTGGCGGAGAAGGAACTGAAGAAAACGGCCAATCTTGGGGCGCAAATGGCGTCAGGTTTAGGGAAGAAATAGGACATGAGTTCCGAACTATCGTGATGTACGAGGAGGATTGTATTATTAGAATCTACGAATCGCCACAGAAGGCTGTCAACTGTACAAAACTTGTACGCAATAACACCATATTATTGACATAACTCAGTCATGAACCATTACGTGAGCTCATTTGCAAGTCTATAGATACAATCACTGCAAGATTCGGAGAGAGAATAGCATTTTAAAGGTTCAGAAGTCGTTCCATTTATACAAAATCGAAGGTATCGCCCCTCTCCTGTATCATCTTGCCAACGCGCTTAGAGCCAACAATCCTCTCAAGCTTCATAACATCGTACTTGGAGAACATGACTCTGATGCTCCCTTGCCCGGGCTCCAGTCTCATGTCTTCTTCGCTCTTGCTCAAATATCCACCAGCAATTTCTTTGTAGAATATGGGGTTGTCAGGTAGACCGTAGAAGATAACTCTCTGTACACCTCGTAATTGATATCGACGGAAGTGGTGTGCTCTCTCTGTGTAGAGCAGTACGCGGTGTCGACCATTGAGGAAGTGAGACCTCGCGCGAGATGCTTCGGGGACATCAGAATACTCAGAAATGGCACCGAAGCTGAGATTCACCACATCCTGTGAGTTGGCGAAGTAGTTGCGCACTCGGACAAAGTCCAGATATGATGGAATATAGATGAGAGTCCCTGTAGCATCCTTGGCTCTCTTGATAAGCGACGGCACGATAGCAGTTGTGAAGTAGTTAAACCTGGCGTCAGGGTCCTTATCGGGAGATTGCGATTGGAATCGTGAGAAGGTCTGTTTCGTCTTGACACCCAAGTTCTGCAGTACGCCAGGGTATTCTAACTGTAGTCGAGCCTTGCCGGACCAGTTTTGACAATGCAGTCGGAACAGCTCTGTCAGCTCTGGGGTATTAAAAGACGACATGATGACGGTCTGGCGGAAGTATTTAGCCCAGTCTTCAAGGTACCAACTCCGGACTCGACTAAAGTCGCAGTCGTGAGCATCCTTAGGCTGAAGGTTAAGGTGCTCGAATATATACTCAACATGCTCCCAGTTCTGCATCAACAATGCATCGGCTTGATCCATGACAACCATCTCTATCGAACTAAGGAAGTCATAATCGACCTTCTTCTTATCCTCCTCAGAACCAATGGCCATACGGAGACCCAAGGGACTGGCAAAGAGAATATCCGAGTTGTAGAACTGGGCAAAGTATTTGATCGTTTTCCGGGTGAACTTGATGCCAAGACGGAACATGTCATCATCGTTGCCCTCGAAAAGATCCCTAAAGTCGACAGGTCTATCCTGACCAAATTGGTTGCTCTTGTCGATGTACGACTCATCGAAGCGCTTGCGGTTTTCTTGCTGATCAGGATCGCACAGGTCCCGCAGAACATTGATCATGCGGGCACATGAATTGCGGGTGGGCAAAAGAAACAGAACTTTCGGCCGAGTGAACCCTTGATCGCGAAGATCTAGGTCTGCGTTGTCGCTTTCCTTTGCTAGCTTATGATTATCCTTGATCACGCGATCTCTCGTCCTGCACCGCGTTAGAATAAGGTCAACGGTATTCAATGCTTGTACTCACTTGAAGACATGGTTCAATGCGTGAAGGCAAACGAGTTGGCGCAAAGCTTGTGAGTCTTTGACTGTGCGATCACAATGTAAGACGTCACGATATTCGAAAAGCATAGATCCGAAGCTTTTCTCCATTTCGCTCATGTTTGACAGTTTCTTGGATGCAGTCTCCCTCAACTTCTGCTTCAGCTTAAGACTGTCTATACCGGCAGGCCGTGATGGCATCTCAGCCTTCTTCTCGGATGGGTTCATGTACGTGACCCGCCATGGCCTCATCAGCGCACGCTGTGTTGTCCATTCGCTCCTTTTCGCAGCCTCCACAGCCTTTGTGCTGGCGTTTTCGTCGGGGTGTGCAAAGTGTGTGTCAAAGGGATTGGACGAACCCCCTTCTTCATCCGAAGAAACCTCCTCTAAGGGTTCTTCTATAACATCTGCTGGCTCCTCGGCTTCATCGACTTCATCAACATCCTTGTCTGACGCCCCATCCTCCTGATCTTGGGGTTGTGAAGGAACCTGATCAGGCGCAACTCCTGTCGAGCTTTTGTGGTCAAGCTTGCGTCTCTTGGCTTTGGGGGCGCTGTTATCAGTGAACCCTTGCAAAAGAGCCATATAAGGGCGGACTGGAGCAGCTTCCTCTTCCTCATCCCCCGAGGACTCGGACTCAGACTCATCCTCTTCTTGCTCATCTTCGGAGCTTGACTCTTCTTCACTAAAGCTTAGAGTTAGTTTTGGGAGACGATTCAGAAATGCTAGGCTTTTTAAACGTACTCATCCACCTCCTCCAGTCTAGCTCCATCAAATCTTCTTGTCGGACCCCATCGACTTGTTGCCTTGCCTCTTCCTCTGCCTCTGCCCCCACGGCCACGAGAACCTCGGGCTCGGAAATTACCGCCTCTCCCTCGAGGGCCCATGATGAATAAGAAGATGCAAAGAGCCCAGTATTAGGATGTAAAGAGTATGAATGATACGAAAACACACTTCAATTGTCTTCAGCCTCGTGGGCTAAGGTTTATATGAGAGATCCTCTGCGACCTCAAAAGTTTTAGTGGAGCCTGTACTTTTTCTGTTCTATCTTATCTTATCTTAGCGCGCACAACCCCCAAGCCGCAGCGACCGCCTGCCCACGCAAAGGGCACCGCATCCACACACAATTAGCGAAATTTTGTCAAAGGTGGGCGCCGGTCTGTCGCGTACCTCAGAAAAGAATAGAGTGGGCGACTGCCTGGTTGCACTGCTACTAGGTACTAAGGCCCCATCCACCCCTCCTAGATCAGGACCCGACACTGCCTCTTGCATTATCCCGACAACCCTCAGAAAAAAAAAGACATCCCCCTTGTGAGAGGATTGTTTGCCCAGCATGGCTGCCGTTGAGGAGAGATTTATTCATCTCTCGCGCCCGCTGGCACCTTCGCAGGCCGGGCTTCAGAATAGTCTTGCCCCGCTTAACGTTAACATCCAGCCTCAGGTACCCCTCCCTCCCCGACATTTTGCGAAGTTGTCATGGCCGACAAGGATTTACCATATTGACTCCCTGCGCTTCACATAGGCTGTTCTTTCTATCCTCGATCACGCTGTCCGAAGAGATGTCCGCGATGCGTCCCAGCCCAACCGAGTCATCGGCGCCCTCGTAGGCACCCGCTCCGAAGATGGCACCGAAGTCGAAGTCCGTTCTTGCTTCGCTATCCCGCACACTGAAGAGGAGGACCAAGTTGAAGTCGACGTCGACTACCAAAAGACCATGCTCGCTCTGACCCTCAAGGCCAACCCCCGCGAGTCCCTGCTCGGCTGGTACACCACCTCTCTCGAGCTCAACAGCTTCAGCGCCCTCATCCAGAACTTCTTCGGCAGCCCTGATACCGGTACATTCCCTCACCCGGCCGTCCATCTGACGATCTCTACCAATGCTGGCGAGGGCCTCGAGTCCCGCTGCTACATCAGCGCCCCGGTTGCTGTCAACGCTGAGCGTGCCGCCGAGAGCTGCCTTTTCATGCAAGTGCCCCACAAGATGCAATATGGCGATGCCGAGCGCAGCGCCCTTGATGCCATCTCTAGCGCCAAGGACAACGAGAACCGCACCGCACCCCTCATCTCCGATATCGAGAACCTCGGTCGCTCCGTTGAGCAGACAATTAGCCTTTTGGACCGTGTGAGCGAGTGGGTTAACGGCGTGCTGGACGAGGAGGAGGAGCCCAACAACGCTTTGGGGCAGTATCTCATGAGTGCCCTGTCTCTAGCGCCCAAGGTCGACGCTTCGCAGATCGAGCACGACTTCAACAACCACATCCAGGATGTCCTTATGGTCAGCTACCTGGCCAACACCATCCGCACGCAGATCGACCTGTCTCAACGGTTAGCCACCGCCAACCTGGTCGACAAGGAAAAGGACGGCGAGAACAAGAATGAAGGCGAGAAGGGTGGACAGCGAGGAGGAAAGAGGGGAGGGCGAGGAGGTGGTCGAGGTGGTGGCCAACAACGGGAACCTCGAGAGCCCCGTGAGCCCACCGAGTAGGCGATTACGAGATTGGGTAGACTAGAGGGGAGCGAAATGTATGCAAGACGCAACGTATGGGCATGATGTTCCTATAAGCTTATTTAGGCGTTGTGGGAAAAGGCCAAAGGCAACTGGCCTACGGGAAATTAGAAAAGGTCAAGAGCCAATAAGCATCGAGTTACAAAAACGCATTCTTTCATTTTTGGGTGGTCATAATTCTCTCTTAAGGTATTGTGACTGGTAAGCAAGACCTGCCGCCCGAGATACCGAGTCTATTCACACACACCATGATTCCTCTTATCCACCTGGAACGCCAAGATGCTAGATAGTTATGCTATAGGCCTGCTGAATATCGTAACCAGGAGACATCTTTTGATGCTCTTTAAATTCCCGTAGCAGGTTTTTGCGGCAGTGTCGCTGGGTTGCCGTATGTAGGTAAATGACTAAAGACGTGATTAGGTCCCTGGTGCGGGACGTTCGGCCGTGGCGGTATGTGAGCTGGCTGGTTTGGGTTTACATGCTGGAGGGGAGGCTGGGGAAGAGCTTGCGAAGGTGGCGGAGGCGGATGGTGGCCGAATGAAGCTGGCATCTGCTGCGGCGGAGGGTAGTAGCCGGGTACAGAGTTATTAGAAGCTTGCCGAACCATGCCGTGGCCACCTCCATAGGGTGGAGGAACGCCCTGCTGATAACCAGGATAGACTGGATGTGTCGAGCCAATCTGAGGGCTGCTGTGATGGGATGTGGGAGCGGTGAAGGGCGGCTGTGGCCCAGGCGGCGGCATTCCATTACCTCCTGGCACGAACGACTGGGTTTTCGGATTGAAGTTGTGGTTGCGGTTGTAGCTTCCTGGTATGGGGTGCTGGCTTTTAGGGTCGTGGGGATTCGCGTTGGCAGGTAGTTGACCGAACGCGTAGGGGATACCAGAATGCATGTGAGAGCCTGCTGAAGGAGTGCCTCTGCCTTGGTATCCCGGCGAATTGTGTCCAGGCTGCCATCCTGGTTGGTTCTGTTGCGTCCCCGAAACTGGGGAGCCATAGCTCGCCATTGGGCTGCCACCCCCCGGATATCGTTGTTGAGAGGCTTGCGGCGGGTACTGCTAGAATGTTAACAGAAGTCTTCAATGGTTCATGGCGGAATACTAACCGCCGGCGTCTGATACGCTGGGTAGCCAGGATTAGGCACCACATTGGGTACCCCTGGGTATCCCATATTCTGAGGAGCATACGCAGGAGGCATCTGGGTTCCATAGGCTGAAGGCTGCGGTCCAACCGGAGCTTGTGGAGGTTGAGCGAACTGCGGCGCCCAAGTCTGCTGCTGTGGTCCCCAATAAGGCGCATAGTGATGCCTAGAATCGAAGCCGTCTGAATCGTCCCGTCTATGCCTGCCACCTCGACGGCCCTTTCCGGAATTAGACCTGTGATTGCCGGATACTGAGCTGGCCCTTGAAGCATCGTTCTCCTTATCGACATCTGCAGACATTGTCAGTCGATGTCAAACGCATTTCAAACCAAGCGCTGAACATACCAGTAGGGTTATCTTCCGCACTGCCAAAGA
This sequence comes from Waltergamsia citrina, assembly GCA_022814615.1. Taxonomy (NCBI): domain Eukaryota; kingdom Fungi; phylum Ascomycota; class Sordariomycetes; order Hypocreales; family Bionectriaceae; genus Waltergamsia; species Waltergamsia citrina. Next base: position 138,281 of record JAKLNE010000022.1, read on the forward strand.
TGCGCTCTCGCGCCAATTTGTACATTTCCTCGCGTTCCTCGCGAGTGAGTCTGATCTCAAATTAGTATATAGCACACACGTATATTCAAAACGATGAAAGACTGATGTTTAAACTTACTTCTGGTTTGTTGGGGCCTTGTCCTTGTTTTCTTTCGGATCACTTCCGTCCTCGGATGTCGGTTTGGAAGGACCCGTACTGACGCCCCCAGCCTCTCCATCTTGTGTCCGTCGCATGATTTTCTTAGGCAGAATGGCAGGCGGAGGGGTGCTGCTGTTGGAAGGGTTGGGAGCAGGGTCGAAATGCAAAAGAGATGTTGGAACCCTACAAAACGGTGTTCTGAAGATGCGGACAACCCCAACATACGGCTCAAAAGAATGCGTCATATGATAATAGTCGGCAAGCTTGTGCGCCAACATCCTGCAAAATGAGTTGGAAGGAGGCAGGTCCATGTACGGCTCCCTAATACTTGTCAGCTTTATTCTGTCTTTCCTAGTCCGTGAGACTTACTTAGAGTTTTGCACAAAGTCAATCACATCCTTTTCCAGCCTCAAAAGATACATTCTATCCTTGGGTGTTCCCATGGCTTCAATGAGTTTCTCGTCAGGTGCGTGCCGATAGATCAAATTCAACGCATCCCCTGAGCCTTCTTCAGCTGCCAAAGGCGCCATTCCAGCATCGTGGCGGGGTTGCTGTTCTGACGAAGTGCTTTGCGGCGTGAGAATACCATGGCCAGAGCTTCCCGGTGTCGGTTGCATCAGCCGTCTCTCGGGCATGTCGCCTAGCTGAATGCCTCTAGCCCGAGCGGCAAGATCGGAGCCCATGCGCGAGCCAGTAATGAACGAGCCTCGAACAGAGCAAGAATCGTCATCTTCAGCAGCGGCCTTAACGCTGGCACTGTCATCCGGGCGCAGGCTTTCCTTCTCATCGAGGGCGAAGGTTGTGCCGGAAGTTATGCTCTTGCCGTCCAAGCTTGGCGGCTTCGTTCCTAGCTCGGAGCTTGAATCTGCTCTTTGAGAATCGTCAGAAGCCCCGCTTTCTCGACTAATTACTGGTGGCCTATCTAGTCGCATAGGAGCTTGATCTTGCCCACCCACGACCTCGGCTGGCACACGTGAGAGCCCAAGATTGCCAAGGGAGTCTGCCACTCTGTCGACGTTTGGCGGGGTCCGGGAAGAGGCTACAACGACATTTCCATGTTGCGGCATGAGAACGCCGTCCGTAGGCTGCTTTGAACCGCCATTAGCGACTATAGGCGGACCGGTGCTGGCTGGTGCCATGTTCGTGCTAGTCTGATTTTCCTTGGATTTGGCCGGAGCGTGCGCCGGAGCGCTACCAGCAGGCTTCTCTTTCACTGATGCTGCCACCTGTCATAGCGAAGAGATCAATATCAAAGTCTGGATGGGTGTGGAGGCAGGAGAAAACCAGCGCCATGCCTAACACACTTACCTTGGCAAAAGACGGCTTCGATTGGTTGGCCGGCATGATTGCGACGGTCGTCAGGACAGCCGGAGTATACAATATCCAAGGTCTCCAACCACAGTACTAGAGCAAAGAGCACTGGATTAAGGGTAGATGCGACACCGATTGTGTCCTAGAGGCCAAGGTAATATGTATGAATCGCAGATCTTAAAATCCGAAAGCGAAAAGGGAAACGACTGGACAGTATGTCAAATTAAGAAGCAGAACCAATCAGTCCGGTCCAATAAAACGAAACAAAACCAGCGGTGCTCATCGTTGAAATGGAGATTGGTGCATCTTTTGAGGCGTGGAAGTCGGCGTGGGATCCTGCGTGATACGGGAAATACGTTCGTTCGTTTCGATACGGCCTGTTCAAGATGCGAGAAGACGGCACCTAGAATCAACAGCGTTAGATCATGGGTATATTCGCACGGGATCAATTCCCAAAAGCTGTCTTCCTAGAGTCCCTGGTGTGGTGTTGAGGCAGGAAAGACGAGAGGAAAGACGGCTTCGGAAAGTTCGTCTTCAAATCTGAGCAAGCATCTCCACCTAGCCTAGAGCACAAAACAGATTGGAGATGAATCGAAAGCGACTTACAAATGCTAGATCTAAGTTTTGTCCGCCAAGAAGAGGCACGCAAATGGCAGATGAAGAGGCGACCGAGTGTCCAAAAGAAGGACGTAAGGCGAACTCGGGGACTGTTGGTGGGGAGCGAGCCAACAAGTGCAGGGCGCCAAATGTCGAGATACCGATGTTAGGGCGCTGCCATCAGAAAGACGACCCGTAATGCAAGTCAGGCCGAGCCTCCAGAAGATCAAATAGGATTCGTAGAGACGGGGTTTGGTCAAACAAGTCTGACCCTTCGTGCCCAGGTACTCTGGGATTTTTTTATGTTTGTGCACTGGAGACCTAAACGGAAATGATAGTTGCAGAAGGTGGTCCCTTAGAAGGCGGAAGATAGCGCTGGGCAAGTCCTACCTCTGCCCCCCATTAACCGTCCGCGGCGGCCCAGCTTATGTAAGTTTCGACTTCTAACCTCCCTAAAAAGAAAAGCCATTTAAACGTTTTTAAGTCTTGTCTCATGAGTATTTGATGCTAGGAAGCATTATACTAATACAGTCATGTAATTTTGCTTGTTCAGATTGAAATATTTACTTGTTGTTGTTTTGCTTAGGGATTGCTCGAGTTGCATTTCTTCTTTGCAGCCCGGAATGATCAGCAGCCTCACACCCAGAACTCTCTTATACCTAACTAAATTCTGCTTACCTTAGGTAGCAGATGCCTGCGAACGCCAAGCTAAAGCTAGCTGGCTAACGTAGCTTGAGATGCTAGAAGCGAGTCTACCATTGACCGATTTCCAAAATTTTCAGGCACCAATTTAATGCCGACCTCTCCCGTTTGAAACTGTAATCTGATGCATAACCGATGCCCACATCACTGCAGTCGGCAGCATCACGTGACGCTTGTACATCATCAGTAGCTCGTGAGGTAGTGCAGTGATGAAAGCTTTCTATACATCAAAGCACGCTAACTAACAACATATTGCTATGTGAATTTGCTTTTCACATATCAATCTTTAGCTTCTATCGATTCACTAAGAGTGATCTTCAGGGCGAAAAAACTCGATAATGTTTGGTTTTAGAGGTCGTGGCGGCCCCTCCAGGGCTACGCCAGCAAGCGTTCAGTGCCAAAAATGCTTGAAACGAGATATGTTTTCCGTCTTCACAGTCGATAAACTCTCAGCTAACTTGCTATAGCACGCCATTATTCCTATGAGTGTAAAGCATCAACACAGGAGCGACCATATGTGTCGCGGCCATCTCGTTCTCAGCAGTTGCGGAACCCCAAGCTTGTGCCTAAACTTACCAACGACAGCCCAAATCCATTAGAGAAGAAGTAAGCCTAGGACCGATTCCCTTATCATGAAAATCACTAACAGTCTTTAGGAAAGGTATCGCAGATGAGGAACTGGCCAAAAAAGATGCCGAGAGAGCTCGAAAGCGGGAGCTGGAGGAACGTGATAATGAGCTGATACGCTCCGCGTCAAAGCGTCAAAGATCTGCCTCTTCAGATTCAGTTTCTACTATATCAACTAGGAGTTCTGTTGCTTCTCGGGACAGAGATCAAAGTCGATCTCGCTCTCCAGCAGCTCGCAATCGCAGCACGAGCCCCAGAAGTGAGCGCGGTCCACCCAGAAGAACCAGCAATCGCAGCCTCAGCCGTAGCGCTTCACCTCAATCTCAAGGGCGAGACCGCTCCCTGTCCAGAGACAGTAGGTCGCCCTCGCAACATCCTCGAAACAGGCCTTATCGCAGCCGGGAATCACCGCCGAGGACAGAACGCCAAGCTGGTAGAGGTCGGGGGCGTCGACATTCACCTGGTGAACGTTCACGCTCGTCAGATGCGCGCCAGCGTCAAAACGACGATGAGCGAGCTCCGCTACCTCGTGGTGCAGGAAGAGGGACGTCGGAAAGACGGGGGAGAGGAAGGGATCGGCCACCTCCCGCTAACAGTCCACCAAGAGAGCGAAGCCTCAGTCCTTTCAGCAAGCGTCTAGCCTTGACTCGATCGATGAAGGATGGGAGATAGCTGGTTCAAAAAACGATTTGCCCAGAGTTTGAGTAATCTTAACATAATTCATCATACTTCAGGTCATAATGCTGATGCCGCCTCGTCTTCCTTTTCTCGTCTTTCTGCCTCTTCCTCCTCCTTTTCTCTCATGCGCAAACCCTCAACTAAAGCCACGCCGTCCATGTCAACACTGTCACCGTCGGCCTGCTGATTCCCCGAGCCCCCGCCTTGCTTCTTTGCCTCCGAACCCTTGATTCTCTCTCTCACCAGCCGCGCGATGGCATTGTCTGTCCTCACGTTCAAGACCTCCATTTTCTTGTCCATCTCCCTCTTCAAATCCCAATTCGGTTTCTTTGGTTGCAGCTTAAACAAATCAACCCCCTTGTCGTCCTTGGCATCCTCCTCTGCTTGCTGTTTGGTATCTTTTTCTACCTCATCAGCTTGCTCCTCTAATGTTGACTTTTCGAGGCTTTCCGTAGGGGGCGCCTCAAACCCTAGTTTCGGCCCCCTCGTCTCGGCATCGTAGTTGCGGCCTGACAGATGTAAAGAGGTGACATCCTTCTCGGCGGCTGGTGGTGATGGTGATCTTTGGGATTCTGGAGCGACGATTTCGTCTGTAGGCTGCTTGCGCTTGAGGTTTCTGAGGTTCGCAAGGCGAGCTTTGCGATCGTCCGAGGCCGCGCTCAAGGTGGTTTGCGACGACATGATTTGGGGCTTTGGCGGCGACCCCGAGTGATGAGGATATCCAGCCCCCTTAGTAACTTGCTGAGGATGTCTTCCAAGTTATATTTGGTGAGGAAGCGGAGGATTGATTTGTTACTCGGTAGTAGACGTACTTTGTAGTGGAGATTTGATGGCGAGACGCGAAATCACAGGCGGAGGAGACTGTGGTTGTTGAAGCTCAAGGTAGAAAATTGAGTGGGGCACGCAAGGTCGATGCAGGCCAAGTGCCGCTAATTCTTTCTGGGGTGCTTTTCACCTTATCGATGCTAACCTCCAAGACATTCGCGACAATTTTCTTAACGCTACAGAAGATAAATCTCGACACACACTATACGACCACCATTCTCCCACGACCAATAACACCCATCAACGATGCAATTTTGCGCTGTTAACACGGCGGCGTAGACATGAAGGCGGCATTTGTTTGCCGCGCTTGTCATCAGAGGCTTCAATCCAGTCAAAGCGCATCATCTCCTCGGATCCTGCTCCAAGCTTCTCGTCGCCAATTCACTACCGATCAGCAGGTCTTCAAGGCTGCTAGCACAGAACATCCGCATGATAACCGATCGCGCACGGTCACTCACGAACGAGAAACCTCCCAGCATGAGGCTCAAGGTTTCATGGGTTCGTCAAGGGGGACGGGCTCACACGAAGACAACATTCCAATTCGCGATGCATCGCAAAGCCAGATCTTGGGAGCTCTAACCCAGAAGCCCACTGCGGTTGGAAATCCAAGCATACGAGCTAAAACGAGGCCAAAGGCTGTGGCGAGAAGGGCTCCTACTACCAAGGACAGGAGCAATGTCCAGACTTCGTCTCCGGTCAAAAGTGCCAGGCATGTGGTGGCACGGCCAGAAATATCTGGAGGTTCGCGGATAGCCAAGAAGGCGATGATGCGCTATCTTCAGTGGGGAAAGATACGACATTTGTATCCGGAGTCTGAGTTGCCTGCCGTTAAATCAGCATTCAGGTTCTGGAGGAGGAACATATCCAAAAGACGACAGCGTGGACGGCAGCTCAAAGATCCTTGGTTGAACTTTGGCGAGTTTTTATACACGAAGAAGTCCACAGAGGAAATGCGCCAGGCTTGGGAGGGGCTGAGCATGGAGGAAAGGCGACGGATTTGGCCCCGTGTCATGATGTCGACTTTGTACCAGAAAGCCGGGGCTGCGAGGCGAGTCTTGTCTGCCACGTTGGACCCTCCGCCACCAGGATTTGCTATCCCAGATGTTCTTCTCATTATAGCAGAGACTCTAAGTATACATCAATCCGACACTCCTGGCAGGCGTGCTGAGCTAGATGAGCTTTTGAAGCTTCTAACTACGCTCTTGAAAGACTTTCCTCAGGGGCACATGCCATTCCGGCAGGACACATTTGGCTACCTTGCCCGAGTACTTCAACCGGATCAAGCCAAGGTGCTCTACGATATGCTGAAAGAGTCTCATGCTGTGCTTCATCCCAGTACAGCCTTGCATTTTGCGAGCAAATTTGCCGGGGGGGTTGGGTCTATTGAGCACAAGAACCTAGCATTTTCTATCATGAAGTCACTTGCCGATGATGGCTTGGATCTCAACCGTCTCGATGCCCGCAGCGTCATCACTTCTTTACTGCACTGCAAGTGCTCACCAGAGGCATCTTCATCTCCATCCTCCGAAGATGCAGAAGTCTTTTCCTCGTCGCAAGCGCTACAATGGTTCATGGAAAAGGGCCATGTACCCAACATTATTACGCTTACCGCGTTTCTGGATACGCTATGCCAACAGCATGAAGCAGACGAGGCTATTCGAATCGCTGGATTGTTCGCTAACAGCGGATTGAGACTGGATGAGAAAGCCTATTCCGTCCTCATACGAGGTGCAAAGCACAGTTTAGATGCTAAGAAGATGGAGCAGACCCTGGAGCTCATGAAGACTGCTCATGCGTCCTCTCCAGCTTCTTTAGGCAATGCCCTCCATGCTATCTACTACTTCTCAATGTCGGAGATACGAAGTGAAAAGATGCACCCGAGCTCACTTCCCAATCCCTTCTTGCCCATGCTCCGCATTTACGCAGAGAAGTTCGATTTGCAGCCTCTGCAATCGCTTATCCCTGAGTCGCTCCCCCTACTTTTGATGCAAGAGAGGGGCCCAGGAGAGCAGGGCTCACCAGAGTACGAGCATACGTTGATTCCCGCAGTCAGCAATTTCGCCTCAACCATAAAGGAAACGCACATTCGTCCTGATGCTTCGGTATTGGCAACGATGTTCAGGGCCTATATCAAGAGTTTAAGACGGCCTTTTGAAGCTGTAGTGCTCTACGATTATTTCAAGACTCAACTTGTCGATCACACGCAGAAGACCAATTACGCTGTGCAACTTGTCCGAGAGAAAGGAACTTTGATCCACGATTCGTTCCTTTTGGCGATCCTATCACACAGTGAAAGCACGCGCCGGGCACTCGAGCTCTTTGGAGATATGCTCAAGAGCAAGCTTAACCCAGACAAGTCAGCCATGGTCCACCCTGCTCCTAGTATTTTTTCGTTTGGTGTTCTCCTCAGTGGTCTGGTGAACAATCGAGAAGTCAAGTTAGCGAATCAAATACTGCAAGTGATGAAGGAGAATGGCGTCAAGCAAAATGTTGTTACCTGGAATATGCAAGTCAAGATGCATGCCATGATTCAGGACGTTCCAAGGACAGTACAGGCCTTGCAGGATATGGAGGCGTCAGGTGTCAAGCCCACAGACTCTACTTTCAAGGCATTTGGAAGGTTACGTAACCAGGACAAGGCATTGTCTATGATGGAGGAGATTATCAACTACAACCAGGAAAAACTGAAGATGCAGGAAGTGCCCTCGTGAAGCTGAGGGGCATCTGTATGTAATATTATCGATACAATACCCATGCATACTATGTAAAATAGAGATAGAGCGACTTACCTATATAGATGACTTGACGATCAAGCAGTACCATAAACTTCCAATCATTTCTAGTTACTACTTACTAGCAGTGTTGACGCAGTGGCATGTTCATCTGTAGTGTAAACAGCAAGTCTTCGCATGTAAATCCTCCAAGATCCACTGATCAGCAATGACCCTAACCCTAGAGCTACCTTAAGACTTCTTCCATCAAAGAGATCGTAAGCTCTACCAAGACATCTCCCACACCAGAATGAACTGGCAACTAGATTCTTACGAAAACCCAAATCGCATGTTCACCGATATCTCAAATCACGCAAAATGGCCCAACCAGAGATGGCACATTTCACATCCGTCTTCCGGACACCAGGAGCTCGGAAGATCCGGAGAAGCAGGCAAGCGCTGTCATGTTCGACTTGCCAAAAGCGCAAGTCACGGTGCGATAGGCGGCAGCCATGTAGCGCGTGTGAGAAGCGTGGTGATCCAGGCAGTTGTCGATTTGGAAATGATTCTGCGTCGGACGCTGGAGTCGGCCCTACATCAGCATCAGCGTCAAGCCGGCAGAGCTTACAGAGTCAGCTGAGCAAGCTCGAGAGCATGGTGAAGCAACTGGCAGATAATCAATCACCTGGGTCACCTCAAAGCAGTGAGGCAAGACAAACAGCGCAAGTCGGAAGTGTTCAGGATCAAGCGCTGCGACCCAGTGATGGGCACGGAGGAGTAAACTATCACGGCGAGACGTCATGGTCTGCTCTCGTAGAGAGTATTCAGAATGTACAGAACGCTCTCAACGCCGGCGAAGAAATTGAAATACCAGAGGCGACTATACCATACGTTCCAGACGCCATCTTCGGCGAGCTGCCTCCTGTTACCACCAACGAGATTCTCGAAGCTCTGCCAGCGCGCCAGGATGCCGACAAGCTTGTGTCAACCTATTTCAATTGCAAGTTCCTGGCCGTGCCAATGCTCCATACACACCAATTCAAGAGGCTCTATGAAAAATTTTGGAATGATCCCGCGTCCACCAGTCTGCTTTGGGTCAGCATCCTCTTCTCCATTCTCGGCATTGGGGTTGTTGTCTGCCGCACAAGGCTTGTTCCTCTGTCCTCACCGGATGTAATCGTCGACTCGAAAGCACTCATGGCCATGTCTGCAAGATGTCTTGTGTCTGGGCAATACGTCGCAGCTAAGCCCTGGGCAGTTGAGGCGATAATCGTACACTCACACTGTCGAAACTTCCAGACGCAAGACAGCGATCCCACCATTTGGACCTTATACGCGGTAGCCATTCGCCTTGCTCAGAGACAAGGGTATCATAGAGACGCTAGCAAGCTGTCTGGCAGGGTCACTCCTTTCGAAGCAGAGATGAGAAGGCGAGTGTGGTTCGCCATTGAGTCCTACGATCTAATGTTTTCGTACCAGCACGGCCTGCCACCAATGACACATGAAGACTCAAGCGATGTTGGCCACCCAACTAATATAGCGGATGAAGACTTTGACGAAGGAAGTTTGATCCTAGAACCCAGAACCTCTACCGATCATCTACCAATCTTACCCAATGCTACAAAGTCCCTAATGCTACCGATATTCCGACGCATGCTACGGCATGCCATTGGTATTAGACCTGAAGCGCCAGCAGGTGCCGTGACACTCCAAAACGAGCTAGATGCATGGTACCAGGCTATTCCGCCATGCCTCAAGTATCGGCCTATTGGAAGCGCATCATTCACCGATTCGAACAATACTATTATGCACAGGATCATGCTTGAGCTCATGTTTCATCTGAGTCGCTGTGTTCTTTGGAGATCATATATGCTTGGTGGAGCAGACGAAAGCTTCTGCCAGGAAGCCATGAATATTTGCCGGGAATCTGCTTTGAAGATGCTTGAGATACATAATGACCTAGATCGAGAGATCCTACCCGGGGGCCGTCTACATGAGGACAGATACATGGTCTCGAGTTTAACACTACACAGTTTTCTAATAGCGGCGATGATTATTTGCTTTGAGCTAACAGATCGCCCAAATATGAAGTGAGTTGATCTTAACCGGGCGTTAAATAGGCGAATTGGGTGCTAACTCCGTCCCAGACCTCAGGATCGAGAGAGTCGCATTCAAGTGCTACACACAGCTCACAAGTTGTGGAAACTTAGAAGCAGCACATCCGCCGATGCGATGCATGCCACTAGGGTTCTTCGAGCTATTTTGAATAGGATTGAATCCCCGAGGCCCTCTTCTGACAGCCATACATTGGTTGGCTCTCCCGATAACTCCGCATTCCCTACAAGCCAGGCTTCTCCAGGTCACTCAATGCAGAATGATGTATTGTCGACGCCGTTGAATGACTATGGCGAAGGAATTGCCGATGATTCGGACGGGCAGCTGCCCTTAGAAAGCTTCTACACTGACTCGGAAATGCTTGACTGGGTAAGTAGTCTTTTACCAATGATCAAGATCTTGCGGAAGTTGGCTGACTCAATTAAGTCTTTAATCGACAAATACTTACGGAACGACCCCATTGATGCTTTTCTATATGGCCCACAAATCACCGATATGGAACTTTAGAAGCTAAAGCGCCGAGCCGAAGCGAAGGTTTCGGGGAACTAGTCTAGGTCACCGGGGTTAAGTAAAGTTATTACCCGATTGGGAAGTTTTCTCTCCCGTCCCGCCGGCCGCTCCGCCTATTGCTGAATGGCATCTCCGCTACCATAGCACGATAACAGACCACCCGAGGTGGAATTCAAGGATAAGTCCGAAGTAGATGACAAGTTCATCCTTCACTTGAAGCTAATATCCGAGATGCTACAATATAAATACCAGGCCTTCTGTGACAGGAAGAGCTTGCTTTGAAAGTCCACCAGAGCTATTATCCACTTACACTTGAACAACAATAGTATCAAACAAACTCTCAGTAACCTATCAACCATGTCTTCAATCCCCGAAACTACGACTACCTTGGTACATGAGGCTACCGGTCAAGGTGTGGCCATTAAGAAGACCAAGACTCCCACTTCCACACCACCGGGTACTGCACTTGTCCGTGTACTATCAGCCACCGTCCGCCCGCATCAACGTGCCGGATTCAATGGAGAGACGGTTCTTCCCTTTCCCATTCCCTACACTCCAGGAAACTCTGCTGTTGCTAGAGTACTGGATGTCGGCAAGGACGCTGTCGCGCTCAAGCCTGGTCAACTCGTCTGGGTGAACAGTTTCCTCGCGGCTAGAGATGATCCCGAGGGCACACAAACCCTCATGGGTCTAAGCGACCTTGACTTTGGAGACGGCAAGCGGCGCACTTTGTTCCAAGCCTGGCCCGGTCTATGGACGGACGTTGCTAGCATGCCCTTGGAGAACTGCGTCCCGCTGAACGAGGACGTCCTATGCAGTCGCTTTGGCTACTCCATCCATGATCTGGCATACATCGACCGCCTCGCCGTGGCCCATGGTGGTATACGTGCTGCCAATCTCCGCCCTGGAGAGACGGTTATTGTGTGCCCTTCCACAGGCCAGTACTCCGGCGTCGTTGTCGAAGTGGCCGCACAAATGGGCTGCCGTGTCATTGCTATCGCCCGCTCCAGCGCCAAGCTCGAAGTTCTAAAGTCTCTACACCCAGAGCGGATTATCCCATTCGAGCTCACGGGTGACATCGACGCCGACACCAAAGCCGTCCGTGGCCTCTGCAACGGCGGGGCCGATGCCGTAATCGACATGTCCCCTGCCACGGCTACAGCTTCTTGCGCACACCTCACCGTCGGGCTCGAATTGGTCCGCGCCGGTGGTCATGCGGTCTTCCTAGGTGCCATGGGCGAAGTGACGGTCAACTATGCGAGCCTCATGTTGCGCAACATCACGCTCAAGGGCCAGTGGATGTACTCGCGTGAGCAGCTTCTCGACGTGCTGAAAATGGTCGAGACCGGGCTCGTGAAACTCGGTTCCAGCGCGGGCCACCAGGTCGTACGGGATGGGTTTCGCCTCGAGGATTGGGATGAGGCTACCAAGGTGGCCGAGGAGGCCGCATCGTGGGGCCAGCATGTTGTGTTTGCCCCTTAAGCAGGATTGTTTATAGTTACAACGTGCTATTGACGCTGCCTGCTGCGCTTGGCTTGTTTATTGAAACAATAAGGGTCGCGGCCACGCCCAGAAACGCGCGGGTCTAGAAAGGGGCCGCAGGATGTGGACATACTTGTACAACAAACTTCTACCGGTAGCACATGATTCTCCAACTACCAATAAACACAAACGCTAGATAAGAAACCATTGGCTACTTGAATTGTTTTGATTGAAAAGGCCCGATTCATGGCTTCGTGCTAAATAAACATGATCCCCGTCTAAGCTCTTGCCGAGCCAGTTACTTTTGATCGTTCCATTCTTGGTTGTCCAGCTTCCAGAGCTCTGCACCTGTCAAATCATAACGCTTGCTTCTAAATCAAAGGACCCATTTTCAAACACCGGCTTGTCAAGTTCAGTTCCGCAATATCTGTCCCACTGCATCCTCCACCTTTCATCGTATTACTCTCGGTATATGCTTGACTAAAACGCCAAATCAGTCTGCCTCTGTATAATGAAATTAGGCCCGGGTAGCCTCTCAGAACACGACCGCGCACGCTTGGGTATCATGGTATGCAACACCAGTAACAAAGGTCATTGAAAACAGAATCAAGACGCAATCCCCCGGAGAACACGCGCTGGGTTACCGGCGACAACAGTGAAAGGCGGAACATCCTATAAGTGAAGAAGTCAGTCTCTACTTAGAGCAGTTCGAGAGACGCGATGAGGCCACATACCTTTGTCACAACAGACCCAGCACCAACTGTGCTGCCCTTACCTATAGTTCTCCCAGCCAAGATTGTAGCGCCACCAGCGATCCAACAACTCTCCTCAATAACAATGCCTTTGCCAGATTGTGGGCCTTGGCCTCCAACTCGCCTCTTGGGATCAATTGGCAAGGTAGATGTGAAGATATTGACGTTCGGGCCAATCACTGAGTTGTCGCCAATCTTGACCTCACAAACGTCAATGATTGTGCAATTGCGTCCAATAGCAACATTATTCCCAATAGTGATATTGTAACCATAATCGCAAGTGAAAGGGGTCTCGACAGTGACATGTCGACCAACTCGCCCAACGTTTGTGACAGGCGAAGTCTCATTGGGAGACATTCGAATGGGATCCCGCGGCTGGAGAATTTCAAGAAACAAACGCGAACGCTCCTCAGGGGACACCCCATTCGCAGGAGGCGTTGTCAGACTGTTGAACCTCCAGCAGGCAGCGGAACAGCGCTCTCGCTCTAGACAAAGCTCTTTGTCAAAAGGATAGAATGGTCGGCCGGAAAGCATCTCCTCCTTTTGCGTCCGTTTTGGTGGGTAATTAGAGTGAGTCAAGGCGAGTTGAGCGGCAACTTGAGGGTTCGATGACTGGGATTGGCCTGGTGGTGCCGGGCTGCTCGTCCTTGTCGGGTGCAGTATATTGATCTGAGGCAGATGGCCACCACTATGAGGTGTTTCTGGCTCTGTTCTGCTCAAGTCGTGCAAAGGAGGCACGCGCTGGTAATCTTTGGCCATTCTTTCGCCAAAAGAAGGTTGTTGAGTATTTGCGCTGACAGGTGTAGGAAAGGCGTTAGCCGGAGTAAAAGGTATAGCTGAGAGTTTGTTGTCAGGGCTGGTGACCGACGCGCTTGGCAATGTTGATGCCGTTGGTCGATCATCATCGGTCACGACAGGGCGGCCCTGGGGCGGGTCTATCCTAAGAGGGGCCTGGCCTCGATAGTGCGGCAAGGGCTCCCGCTTGACAGACTGCTGACCACTGTAGTTACTCTGCTGTGGCATACCATACGCGCCAGGCGGAACGTAACTTGGATCCTTCGACTCTAGAGGTACAGTAGGTGATTTGTTCTCTGGCTTCTGCCAAGCCGGCCCTCTTTGAGGCGGATATCCTGCGCAGACAAAGCCACCTTTGATACAGTTTTGGCCTATAACAGCAGGTCAGCATAGTCAACCAAAAACCACATACTCATCGGACGAAAGCCGGGCTCCACCTACATTCAGGTTTCGACTCATCGCACTTCTTCTTCCGCTTGCGACAGGTCATGCAACCTGTTTTGGTCCGGTTGCTGAAGTTACGCTTCCTTTTCTTTGGGTCGTGTTGAAGGATCGAATTTTGACGCTGGTCAGACCCGTACTGACCTCCGTAATACGAAACGGATCTGTCATCCGCCTCTGGACTGGAGTTCGGGTAATCCCCTTGGTCTGCTTGACTCGTAGCTCTCCTCAAAGCTTCTCCGATCTGTTCCTCGGAGTTACCGGGGGGCGATACAGCGGAGTTCTGCCGAGAATCATAGGGGGACCTCTCTTCGCGTTTATGCTGAGAATACCAGGAATCTTTCTCTCGGCTCTCCGGTGAAAACTGGCGGTGCTCTCTCTGCGGCGTACCAAAGGGGTCGCGATGATCGCTGTGTGGAGGCACAGTCGCTGTGTCAGGAGTTCTCTCCTGCGTTACCTGTTCTCTTCGCAGCTCCACTGAAGATGAGCGCTTCCTCTTCAAAGTGCTGTCGTTGGTGGAATCATGGCCAGTTGTCTGAACGGTGGGCCGCTCAAAACTTTGCCTACGATCCGAGGGCCCATCAGCAGGACGCTGTGGTGACGTGGCTTCAGTGTTCTTTGCTGGTTGCTCGTCTGTTGTGGCGCTGCTGATTTTAATGCTTGGGGGCTCTGAGGTGTCAGGGGAGGCCCCGTTGAGGGCAGTAAATGCAGACATTGCCTGGTGAGCTTCGACTCGGGATTGCTTTGATCCAAAGTGCGCCAGGCTCCGGAGTACTTGACACCAACTAGCGGATGGCCACGAAATACACCAAATAACCGCCCAAAGAAAATTCGAGATCACTCCCGAAAGTAGAGAGAGCTTAAACTCTGCTGGCGACGGGAAATGATGCTATCACTTCAGATGAGTTTGCAACTAAACTGCACCGTAAATCCCCCAGGAATTTTCTCAGTAGACTGGAGAACAGTTGCTTTGAAACCGTCGCGCCAGGCTCTTCGGCTTCACCACGAAAGAAGTTCGAAGCAGGAACAGGCGATTAAAAAGATTCGTCGCGTGTGACTGATTGTCGCATTAAGGTAAGCTCTGCCCACTAGCGGTCAAGATTCGATTGCGAGCGGTAGCAATGCCTTTGATCGAATAGAAGTTATGTTGCTCGGCTCATTAACCAAGTGCGGGTCAAAAAAAAAAAAAAAAAAAAAAAAAAGAGTAAATGAATGCCTGAGCGATTGCACTTCGAACTGCAGCGCGGAGAAAATCGCAGGTGCAGAAGCGAAGGTTCTCGGTTTGGGCTCCGTTAGCAATGGGAGGTTTTGAACGCCCGTATGTTCAGCGCTGAGGCTAGCACGATGGTTCCTCCTGAATTTCCGAAGCGTGCGTTTCTCTGCTGCCCTTCCCTTTTTTTCCCTTCTCGAGTGAAAGCCCCGAAAGATGTCTGATAGGATGCGAGATTGACACCAAGTAGGTCGTTGAAGTTAATATTAGAGTTGCGAAGCTCAAATTGACGCAACACGGCGATCGGCGCGCTTGGATGATGGTTGACGCGCGACAATTAATGAACGTTGCGGCTGTTGCGGCTGGGACAAAGTGCGCCTGAGCTGGAGTGAGTCGAAACCTAGGGGTGTGGATTGGGCTAAGCCAGCTCAGACCGGGGTTTGCTCCGTGATTATAGCCAGGAATTTGAGCATCACCAGGACACGTCGAAATTGGCTGTTGGTAGTGAGTGAGGGAACAATGAATGATTGTGCGCAGGAACGAGTGAAGGTGGTGAGAGAACAGAGTCAGGTGGCCCGATGGGGAAAGAAAAAAGAGGCTGGCTTAGGGTCAGTTTTTGGTTGGTGATGATACATGAAAGCGCGGGCTGAGAAAGCTTGGATGCCCGCTGCTGATTGAGGGACCAGCGGAACGGAGGAAGTGAACTTCAAGTTGGAGTGAGTGAGAGTAAGAGTGGGAGTGGGACGTGGGACGTGGGGCGTGGGACGTGGGACGGGTGAGGGGTCGGATTGACCAGGGAGGGGTGGTGTTAGTACTGACGTGCAATGCTAATGCTAATGTGCTGCTTCCTTGGTGATGTGGTCGCATTAGTGGGTGTTGGTGGTGACTCGAGGGTGAAAGTGGCAGTGGCAGTGGAAGTGGTAATTGGCAGGGGCAAGGGCAAGAAGCATGGCAGTAGCCGTCCGTGGTACCCGTACATGTACCTTATTCGTCGTCGTAGTGGTGGTCGTCGTGGTGTTAATGGTGGTAAGAGGCGCCTACGAGTACGTACCTTATTAGCTGTCTGTCGTACGAGTGCTCTTTTTCGGAGGACTGGGCGGGTGCGACCTTCAACTCGAAGTTGGTTTGGTAAGTTACTAGTAGTAGTACTAGTAGTAGTACTGAGTAGTGGGCAGGCGCAAGGGAACGTATATGCAGTCTCAGCTCGCAGGTTTTAGTAGCAGTCAGGTAGGAAGCAGTCGCAGCGGGTAGCTCTTGCCCCGATGCAAGCGCCGTCGCCAATGTCCATGTAAGACAGCGCAAAGTGCAAATGGAAGGGCGACTTGAAGCCGGCAGGTACGAGTTTACTTTACTGTCCTCGTGCTTTCACGTCCCTGAGCAAGAGCAGGGGCGACTGTCGCTCTAGAGTCTATGTACAGTCCGTACGCTGCATTCACAGTACAGTGCCGAAACAATATGGAACCCGCGACAAGGGACCATCCATCCATCCATCTCTCGAGGAGCTGGGAATCTAAAGGGCGCTTCCGCCGCCTCGGAACCCCATCCTACCTTAGCTTGTATACGTACTCGAAGCACGCGCGCGGGACTTACGACAGATTTATGTGCATCGGCGCTTCAACCGGCTTATGGTTTATCAAACCCTGAAAACTGCCGCCGCGACCATACGTAAGGTCAGTACTACTGCCAGTAGTAAGTATGCTATACTTAGATCAAGCCGATGGGACCTTGCAGACGGACTCAAGACGAGCATATGTGACTCCAACCAGTAAGATAAAGCCTTCTTTCTGTTCCTTAGTGTGTTCTTTCGTTACCGTAGGTAGTTGCCTCGTGGGTTGAGGGCCTCGACTCGGCGATTCGTCAGTGCCAGATCCGACGTATCGCACTTTCCGAGTCCCTAAGCTTGTGGAGTCCGGCTCAGGGAGTTCTTTCCCTGAGGCTTCCATTGTAAGTCTCAAGGTACAAACTCAGTAAGCACCCAATATCCTCCCTTAAAACGTCAGGAGCGAACCGCAACTGCTCAGAATCAAGGCAGTCATAGTACTCCTAGTGCTACTAGTACTACCAGTATTACTATTGGTAGGCCGCGTTCATATTCTGAGTCGCACGTGTAATTCTCATAGCAGCGACTCACACGCTCTCACCCGATGTCTACTCATCCCGAAATTCGATAGTCATTAATCTCCAAGGACGATAGCAACGTATTCAATCGGGATACTGCTCTTGGCAAACCAGATCACGCTATGTCATTCAGGACAGTATGCCTCTCGACATCATTGGGCAGCTCCGCAGGGATATGCAACTCACCTCTACCCATCTACCCACGTACCCTCGAATCAGCTGAACCAAATCCGACGTTTCAAGCCAGCTTCTCCTGGCGACCGACGGTGTTGGCGGTACGAGCACAAGTAGCATCATAGGGTGCTTCTGCAGCTAAAAGTGCCGCGCCCGGCGCTTTGTCCCTTTTCCCTATACGGACTCTCCGGGCACACCACACCAAACCAAACCAAACCAAACCAACCTGGCCACACCTTACTCGCATGATGCACGGATACGCAAGTACGATACAAGCATGTGCCCTGTGCCCTGTGCCCCGTGCCCCGTTGCTTTCAAAACCATAATGGCAAAGCAAAGCAACAAAGTGCACTTTCTGGCCTGTGCAAAGCAGCTATCCGCTCCTTGTCTGGCAATTGGGCCATACCAGGCCAACAGACGCGACTTGACGCGAATGATTAGCCGACTTACGGCCGATGCCGGCGCAGGAGACGCTTCAAAAGCGAAATGAAAATTGTCACCTTCTTGGGCAAGATCATGTTCGACTTCGCCCCGGAATACTTTTACGATATTCTATCGGAAGCTGGGACTCTTACAGGCTGGAATTCACTACGAGGATATATGGGTCCCAGCTGCAACCTCGGCTGCTCTGAGCCATGTTGCGCAGGACATTCTCTCCTCTTTCAGCGAATTCATTCGGCAAATTGCCCATCCCTGCGTTCTAAGAGCACCGCTGGTGACAATAAGAGTGTGCTTGCCACTGTCCGGCAAGCACATCGGGCCGTCCTTCAAATCGGGAATTGGCCACGGCCAGTTGTCTACCTGCATTGGGGTTGAGCTACCAATCCGCATGGGGCGTGTTTGGCAGATCGACCGGCGGACCGGATGATATGCGCCTGCCTGCCAGCCTGCCACAGAAGATTCTGACCGACTGTGTTCTATTTACGGAACGCCCGTTTGGGCAACGACACTGGTTTTGCTCACCATATTCCAGAAAGGAAGCACATTCGCCTCTCCGACGGTGACCATTCAGCAAACCAAGAATTGAGAGGCTTTCGTCCTGAAAGCAACAGCGGCCTTTGATCAGCCACAGGACAAGGTGCTGGGCGAGTAAGAATGTCGGGACAGGGGTAAGCGCTTTAGTTCAACTCGTCCGCGCCTAACATGCGCCTACCCTAGCGAAGTCGCGTGGGGCTTCTGCGACCCGCGGCTGTGCTAGGCACGTATTCGTTTCAAAAAACTGTCTTTCAGGGGCATAATTAGCCCTCTATGCTAAACCTACGATACTTCTTACACCAGTCCTGGTGTTCGAGTAGACGATGCATTGATTTCTGCGGCTCGCATTGCTATGTACTCACACCTCTTGTTATTGCCTTGGAGGCCCTTGGAAGCCCTTGACTTATTCGAGCCGGTGTTGACAATGTCATTGCAGCAAGTCTCACTCTGCGGAAACTGAAGTCTCATGTTTGTGAGCTCATTTTGATCAACACTTTCGAGACCCTATCCGATGTAGCTTTCGTGGATGTTCCATTTCACCTTCGACAGGCCAATTCCCTTGACCAACAGCTTGAACTGCAAGATCGCCACCCCACCACTCCGAGACCATTTCGGCATCACAGCTAAAGATAGATACATTTGGAGAGAGGCAGTCAACAGTATGGCGCTCGTAACAACAACCGATTTTGCAAGAACATAGCATATACTATCAATTGCACATTTGCGGTTTCAGTGCAGAGAAGGCTAAACCTGCGACTGCAACACTTGGTTTCTGGCAGTATCAATGCCGCGTCGTCCGCTTACTCGCCCGAGCCGACAGGTTTACCCGCTAAGAGTCGGCCACAATAGACACGCTACCTCACCCCTGATTGGGCCGAAACACCCGCCATTCTAGATATATGGCCAGAACTTCCAGCGTCCCAGGCGCGACGTTGGAGTACGACATGTGCGTGGTGTACTAGGATCTAGGCACCGACTATGGCTATCACACGTATAGGTTGCTACAACGTCTGCCCTACAGCTAACTACCTTACATCACCAGTTGGGGGTGGAAAGCCTCGCGAGACCAGTCGGAAGCGTAGCCTCATAGCGGTGAAAATCAACTGCCACCCAGAATCCAGCCACGAGCAGTCCGAAATGGCGGGGTTGGTGGCCGTTTCTGAAGACGGCAAGCAACTTTGGCGAAAATACTCCGTCCCCACACAAACTGTCGGTTGGCTACGCGCACCCCGGCTTTGTGGGTACTTTTAACGCCGATATGTCATCCTAGAATACAGTAAGACCAATCTCTGCACACGGTCCTACACCTATCTAGTTGACGATATGCGGTGACGAGGCAGGCAGCTGCATATCTGGAGTTCTTGCCGCCCGGTACCTGTCCTGACCCCCAAGCTTGGAGACCAATGAATGGTTCCCGAGTCTTCAAGGAAATTTGTCCAAATGTCCTTGACATTGATAACCGCCAGAGTAAGAGCATCTCTGCGAGCAGCACGCTAGCGCCCCAAGCCACCCGTTCAACTCCTAGCTGTTGGCTAAGAGCTTTCTGGAGACACATTGACCATATGGGCACCGGCTACACTCTTCTTGTAGGATTCGCAGATTCTCGACAATTGTAAGGCCGAAGTTGCGATCTGAAAAGGCTACCCGTTGCCCTGTGCTTGCCAATCAGATTGGTCCTTCATCCGACTCCCGCTGCCGATCCCACTTCAACACAGCCACATGTGTCAATTGACCGGATATTTACGCTGCATAGGAAAACCCCCCAGTAATACGGAAAACGGGAAGCCTCGTGGTGTAATCAGATTGTGGAATCTATTTCCATTGCACCAAATGTATCACGCTGTAAGATGGACTCAAATTACACTTTGTAAAAGGTGAAATACGGAAACGACATACCAAATAAGTTTGATCTACTTGTAACTGTCAACGATTTGTTCTTGATGTTGTTTCCCCCTTTTCTATGTCTAATCATGTGGTGCAGCTTGAAGAGCTGATGCCAGTAGTACTAATTCCATCTTAGCCTTCCAGTGCCAGCTAAGCGCCGCGTTGGCCAAACATTCCCCTTCTTCCAAGCGCCAACCCGCAAGTGTTCACTACGAATTACATCGCAATCGCATGGCCCAGCTAACAGAAGCAGCAAGAAGAAGAATAGTCATAGCACAGGATAGGTCTGACTCAGAATGATCGGACAGCCTGTCATTGACGGCAACCTTCGCAACTAGCATGGTCGTTCGACAGAGCTTGATTTTTCCACAGGCGCTGGGAGATTATCCTCATACCCACGAAGAGAACGCCGTCTCTAGCACTTCATTAACATGATCCCACATTCGCCAACATGAATCATCAACGTCATAGGACCAAATTTCGAAGAGACAGCTACATGACATGTAAAACCTCAGGCATTCGGTCACTTGCACAGCGTTCTGGGTGATTACGCTTCACGCTTAGGGATTATAACGTCTTCTGCGAGTTCCACCACAGCCTCCCCCCGGTGCGGAGGAGACAACATATCTCGATTCTAATGGTATAATTCCACACTCTTCCATATTCATACTTCCTCTAAAAATAGCAGCTTCACTGACGCCATTCAGTCAGAGAATATTCATCAGCTTTTTCTAAAAGTCGCCTTCGCGGGAATGCTGTCATGCAATGTCCAATCAAGACATGGAAGTTTAGCCGCCCACTAAGCGCCCTGCCGCAACATGTCGTGCCGAGCATACATGCATGCCTCAGCAAACAATTCTTCCAACCCAGCGATCTGTTTCATGCACGTCATTACTGTGGTTCCGAGTCCAACGCGACCAAACAGGCGGACCGGCGCTCGTGATCGTGCTCGTTTGAGGGAAATGGGCGCCTGCAAGCTGCAAGGCACGTTGATGCGCATGCCATGTGCCTTTTGGGGCACTATGTCATCGAGAATCTTGGTCGGCGGTAAAGTACTGCCATTAACAGTGCAGTTGTAGCCGCGGTGGCTTCAAGTCTACGTATCCAAGCCTCATGGTCGAATCCTCAAGCCTGGTTTGACGCCGGGAGCGTGGTGCTTCCCCATGCCTCCTCCAGGATATCAAACCTCACACCCGACAGCGTCATATCTATGACTCTTTCCTCTTCAACAGTTGGTCCCTAAGTCCCAAGCGTTCCGTTCCGGCGTTCCCTCCAAGAACCCAAAGTTTGCTCAGCACACCCTCAAGTGTCCATCCAGCTGTTCGCAACCAACAAACTTCGAAACGCCGTTGTAAGTACCATACTCCTGGTACCTCGTGCCGCCCTCGTGGCATCTTCCCAGGGCACTCACTTACTACACGCCCCCTCCTAGTCGGCAAGTATTTTTAGATCCATGTTTTGCAGACAGCCGCAATGTAGCCGTAGATAACCATGGCGGACGACATGTCTCTTAGGCGCCGGACAGCTTTTTAAGGATGCCTCTCCCCATCAGCTCTTACTACCTTCCAAGCACTGCAACCAAGACCTGTTTCGTTTCCCCGACGGCTTTGTCCGTGTTCATTAGTTAAAAATAGTGACAGTTGCCTTTACTGGTCCAAAACCGTCCTATCGTGAACCGCTTCATTCCCGAACTACATGGTATCTGACCCGTGAAACATCACCACCAAACAACCACCAAACTCGGCCTATCCGCGTTTGTTCTTGCCGCTTGAAGCTGCACAAGTGTTACACACATCACATAGAAGACATGAAATGCAGATGAAATGACGATGTTTCATGTTTGTCCAATTGCTGTCGTGGTGACTCTCAGCGCCAGCCCCTTTTCCAACAATGTGGGGGTCATGGTGAACCCTTTTGCTCAAAACATTGAACTCCAACGACAAGAATAGTAACTTTTGTTTTGACAAGAACCATGCTTGACGTTGTTTTGCACTAGCAACAAGGGCCGATGATGGGTTCCTGCATGCTCGAAGAGCGTTCTATTTTTATTTGTATACACTGACACTGATTTGTCTACTTCTTCTGACGTTTGGCACTCTTGTCACTAACGGCGCTAAGAACACTTGCGCTGCGCTTGGGCGCAGCATTGTTGCTCTCGGGTTGAGTAGCGCTCTCCTCTTCCTCGGGCTTGTCTTTCCCTTCGTTGCCCTCCGGCTCCTCTTCCTCCTCCTCCTCCTTGTCACCATCAGCCTTTGCAGGCTCTTCCACTGCGGGCTTCTCACCTTCACCCTCACCCTCACCTTCAACGGTGGCTTGTGTCTCCCCTTCGTTCGTCGATGGTTCTTCTGTACTTTCAATAGCTTTGTCCTGACCGCTGTTCTCATCTCCGCCGGCATTATCAACGGATTCTTTAGACTCAGCCTCCTCCTCTGGCACCTTGCCCGTCTTCCGTTCTCGTTCTGTCTTCTTGGCTTGTTCTAACTTGAGCTCGGCTTCCAGCTTATCTGATACTTTACGAGCATCTAGGAGGGCGTTCACAGCGCCGAGCAGCTGCTCGTATTGTTGGGTCGTGCCAGCGGTGGGCATCGCAAGTCTGCTGGGGACATCCAGCTCATTGAGCGCGTTGTTGATACGTTGTTGCTGTTGGCCGGACTTGTGGGAGAATAGTTTGTTGATCTTCTCCGTCCTGAATACAGGGCCGGAACCCAGCCTGTCGTGATGTGTGATACCGTAGATTTGCTCCTCTTTCTCGTTGAGCTTCGGTCGCTCTGGGGCCTGCTGTGCCTGCTGGCCTTTCTTGTTCCCGCCGGTGGTTGGCGTGGGTGCTGCTGTAGA
This sequence comes from Waltergamsia citrina, assembly GCA_022814615.1. Classification (NCBI taxonomy): domain Eukaryota; kingdom Fungi; phylum Ascomycota; class Sordariomycetes; order Hypocreales; family Bionectriaceae; genus Waltergamsia; species Waltergamsia citrina. The sequence continues at coordinate 161,162 of JAKLNE010000022.1, forward strand.
GGCTGCTGTACTGTCTCGCCGATTCGACTCGGGTGCCTGTGTCTGAGCTTGAGCAGCAGCAGCAGCAGCAGCATTGGGGCTTGCCGTAGCCTCAGGTCCCATAAGTGATCTCCGCTTCTTCGTCTTGTCCGCGGTCATCAGATTTTGCAATAGGTTCTGCAACCCAGCCGAAGACTTGAAGTTGTTAATGTCTGTCTCGGCATGTGGATAGTCAAGGCGATTGTAAAGCTCCCGCCGTTCCTCATTAAACCTCTCGCTCCGGGCCAGTATTCGCTTAATTTCCAAAAGCAACGACTCCTCTTCGCGCGCTTCCTCGCGGGACCGGGAGAGCGAGTTCAATGCGAGATCTTTGCGCGCCTTCTCCTGCTGAGGGTTGAAATGCGCCATTGTCTCATGGAGCGAGAATTCAGGCTGCGTCATGAACTGCACAGGCTTCTGCACTGCCATCATCTTCGCAGCCACTTCATAGTACCGGGCCTTGAGGTCTTCCATGCTTCGGTTCTGCGTCTTTGGGACGATGGCTTTACTCTCATCGCCATCGGCATTGGCCTCGCCGTTTGTGGCGGGCGGGTTCCATTCATATCGATCCCAGATAAGGGGCCAACGAAGATCAAAGTCGCGAGCGAGGCCTAGTAGGTAATCTGTCTCGTCCTTGGACCACTCATCGCTCGTCAAGGACTGTCGATACTGATCGTCTGTGTATCGCGGAACGGATACTTGAACGTTGAACTTGGAAAACGCTGAATCCTCAATCTCGTTCACTGCGGGCGTTTCGGACTCTGGCTTTTGTTCCTCCTGCTTTACCTCAGCTCCATCTTCCCCCTTCTGAGTCTCCGACGGTTCTTGGTCCGGCTGAGGCGCGGCCTGATCTTGCTGTTGCTGCTGCTGCTGATTCCTAGTTCGTCTCCAATGCCTTAATAGCAACGACGAGTCATCACGCGCCGAATTCCGAAACGGCAGCAACTCCCATTTCGCAGCAGGTTTCCGACTAGCAAGACGTCGCTTCTTGAAAGCGGTGACCTCCGGAACAATCGCGATGGGGTTGTCGCCGCCTAGATTCTGTACTTCACGCGCCAGGCCCTTGAGGTTCGGTCTCGGAGCGGAGAGTTTCTGCTTCTTAGCTGGTCGCGCACCGCCCGCCGGGGTGCCGCCGCCGCCTTCGGGGATATTAAGCACGTCGCGAACGTCGGAGGAGCTCATTGTGACAATGTCGCAGCAATCATGGCAGAAGAAAAGGTCGAGATCGGATAGATATTTCGGTCTTAATCGCTTTCGGTCGCTTGCTATTACTTAGATGCTAGCTTTATGAGAGGGTAAAAAGGAATGCAGCGCGCAAGGTTGTGGGCTTTTTAAATCAACTCGCGTCGGTTGGTCCCATCTCGAGTTGCAAAAAGATCGAAGGTGACGCGCCTGATGGGCTCTCCAGAGGTGGTGCCGTGCACGTGACCCGCACCACCCCTGATTGGGGACCAAGTTCTAACGTGGCAGCTTCGCACGACACTACCAGAGGAGAGAGAGCCCGCTACGCAGAGCAAGGTGTCGCCTTCAACTACTCCCTTGCGGCCACGAATTTCTCTACGCCCCCCTTCCTCCTCAAGTCAACAAGGACTTCAATTGCATGCCTTAGGTGTCCAATTGTTCCAAGCAGGGGAAGTTCGCTACCGAAACCCGAACGATCATCATCTCGTCCCGGCAAAAAGCAGGCTTCACCATGCTGGCCCTGCTTCCTCTCCTGATGTGGGCTTCGGCCGCACAGGCTCTATACTTCTTCATCGACCCTGAGTCGCCGAAATGTTTCTACGAAGACCTTCCCAAGGATACGCTTGTCGTGGGACAGTTCCATGCGAAAGAGTGGGATGACAAGAAGAATTCATGGGAGCAGCATAACGGGCTGAACATTTACATCTCTGTCGACGTAAGCCTGCTGCGCTCCCCCATCCCAGCCAATCTCACCATGAACATGGACCATTTGGCAGCTAACAGTATGATACTGTAGGAAATCTTCGACAACGACCACCGCGTCGTCTCCCAGCGCGGCTCCTCCGCCGGCCGCTTCACCTTCTCCGCCGCCGAGTCGGGCAACCACAAGATCTGCTTCACGCCGTCATCCACATCCGGCCGCTCTGGCTGGCTCAGCACCGCCAACCCCAAGGGCGGCATCAGGCTGCAATTGGACCTCATCATCGGCGAGACGAACCAGATTGAGAGCGACGACAAGTCCAAGCTCGAGGACATCGCCACCCGCGTTAAGGATCTGAATGCTCGTCTCAAGGACGTCCGGAGAGAACAGGTTTTCCAGCGTGTAAGTTTTTTATCATTTTGGCTATATCCTTTCCCTTTAGGATGCCAGAAATAGGGGAATATGGCAAAGTGAAGAAAAGTTACTGACATGCTGGGTGTGACAGGGACGTGAGGCTGAATTCCGTGATCAATCCGAGTCGACCAATGGCCGTGTGATCCGCTGGATTCTTATCCAGCTCGCTGTTCTAGGCCTTACTTGCGCGTGGCAACTATCCAACTTGCGTTCGTTCTTCATCAAGCAAAAGCTTACTTAGAGGATGGGTTCTTTATTGGAGTTGGAAGGGAAAAGATGTCAACGGCTGGAAGGACACGGGCTTTACTAGCTGTCATGAAGTTATTTGCGGGAAAATAAAAAGGGGCATTGTCAGATGTTAGCGACGACAGATGCATGTCTTCATCATATACGAAGCGTTGGGAACAAATTAGATATTTCGGAAGATTTTGTGAAGTCTAGAAACGCCTTCATTCATTACAGTATACCAGACAACTCCCAGCCTAGTCTTTGAATCCATTTCTTAAGGAAAATCTCGACGCAACCCGGTAGCGGCTCGGATGATGATCAACTTATCCAGCCCCGTCTTCCAGCTCCACCCATCGACTCATGCTATCTCGCTCGCTCGAACATGATGACAACTTCGGTAAGAAACATATTATAAACAAGAGTGAGTTTAAAAAGGAGAGAACAAACACCCAAGACCAGACCCAATGCTGCTCGACCTTCTTGCGCCGTGCTGCGCTACGCACTAAATATAGTTCAGCATAGTGTCGTGATGTAATGCCGGGAAAAAAAAAGAAACCATTCCCAAAAATGAAGTCCGGTCTGTTGTACTGCTCTTCCCCTATATCATGATGAAGAAAGAGCTTCCAGCAAGAGGACTCTATGATTGCGCTCCAGGGGATCCTATGTCGACAGATGAAATTAGGGAGCTTGCAAGCGCCGTGATACAAGCGGCCTTTTGCTCAGACAGCCCTTGGGTTGTCTTGAGCTGGCGCGAGGTGTAAAACGAGAGCAAAAGTTGCTTCAGGACGCTGCAGTCGTGGCAACTATTTTCAACATCGAATAATAATCCGATGGGCAACACTGGAAACAAGAGGTAGGTTGACCATGACGGTGTCCTTTATTCCACAAACCAGTCAGCGATTAGCCACAGCAAATGGTTTTCATGAACTTTTGGAAACCACTAGGCTGAGGCTCAGCCTGTCTGGGTTGGGTCTGTGTTGGCGGACTCGTGGGGGTCTGCTGCTGGCCCCTCTGCTGAGGCAGGTTCTGAGCGCTGTTCTGGAATTGGGCTTGGGTCGAGCCAGTTGGTGTAGCCATGTCTCCCCGCAAACCCCCCACCCCACTGGCCCGTTGCGCGGATATAGCGCCGGGGCCGTTTGGCCGATCTCTCTGCTTGCCCATCTGTTTGATCGGTGAAGGAGGGGGGGGTTGCGCGGCGTTTAAACGGCCGACAGTAAGGTTCTGTGCTTGTTGGTGAGAGTTGGTATTCCCGGGACGAGTTCCGCTGTGGAGTTCCATCTGAGACGGACCGGGGCGGACGTTTGGGTTGTGCATATATGCATTGCTGTGGCTCTTGCTGTCCCAACCTTTTCCCGAATCCTTGGAGATCTTCATCCAGTCGTACTCGCCATCCTCCATCTCGCCAGCGTTCTTAAGAGCCTGGGTGAACAGCTCGCGCAAGTAGTCGTAATCGGGAGTGTCCTCAAATCCAAGGTTGCGGACGTAGGTAAGGTACTTGCAGAACTCCTCGGGAAATCCCTCGCAGAGCTCCTTGATCACCGTAGTCTGCTTCTTTTCACCAATCTTCTCATACTTTTGCTTGTTGGTCGCAGCCTTCAGACCTTGCCAAGGCAAACCGCCTCGCAAGAAGTACATGAAGACATGACCAAGAGCCTCAAGGTCGTCTCTACGAGACTGCTCACGTCCAAGATGAGTGTTGATACTCATGTATCGGGCCGTTCCAGAGAGGGACTTGCGCTCCCTATAAGGAATATGCTGCTTTGTCTTAGGCTCCCGATACTGCTTTGCCATACCAAAGTCAACGACGTGGATGACGTTGGAGGCCTTCGTTCCGGGACGACCGATGAGGAAGTTGTCGGGTTTGATGTCTCGGTAGATCAGGTTCTTTTCGTGAATCGTCTGGACTCTGGAAAGCATCTGCTTGGCAACCATGACAACGGTCTTGATGGTGAAACGGCGACCACAGTGATCGAAAAGGTCTTCAAGCGAAGGACCAAGAAGATCAATCACAAGAATGTTGTGAAGGCCCTCCTGGCCAAAGTAATAGACATTAGGAATGCCGGCTATAGTAGCGTTAGAATCAATACGGTTTGATAGAGCGGGAGGGTTCTTACGACAGCCGACTAGGATTTTGTACGTGCGGTACTCATCGCGTAGTTGAGGAGCATCGCTCTTTCGGGGTTCCTGATAGGCACAGTTAGTTAGGATTGGAATATCTGATGACAAAGCTTGAATTGACGTACAAACTTGATGGCGACCTGCTGGTTGTTCAACAGGTTGGTTCCCTCAAAAATCACTCCGAACGAGCCCTCTCCGATCTTCTTCCCGACTCGGTAGTGTACACCGACGACGTTGGAGGATGATGATGCCATCGTGAAAGTAGGTGACCACCGATCAGTGATCAATTAGATGACTTCGAGTGGTGTTGTTGAGGTGAAACAGCGACAATTTTGTCGGTCGCAATGCAATGGTAGGCCCACGGCGATGCAACCACTGCCGTGCGGTGGGAAACGAACGTCGATGCACAAGATCAGATTGAAGGGCTTGGTGATATCTGTAGTAGACAATAAAAGAAAAGCGGTCAGTAACGGTTTTAGAAATAAACATTGCTAGCGTGCGGCGGAAAGCGAGAATAGAAGCCAAAAAGGCCTTTCTCCCGGCTTGGAAAAGTTGCGAAGGGCTTGCAGTGGTAGTAATAGTCGTAGGACGATGGCAGGTCCTGGGCAGCGAGGCTTGGGGGCATTGGCGTGATCTGGGCTGTGCAGGTGGCCCAACTGCTGTAGTTGAGTGCTGTTTCGCAACTGAGGCATATGTCGCCTGCACCTCCACAAAACCAGTCGTCACGCCACAATAGCGAAGCCTGACTTTATGCCAATACAAGTGCGAGAGCCACAAAAGACTCCCGTCCATGGGCGTGCTCAATTATTTTGGCTGCTGTCAGATACCCGAGGCCTGAACGCCGGTAACGTGATCAACTCCCACTCGGAAGGACCAAGAGGCGGTCGAGCCAGTTAAGGAACGGCTCCAACAGACAAAGGCAAGAAGCAAAATGCATGGCAATTGCGGCACACAGCAACAGCGAGCCTTTTGAACAATTGTGCAAACTCACCTAACGAATAGTCCTCCAAACTCTTTGTAGAAAAGGTCGTGGGGTGCCGTAGGAGCTGGTTGTGTTTCGAATGCTTAGTTGACGGGCGGTATCGACTCGAATGGACTCGGTTACGACAGGCGGTCGGCCGATGGGAACGCGTTGCTCATCTAGTCTCGGGTTGGGCAAGGCCAAGGGATTGTCGGCCTCCCAGTCTGATTGTCGACAGGAGCAGAGCGCGAGGCGTTCTAGAGAGGATGAAGTTGACGGCGAAGAGGGTTGAGTGTCACCGGTTGGAGGAGAAGGGAAGGGGAAGGAAGAGAAAGGGGAGCGGGAAAAGCAGGCTGGGCCTGGTGCAGGTGCAGGTGCACTGGACAGTATCTTTACTACCTATACCTTACCTTAGTTGACTGGCTGGTTGGATCAATTGGTTGGTTGGTCGGTTGGTCGGTCAGGTTCCAGGTCAGGTTCCAGGGCAGGTTGGCAGGCGGCAGGTGCTAGGGCCAGCAGGTACAATTCCTGTACAGCACGGTACAAACACTACAACTTTCAGGCTTTTAGCACAACAGCACAACAACTGGGCCACTGGCTTGGCAAGTTAGCTGGCAGTGAGTGCAGCGTCATGCAGCAGGTGGGCCACTGGCTAAGGCACAGGCACCGGTGAGATCAGGCACTGCCAGTGCTTTTCTGCTGGGGCACTACTCGTACCTCACAGGTAACTTGAAGCTAAGGTACATCATTTCATTATTATTATTTTTTAACCCAAGCCAGGGCCCCGTGGAGCATTGAAGGAACTTTGCGGCGCCCAGAACTCCACTCTCGAGAAAATACGCTGTCATGCAATGCATGCGACCAACGCCAGGCGCAAAATCAGGGATCTCCGACAGTTAAGCTTAGTGCTTTGTGTTTACGGCTACGGACAATGAAGGCCTTCAAGTTCAACGTACCTTATGGGTTCACGATGACTTACGAGTGAGGTAAGGTACTCAACCATTCGCAGTGGCTAAACTCTGTGCTGTTCCTTCTAAAAGCCTCCATCCTTCTTTAGGTCTTCTGCAACTTGGCTGTGCAAATGCAAATACGAGACAAAGATGAGCAACAGGAAGGCACGTGAAGGTCTCATTTGATTATTACTGGTAAAGTCAGGTAAAGTAAGGTAAGGTACCTTTGGAGGGAAGGAAGCTTCCAATTCTTCAGGCTCTGCGCCTTCCGGAGAAGGCGACATCGACATCGACACCAGAGGGCTTGGCGCGGTCCATCTACTCCACTAAAGGTAGCAGTTTAGCACCGGCAGGAAAGAGCACAGGGCACAGGAACACCCCGCCAACTGTGATACTGTACCTTACCTAAGGTACCTTAGGTAGGTAGGCACCTCATAGGCCCTTTATTACAGGCACTTCACAGGCCCTTTTACAGGCGCTGGTAAGGTATGACAATTTATTGCACTTCAGTTGGGGCAAGGACCAAGGATTGAACCCTGGGCAGCTTAATGGCTTACGGAGGTACGTCAACTCCGTCCAATTTCCCAGCCATTTAACTGTACTCTCCTGTATCCAACCATCCAACCCTCGGTCCGGCCATGATTTCTCATTACATGTACAGTCCCTTTTTGCCCAGTATAAGCACAATTATTGCAGGTAATACCACCGGACGCTGCCCGCCGCCGAGAAAAGAACCCACTGCTCGTCAAAGCTTGGCGCCATTGGACCGGTCTGTCCAAGGGTCTTTGGCCCGTCTTGAGGGTAAAGATTGCATGCAATTCCCGTCCCCAAAGCCTCGAGGGTTGGGAGGCTCGAGCGATGTGACTTCTCACCCAGCTCGTATTGGCATGAAAAGCATCCATTTCGACTACTCATACTCATTCTTCTCAACTGATCTGTTGATAATCTTGCCTCTTCTGGTCCGTCGTAGGTCTTGGCTAATCTAGCCCCTTTGGCTGCGACTTTGGCCAGTTCAATTCTCATCAGCTCTCAATGTCTCTCCTTGACGGTCGATTGCCGTGGCAGCGAGACCGTGGGTGAGACCTCGACTACGACACGGAGCGATTCCCGTGTTCACTACTTGTGAGCAAATGTCTTGGCCTTCTTAGCTGGGTCTAGGCATCTCTTGGAGTCTGGGTTAACTTTGAATTCATCATATTCGTAGACCCACGATCGGCGGTGAGGATCTCCCTCAACCTTCGATCGGACTGCTAAAGGGGAGACGACATGCCCTGCATTTCTCGTCAACAAAATTCGGAGCCGTCCGCGCTACGGGTCCATTAGCCAGGTCCTCGTGACTTGTCACGAACCGACGGTGAACTATTAATTACTCGTACGGTGAACTAATTGCTTAGTGCCAGTCTATACTTGGATCTTTCACAATATTTCCAGTATTTCGCAAGCCACGGCGTGCAGTAAAAAGGGAATCACAGCCTTGAAGCTTGCAAAACAATGTTCAACCTCGGAAGGATCAGGATGTTGTTTGAGCTGGCTGCGCCTTGACCCTTGGGCTCTTGTTCGTGTCAGGGTTCACCTCAACCGACCGTCGATCCCCAATCCTTGCCAGTTGCCGGACTAAGTGCGAGCAAATGCGCTACCCTGCGGGAGGGTACGAGTAAATGATGACAATTCGTCGTTTGTGCTGATGCGATGCACCGAGTGAGTGTTAGGGGACGAAGTTCTTCCATCACGAAGAACAGGTATGAATAATCAGATAGTAGAGTCTCTTCATCAATTTGCTCATGCCATCCAGTCCAGCAGGGTTCCCCATTGGTTAGGTAGCATGAAATTCAGTCTAAGAGGCGACGATGACGGGATATCCACCTTTTGCCCCTCACTCTTACAAACCACATATCGTGACAAAGACAACCGGACAGCCAGAACACAATATTGATTCATCAGAAAACCCATTTAGGATAAGGACTTCAACCCCAAGAAAGAGAAGAGTCTCAAAATGACGGCATCCCAATCTGTACCTCCGATGGAGTACCGGTTCCTTGGCCGCTCTGGTCTCCAAGTGTCTGCCATCTCTCTGGGTGGATGGCTCACCTACGGCGGTCATGTGGAAAAGGGTAAGTCTCAATTCAGCCGCTGTCTTCAAGTATAGCCTAAAGCTAAATTCGACTATCAGAGGGGACTTTCAAATGCATGAAGCAAGCCTATGACTGTGGAGTAAACTTCTTCGACTGTGCTGAGGAGTACTCGGGTGGAGAGTCCGAGGTTGTCATGGGAGAGGCGATTAAGAAGTTTGGCTGGAAGCGGAATGACTTGGTCATTTCGACAAAGGTGAGCTTGCAATTCAACCGAATAAGGAAGGTTCTAACGCGAATAGCTCTACTGGGGTCATGCCTTCGGTGACAACATTGTCAACAACAAGGGTCTCTCCAGGAAACATGTCCTCGAGGGCATGGACGCCTCCCTGAAGCGCTTAGGCCTGGACTACGTTGATTTGATCTATGCTCACCGTCCCGATCGACGCACTCCCATCGAGGAGACAGTTCGCGCCTTCAATCATCTGATCAATACTGGCAAAGCTTTGTACTGGGGCACGTCTGAGTGGAATGCCGATGAGATTGCTCAGGCTTGGAGGTACGCTGATAAGCTGGGCCTCATTGGACCTCTCATGGAGCAGCCGGCGTACAACATGCTGGATCGCGAGAAGGTTGAGAAAGAGTTTGCTCACCTGTACCGTGAGACAGGCTTGGGGCTTACTGTTTTCTCTCCTCTTAACAAGGGAATTCTTACTGGCAAGTACAAGGATGGGATCCCTAAGGACTCACGTTTCGCACAGACGGACGTTCCTTTCATCAAGGGATTCATGGACAGGAATGCGGGCGACAAGTGGAACATCATCATTGAAAGGGTGAACAAGCTCGAGCCTATTGCACATAAACTTGGTATCAAGACTGCGACGCTGGCGCTTGCTTGGGTGCTGAGGAACCCTAATGTGAGCTCAGCCATCACCGGAGCGAGCAGCCCGGAGCAAGTCCAGGAGAATATCAAGGCCCTGTCAGCGGTAGAGAAGCTCACTCCCGAGATCATGGCCGAGATCGATGGTATCCTTGATAACAAGCCAGCGGAGATCACTCTTCGCTTCTAAGCTTGTCTGTCTTGGCTCATACAAGTATATCGGCATGCAAAGTTAATAAGGGAACCATGAAATCGTATACTCAAAAAGAAAAAGCATCTCGTGATTTATCAAGAAATTTGAAGTAATTTACCCTGATGACATTTCCCGTCTGAACCGTCTCCAATGTCACTGGTCAGCGTCTTCGCCCGCAGCTATACGAGTATTACGCTAATAGTAACGCCGTGGCTACGAGTAAGCCCCCGATCCCGCATGACCCGCATTACCCGCACCACCGTCCGAACATATAAGTCGGCCTATGTCCCCTACCTACTAACTTCCGGGGACAAGGCAATTCCCAGCATCTGAAACCAAGCAATCATGTTAGTCGCAAAGTTACAGCGATTCTTCCCCCATCTCAAGACCCCTATCATTTGCAATGGCCCGATGCGCGGCGTCGCCAACCCGGCACTAGCCGTGGAAGTCGTGAAAGCGGGCGGCATTGGTATGTCAGCATGACCCATCTCCAAACCAAACACTCAGTGAGGGGCGGGTGGACAGTATTTATTAAGCATACGTTGATGAATAGGCTTCGACGGATGTATGGCCGATCTCAACAAGGGCTCTGGTGATCTCAAATTACTCGACGATAATCTCAGAGAATGTCGTGAGCGCCTAGGTCCAGAGCTGGGAGCTGACTCACGACTGCCCATCGGCGTCGGTTTTATCACGGGACATCAATCTGTGCCTGCATTTAAGGATACGGTCCTCCCGATCCTTGCGGAGCACCGTCCAGCGGCTGCTTGGCTGTTCGCGCCAGATGAGGATGTGAAACCGCATGGGACCATTGTGGAAGCGCTGCGAAGTTTGGAGGCACCTCCGTTGGTCTTTGTGCAAGTTGGCAATGTGAAAGCCGCACGGGAAGCAGCTCAAGATGGTGCCGACGTACTTGTTTGTCAGGGTATTGATGCCGGTGGGCATCAGTTTCGCCAAGGGATGGGCGTGGTGAGTTTGGTACCCTGCGTGAGGAAGATGCTCAAAGAGGAGTTCCCCGATAGAGACATTGCGATACTGGGAGCTGGAGGCTTGGTGACGGGAGAGGGTGTGGCAGCCGTGTTGACACTAGGTAACGTTCAAAAAGATGCTGATGGGTTTCTGTTGAGAGCTTGATATTGACAAAATGACAGGCGCCGTAGGAGCAGTATTGGGTACCAGGGTGAGGACATACGATCTATTTGATTTACTTGACAACTAACCAAGGTCTTCCAGTTCACCGTCGCCCACGAGTCCACTTACCCTACTCATCGAAAGGAACTTATTATCCAGACCAAAGACGGCGGCTCGGAGACTTTCAAGTAAGACGCCAACTGTTCTCCGACCATTGCTAACGAAACTAACGTTCATTAAAGATCTCCCTTCAACGACCAGATTAACAACAGCACCCTTTGGGGGCCTTTGTATGATGGGCGAGCCATCGTCGGGCCCATCCAGGAGAAGTTCATGGCCGGGGCCACGCTCGAGGAATGCCACAAGATCCTCGAGACCGACTATTCCCCAGATGAGGCGGCCAAGATCAAAACCACGTGGGCGTATGTCTGACCCGAGTCGATACCAAATTCAGGCGGCCCTTTACTGACGAGTGCATTTAGTGGGACGGGCGTGGGCTTGATCGATAAGGAGCAGCCATCGGGCGAAATTGTTCGAGAAGTCCGTGATGAGGCGATAGAAGTCATTAAGCGGCTGACGGGCTTCTTCTCGTAACTGAAATCTTTATGTAAATAAAAAGTAATTGTAAAGTGGGACATTACGAAATTGTCAAGTAGCGGAGAACAAAGCTCGGGCTAGAGAGGACAAACGAGAAGATGGTATTTTATCTGATCGGATCTCGAAGACGTGGTGACACACCTACGCCTATCGACCGTAAATGTCGGGTATATGGTACATCTAACATGGTAACCCTATGTGCAATTCGCCTTCTCCAGTCTCTCCTCTACAGCTTGGCCTTGTTCTGGGCCTTCTTCATGATGGGGTCCAACTTGGTGGCCTTCATGACGTCGCCCTTGACCTTGAGCTTGCCGGACATGAACAGGCGCTGGGCGTTGGCCTTGCCAGCGACGAGCTGGCCAAAGTCGGCGTCGGACAGGGAGAGAGTGACTGGATAATGACTCTGATTAGCATTTCCTCATATTAAGCCATGCGACAACCCTAACGATAGGATGCTGATTAGAGGGAAATGTTGCAACTCACCGTTGGGCTTGGTGCCGACGCCAGAGCCGACCTTGCCGGTCTCCTTGAGATCGATGTGCCAGCTCTCGGTCTCGCCAGCCGAGTTCTTCAGGGTGAAGGCGTAAACGCCGTTGCCCTGCTTGATAGCATCCTTACGCTCGGCGTCGCTAGAGTTCAGAGCCTCATTGATGGCGTCGAAGGCGGCGGAAGCAGGGAACTTGTCTGCACGCAGCACGTCGCGAATCGCGACCATTCGTCAGCGCCTTGTCGGTAGGGAAAAAAAGGAAAAAGAAAAGTAGTTTGGGTTTAGCCATAGCCAGATAAAAACTCACCGTTCTTGAGAGCCATGGTATCGGATGGAGAAGATCAAAAGCTTGAAAGGGAACAGGTAATACAATACGGTCAATTGTCAAGGTTTGAGGATGTCAGAAGTGAGGAAATGCGACGAGAATGGATGCTAAATGGGCCCGGGGAAGCTTTTGGGGTCGCGGCACGTTGCATGTGATAAAGCGCCTCGGTCGGTGGCTCCAACTGTCATTTACGGCTTGAGTAAGGTAACTGACATCATGTATCAGCGGGCCAGTCTGCCGTTTATGGCTTACCCCACAGGGGGCCTACAGCACTACGGGTACTACTAAGTACGTTTACAGCACTGGAGAGCGTTTCCCCTCAGCGCTGAGGAGCAGCCTCGGATGCTTCCCCCATCCCCATTCTCTCCATAAGGCATTTGCCGAATCACATTTCTTTAGCTATAGGTAGAATATGAGCACCTAGACCAGGGGTTGGACGACGTCGCCCCCTGCGATAGGTTTAGCTTCCGACCATGCAACACTTGATAGCCGCTTGCCGTGCCTATCCCCCGAGCTGGTTGCCTGTGATGTGATCCTCAGATATATGATTGCCGTTGACCTTCGGCACACTTCGCTTACGGCAACTGACTACTAATACTCGTACTACTTTATCAGATTCTAGGCGTAAAAGTTTAGGGAGTTGAAAATGCCATTGTTGCAGAATATCTGCCAACACCACCATATCTATTCTTTTTACCCATTTCCTGGCCGTCTAAAAATAGTGAGAAGTAATTATCACAGAGAGGTGATCTAATATAGTACAGTCCAGTTAGATAGTTTTACAGAACCCATTCGGGCATCGCAAAGTTCCTATTCTGAGGCCATTGCTCCGGTCTGCAGCATATCTTGTCAGCTTCATACTTGTCTTACCATCTTTGTCATTCATTTCAAGTTGGGGGAACTCACCTAGTCAACATCAAGGTCGTCATCCGCCTCCTTCTCTCCAAACCGTCCTCGGCCGCCGTGAGCCGTAGCCAGTCCCCAAGCAAGCCCCTCATATCTGTCTCGCTCTTGCCAAGGATATTAAGGCCGCGGTCTACACATGCCATCCGCAGCTCCTCTTTATCCAGACCCATCGGTCCTCCGTCCTCAATAAGATTCTTATCGTCGCCCTCGAGGAACGCCATTCGTAACTTGCCCTTGACCTGCCACATGCCCGGCGGCACGATCCGGAGGTACTCCCAGCTATCGCCCGAGAGGTACAAACTCCTCAGGACGTGATCCCTCGCGACGCCCTTCGATAGCTTTGCGTCGCACGCTCCGCCCGGGTACCGTGCTTCGAGCTGCTCGAAAGCTAGCTTCCGCCTCGACTCAGCTCGCTCTTGCCCGTGGAAGATTTGCGACGGGATGCGGCACGGGTACGGCACCACACCATCAACAAGCGCAACAACCAACACTGTAAACTCGCCGATGACGATGAGCATGAGACCAAAGAATGGTAGGCGCAGCATGTCATGCCGTGAGCGCCACAGGAGAACCCAGTCCGCACGAGAGAAGGTCTTGGGCACGTAGGATGGCCGGAAGATGGAAGGGCGGTCGTCCTTGGGGGTGCGCTCCAGCTTCTCATTGACCAGCTTCCGGTTCCCCCATACGCTCTTGACACCCTCCTTGTAGAATTTCAGGTAGCCCTTGCCTAGCTCGAAGAGATATTTCCATTGGCTGTCGAAAGCCTCGCGGTTCGGCGTCTCAAGTTTCGGTGGGAGGGTCGTCCGAGGCGGGTTGAGCATCGTGCTCTTGGTCGGCTTCGTCTCTGGTTTCACATGGCGATTTTGATTCGGCCGATTATGCGCACACCGTGACTGAAGGGCGGTTCGTGCAATGAGGTGGCTCGTAGCGGAGGGCGTCAGTAGCAGCAAACTACTGTTGCTACTACCCGGCCGCCGGTAAGCAGGAGGGGCCCATAGTCGCCATGATGAGCGGCAACTCATGACTTTCCCCGTAAATTATTCTGCGCGGAGAGCGATGATGTAGCGAAATTCAGCGGCCGGTGAGGTATGGGAAGGTAAGTTTCAACATTTCCAGAAATTTGTCGTCTTGGGAGCTCCTGGATCGCGGGTGTGGGAGGTCCCACTTTTCGTACCGCGTCCCGGCTAGCTGGGATAAGCCACGGCTCATTCATAATCCCGCTTTGTGAACTGCTACCCGATACATGCCTATATATAGGTACTTGTCGATCAGAAACTTCAATATAATTATAAATCAGGAATGCCACAATTTGTGAGCTAAGAGAACCAATGTGATATTATGATAGATATATTTGCTTCCGGGGTATCAGGCGCCGACTTGTCAAGTGGTAGTAATCAAAAACACCTATTTCCCCAATATTGCACCATCATGGGGAGATAGTGTCGGATAATTACCATATCAAATTTTTCTAGAAACTAACACGTACTTTAATTCCAGAAGAACTTACACAACAGAAACGCTGCACGCAGCGGGAGACCCATATTCTACAAGAGAAAGACCATACCTTTGGAGCCTACCGTCTTGCCGGGACTCGAATAAAAGAATAGTGCAATACACAACTGTGTTCATCATGGTGAGTCCTCGGAGCACTGAACTACCTCTGACAGGCTAGAGCTTACTGATTATCCATTGTTAGGTCCATGCGGATGCGTCGAACTTTGTGGAAGGCGTGACTAAGGAGGACGCGTACGAGCAGGTCCTTCTCCAAGCCGAAGGACTCTTCACTGACCAACGTAACTGGGTGAGATTGGATCCTTTCTTCTTAGTAAAGATGTATGGCTAATAGTGTCTTGCAGGTTTGGTACGAGACTCGCACGATCCGTGCCCGTATCAGCTGGCTAACAATAAGAAAGCAACTTGGCTAATGCAGCCTCTTTACTATGGCACGCGTATAAGTCTTTGCCGGGTCCGAGCAACGAGGTCAATTGGGCAGGTAAGCGTCCCACACTCGGGCTATGCTGCCCGGGAAAGCTTCAACTATTATTAACAACGAGCAGGATTCTACGTGCATGACCCGTCCGCAGGAAAACCTCAGCTCATTCTAGGGCCGTTTCAAGGAAAAGTAGCTTGCCAGACGATCCCGTTTGGCCGGGGCGTTTGCGGGGCGGCCGCGCAATCCCAGAAGACGCAGCTGGTGAGGGATGTGGAGGAGTTCCCTGGCCACATTGCCTGCGACAGCGAGAGCAAGAGCGAGATTGTCGTGCCAATCCTGACAAGGCCCGATGGAAATGGAGAGAGAAAGATTGTCGCTATTATTGACATTGACTGCGCGGCCCTGAATGGGTTCGATGAGATCGATCAGAAGCATCTGGAGCAGCTTGCGGAGTTGATCTCCCGTAGTTGCGACTGGTAGGCAGTTGCCAGCTAAGAATAGTCCCCGTCATAGGCGCCGAGGCTGAAGAGAAGGAGTTAGAAAGTACGCAAATAGTTTACTTGGCGCCTGCATCGATAGTCTGATGAAAATGCAAATCTCAATCATCGTAAGTCATAGCTAGCGTCATTGGAATGCCGTCTAGGTCCCTGATGATGGACCCTTTTCGTAGTATCCGCAGCAACCTGGCATCAAGGAAGGAATGCGGTGCATCCCACCGGGAGAGGCGAGACAGTCTTCCCTCGCCTAGTGACATGACAATGTCTGGATGCTTGGCCTCGATTTGAGGCGTCAGCTTTCCGCAACATGGCGGCTTCGCACCCAAGACACTGGGGTTTACATATGTCACTGCGGGCTTCGTGCGGAAGCGCATGAGGGAATTAAAAAAAAAAAATGAGATTGCTGATTTGAGATAAAACCTGCGTATCAGAAAACTACCCAGCCAAGAGCACGCATTTTCATGACGCAGCGCTGTCGCAGTGGCATCGATTATACGAGATGGTTTCGTACCTGTCGTGGCTGAGGCTTGGCTGGATGGCGTGGTGTTCGCAATGCAGAGTCTGTGCGCGATACTACTACGAGTACTACTAATACTACTAGTAGATCTTCAGGAGGGAATATGCCCAGGCTGACTGGGCCTTCAAGATCTTTTCATAATTGACTTTGTGGGGACGAGAAGTATGTCGTGCATAAATGACAATTAGCAGTTGGGGGGAGGTTCTCAATGTCAACCTGTATTGGAAGCTGCTAGTGGTAAATGGAAAAGGTTGGTGGGAGACTACTAAGTTGTTGTTGTTGTAACAAGATAAGGTAACGGTTTGTTTACAGCAAGGCAACCGCTAAGTGAAGCTAAGGGTTCGGAATATTGCCCGTTAGCGTTGCTCGATTCGATTGCGATGCAAGGGGAGCGACCCTAAGGTATCCGTAGAGTGGTCTGTGATAGGCCGAGCAACCATTAATTCAGGTATTATCAGAGCCATTGAGATTCGCGGGTATTTCAGGGCAGCCGTCACCTTGCGCAAGGCCCCTGCAACCCCCTGTAAGTGGTCGCAATAGAATTACCAGTAGAGGCATCGTAAGGCTTACAGCGCTCTGGATGTGGCCATGTTGGAGACGCACTGGTACTGGCATTGAGTGGAGGAGGGTCAGTGGAGTGGGGCTCTTGCCAGCCAGCCTCCCGCTTTCCGATTCACTGTCGCAACGGACTCACTGTGGGCCGGGGTTTTTGCAATGGCTTTTGCAGTAGTTTTTGGAAAGTGGGGCTGGAATCATCGCCCAGCCACCGCCGCAACACTGTCAGTGCGCAGCGGGCTCCATCCACTCCTACCTACTCCCAATCCGATCCCAACCACGCGTTTCGGGGACTCTGATCTAAGCGTGGGCTGCTCTTGCTCTTTCTCTTGCTAAAATGTACTGCAGCTGCAAAACACGCAACCACTTCCACCTCAACGCTTCCCTTTTGCATTCTGCAAGCCACTGCTCAACCTAAACTACTCACTCCTTTTCCTATCTTCGGTTTTGAGCATAGTGACGCCCTCAATGTTAGCTTGAAGCTCCTCTTACGCTCTTTATCGTCACCCACTTTGGTTTGTTGACTGGCGTCATCGTTAGGAAGCTCGGCTCCTACGCTATTGTCCATGTAAACAACACCGCCTTTCGAGCTCGCAGCCACCACTGAAGGCTGCCTCATTCATCATGGCGACCAAGACGAAAGCACACGGCTTGAACTCGCCTCACACCGCTGGAATTTTTGCTGATTTATCTGTTGACGGCCCCGAAATCGGAACGCTCGTTGCTATCGTCGACCGCGCGAGGAACCTGCCTAACAGGAAGACCATTGGAAAGCAGGACCCATACTGCGCTGCTCGACTCGGCAAACATGCCAAGAAGACGGCAACGGACGTTCGTGGAGGACAGACGCCCAAGTGGTAAGTCAGATGCTTGCTTTACCCCTCGCTCCAACTGGACTCGAAAGCTGACTGTCACCCCAGGGACCAAGAGTTGCGTTTCACAGTTCACGACGGTCCGGACTACTACCAGCTTAAGATCTCGGTATTCACGGACGACAAGCGGACTGATCTGGTAGGCGAGAGCTGGATTGATCTCAAGAGCATCATTGTTCCTGGTGGAGGACAGGGAGATGTGTGGCAGACCTTGACTTGCCGTGGGAAGTATGCTGGTGAGATCCGCCTGGAGATCACCTACTACGATACTCGTCCCAAGCCGGAGAAACCCGCAGCAAAGCCACGACCTCAGCAAGCGGCTCCCGAGCATGACACTGGTTCGGCCAGACAAAGAAATGGTCCTATGAAGCGCCGTCCGCTACCATCTGATCCGGTTACGGGCGAGGCACCCGCTACAGCCCCTCTTCCCGTAGCTCCCACAGCAGCTCCGAAAGGTCCTGTGCCCCAAGAAAAACACCAGACACCGCCTCGGGCGCAACCCAAGCCTCCAGCGCACTCCGGATATGTTCCCAACCAGTCTCCCCTCCAGAGCATGGAATATCAGACGCCTCCGTCGGCATCGCGATACCCTCCACAAGACCAATACTCGCCATCACCTGTGGGCCAGCACCAGACGCCGCCGCGACACTATGATACTCCTCCTCGTCACCAAGACCAGCACGAATACAGTCCACGTGGAGGCGCACCTTCGTATCAACCTCCCGATGCTCGTGGGCCACCATTCCCCGAGCATTATGATCACATGCCTATTAGGGAGGACCCGGCATCAGCACCTTTACCACAGGTCGACGATGACCGCCCTCCTCCGCCGCCTGCCCATCGCTCATCCTACGGCGGAGCACCGGACCTTGCCCATACTCGCCATTCGGACGGATCCCCGCCGAAGCCGATGAACCCAATGACCATGCGTCATGACGTTTTGAAGAGCGAGGCTCATCGTCATTCTATAGCGGCTTACCCAGGTTCGCGCCCTGCCTTCCGGGCCTACGACTCAGCGCCGCCAGCGGCGAACCCTCTCCCACCACAAATGGCGCCGTCTCATGAGCCGGCACCTGTGAGGCACCACTCTTACGACCAGCCATACGATTCTCACCATCGTTCTATGCAGGCGACTGTTGAAGACGCGCCCGAACCTTCTCAGGTTCAGAACGGTCAAGCTTACAGAAGCACACCACCCAGAGATCGCCAATCCGAGGACATGGGATACGGCTATGACGCTAGTCCTGCACCCCTGAATCTGAGTCGGTCACCGGGAAATTCTCCGCTCCATCAGAGTCCCTCACCCAGGGAAGTACCCGCGTATGACGAGCAAGGAGGCTACCCCGGTCCAGCTTCTACATCGACCGGGAGGGAAATGGTTCCAGTTAAGCCTCAGAACCACTACCAACAGCCATACAACGGCCATGCCCAGCGCTTGAGCTACGGGCAAGAATATCAAGCTCCTAGAAGGCAGTCATCTAGCCAAGCACTGCCGGAATTGCCTCCGTCTCTGGTTCCTGGTATGGACCCTCACCTGTCGCAGGAGCTTTCGGAACGGATCTACGATGAACGTCGTTACGACAACAGGCGACAAACCACACAACTTGTGGACATGGCTCCTCGAGGTCGCCATATGTCTGAGCCGCCCGCCCCATATGCGCCTGCGGAATTCAACTCATCCTACGGTCATGGTCACGGGCATGCCTCTCAGCAACTTGTGGAGCGCCGTTCTGGGTCAGACGTGACTTATAGTGGTGGACCTGATCAGCGAGCAGTGTACTCTAAGAGTGCTTCTCCTGGGGCTCCAGGCGACGGACAGCACAGGATCAGGCGCAAGTCTGTGAGCCCGGCTCCTCCCCCGGCCGAGGCTAGGAGATCATCCGAAATTCCGTTCGGACCAGACTCGTTCAATGCCTTTAACACGAGCATGACTGCCGTGGACCAGACTGTCCCCGACCCTGATGCTAAGATTGTCATGCACGATGGTCGGGAGGTTGACCCATCCGATCATCTGCCAGTAGAATCGTGGGCGCCCGAACCTGAGCCCAAGGAGCAGAAGCAGCCATCCCCGGAGCCCCGATCGCGCCCTTCTCCTGCAGGTGCGCAGCCTATGCCGCCTAGTGGCCGAAGGCAGCTTCGGGTGGCGGCTCGCCCTCAGCAGCCGGCCACGGCACCTCATCCATCCTACGGACCGCAGGACCCTCACACGCCGCCCAGCGCTGGGCGTAACCGTCTGCATAAGAAGGCGAGGCCATCGGCAGGAGGACCATCGCCGTCGGGTAGTCCATTGGCACCAATTTCACCGGATAAATATCAAGATAACAGGGGAAGTCCGTACACTCCTACTCGTGGCGGCAACCACAGGGCGTCTGGCCACCATTACGATTTCCCCAATGAAAACCACGCGCCGCCGCATTATGGCTCGGCGCCGCCGGTTCCGGCCAAGGTGCCCATTCACACTATGAGTGGCGGGAACGCAGGCCAAATGGACGATGCTTTCATGCAGGAAATGCAAAGAATCGACATTGGGGCTGGGCGATCCCGTCGCCGCGGTGGGTACTAAAATGAAGAGTTTTGACGTTGTAATGTTATGAGGAGCACAATGTGTGTATGATAATACAGGAGGGAAAGGGGAAAATAAGGGCTGTGTCAGAGCACAGTAGCAGGAACACATTTGATTTAGGAGCGGCGTTTTGAGGATTCGGTCAAACCAAGGATCTTTCTTTGATTTTTTTTTTCTCGATTTCACATGTCGAAGCGGTCATCGACGGGGCAAATGGGATGCCCTTTGATACAACACAATTTATACGGAAAGGCGGCGGCGGATTGGTTCTTATCATCATGATCAATATGGGCACGATCGGCAGGCGTTTGTATATACACGAAGACTCGCACAATAATTAGAGTTCCTCATCTCATTTGACTGATATGTTCATGATCATGTGTATTCGTGAATGAGCAGACATCCTAATATTGTGTTATCCTAGAACACTACACGTAGTAGGTGTGTGATTACATGTTTGTGATGAGAGGGTATCCCTTAATGAAACCAAAAAATAGGAGAAGTGATCGCTAATTCCCATCGATACAACCCTCTGACATATGAACGCTTATATGGTTGCACACTAGCCGATATGATGATGCTGCTGTCAGATGACCTCCCTTGCTGTGTCCTTTTGTTTCTCCTTTGTTATTCTGGTATCTCCACTGATCTCTCCTCCTCTTACTCCACTACCATCTTGTCGAGAATCTTGTTGATGAGTGCAAGCTTTCCGCGACCCGCATCGATTTGCTCAGCAGTCTTCCTTGCGCGGTCAATGAGAATAGACAGGACCTGCTTAGTGTACTCAAAGCTTCCCATGCGCTCCATGTAGCGCACAGCGTAGCGCTTGACCTGGACGTCGGTGGTTTTTTGCTTGAGGATATTTTTGAGTTGGAGGTTGGTAGGATCCATGCGGATACTGTGGATAATGGGGAAAGAGAACTTTCCCTCTGTTAGGTCCTCGCAGAGACCCTTGTTGGATTCGTATTCGTTGGAGGAGAGGTTCATGTAGTCGTCGCGGATCTGGAAGATGAGGCCAATAAGGTTGACGAGGGGCACGCAGTCGATTTCTCCCTTGTGGGGGCTCTCTGTCTGCATGAGCTTGATTCCCAGACGGAACAAGCCGCCGGTCTTGTTGCCGACCATCTCGAGGTAGTCATCCTCGCTGGGACAGGTGAGAGTGTCGCGCCAGAAGAGGTCCATGCCCTGGCCGCGGTGGAGGTTGACGAGCTCCTCGGCGAAGGTGGTGACATCGGTGTGGCTGTTAGGCAGGACTGAGAGCTCGCCTAGAGCGGTGAAGTAGATGTAGTTGGCTGAGTTGATGGTCTGGGCTACGCCGAAGATGTTGTGGGCGACGGGGAAGCCGCGTCGTAGCTCGGAGTTGTCCTGGACATCGTCGACAAGTAAGGAAGACTCGTGAAGCATGCCCACGACACGGGTAATGACAGAGAGACGCTCGGCGGGTACCTCGAGCCAGGCATTGAAAGCGGCGATGAGCTGGGAGCGGAAGTCCTTGCCCGGATGACTAACGACATAGTCAAACGGCCCGCGGACTACGCGCTCTTTGTCGTTGGTCCATGAGCGGGCTGGAGAGAAGTCGAGATCGTCGTGGGCGTAACGGCTGGGGTCTGGCGGCGGTGGAGGGTCGGATTTGGGGAAGGGAGGCTGGGGTCCCAGTCGCGTTGGCTGCATCATATCGTCTGAATCAGAGTCTGGGATGGCACCAAAGGAGGAGCTGTGGTATCGTTGGTGTTTGGTCTTGTGGCCAACAGACGGTTGAGTTTGGAACTGAGGCTGTTGTATCTGCTGCTGCTTTTGCTGTTGCTCCTTCTGTGCAAGCCAGTCGCCTTCGGCCACGGGTTTGAGGATGGGCTTTGCGGTTGGGGGAGATTGAGGCGCGTTCAAGCTGTTAGAACGGCTATGAAGGCCGGTACTTGAAGTTCGTGGAGGGATGGCGTTGGGAGAAGACAGCATATTGGGAGCGGGACCGGTAGCCATGGTGTTGATCTTATGACCTTGTTGGTTTTATGTACTTCGTATGCATATGTATCGAGAGTAGCATCGGCAGGCAAGTAGGCAGGCAGACCCTCGTATCGTGTACCCGGGATTAAAGGTTTATCGCTTAAAGCATCCGGGCTTAGGTCGGAGAGATCCTGGTGTAAGCTTTGAGAGAGGACAAGACCGCCCTTCCCCCCAGGCCTCTGGCGGAGCGAGATGCTTGTCCGGTTGGATCTTCCTCTGGCGGGGGGAAGCCCCAAAGCAGACAAAAGCGCAAGCGTTTGAGGTCTCGACAGGCGCAAGGGTGTATCAGATGCAGCGGCTGAGATGCGGGTGGGGGTTTATCGGGGCGGAACGAAGATCGTTGCTGATGCTCTTATGCAGGTAAGGTTGTGCCGAAGTTATTATATGTCGTTTGGTTGTTGGTCCGTCGGATGCCCGGGCTGGGCGTTGTCAGTCCATTGACGATGATGACGCAAGGGCGAAAGTCGAGGGGGAGCTTTGCGATCGACAGCTGTAAGGTACGAGCTTAATGATGACTACAGCTGCTAGTAGAAGCGTATTAGTGGGTAAGCGATAGCGATAATAGCGGCAAGCGGCAGCGGCGTTCGGAGCCGGCGGTAAGGCTAACACCAGCCACTGGCAGCCGCGCGTTTTAGGCTTCTAGGAGACTCTCGCAGCGGCTACGCACATGTGAAAACGCGCTAATCTCCATGGCGTCGCTGCCCTGGTGTCCCTCACCACCATAACTGCTATTGTCGTCGGCGTCACCACCTCCATCACGAGCCTAAGGTTCCGAGTGCGAGCAATCGTAATTTGCACTATCAAGACAGGACAAGTAGGTGTGCACGGAGCACGTGTGCTGTACTGCCCCTGGATTTTAAGCATGAATAGCTTTCTATGGCACAACAGGCAAGGCACGACATGGACCTGGACGCCTGCGGACAATAACCTGCAGCATATGCACGTGTCATGGATGGCGCCCATGCTACCATGTGTTGTCCCTGGAGAGCTAATAGCTGCTCTTTATGGACGTCATGGATATCAGAGAAAGCGGAGACCGTAATAGTAGTAGTAAAACCAGTCAGCAAGGTGTGCTCGTAATATTGAGAGCCAGCTGCTATCATTACTTGTCCTGTTGGTCACTTGATGTGCGCCCAAGATGACGAGTACATCGCAGAAACAGGGGAAGGGAGAGCACCGTATGCATGGAGCATGAAGAGCATGTCAGTGAGTGAAACGATGCCGGTGAAAGCTCTTGCATACGGCTACACTGTTAGTCCTACGAGTAGCTTGGGTATTGGTGGATCCATGGTAAAAACATCAGAGCATGAAGAAAGGCACCAGAATCCGAGAGTAGCCTCACACACGACGTTACAGATGGCGTAGCTGCGAGGTATAGCAAGGCTGAAACGGCAATTGGTGCCTTAAATATACAGTCTCAGGCTCTCAGCATCTCAGGCTTTCAGAGGTCTCCAGAATTCGTTTAGTGGATCCCCCGCACCAGACAGTTGGGTCCGTCCACCCAACCAGAAACGAAAGCCTCCCGTTGCCCTGGCAACCAGCCCAATTTACGGTCCCCGTCAATGCACAATCGCAATCATCCATATTATTCAAAACCTCAGATAGGCTTCTTGCTTTCTCTCTTTTTCCTCCCCATCGAGCGTGCTCCTTCGTTTTCCCCCAAAGATACCCAAATGCATTTCTTCTTCGTCTAACTGTATTAACACTTTTGCGCTCAGCCGCTGCGCCCCCTCCTTCTTTTTCACCGGAGTTTCTGCGTCCTTGTTGCCTTTCGAAAATAAACCCATACGAAAAGAAAAAGAAAAGCCGACATTCTCGTCGTACACATCATCATCATGGAAGCCCTTCTGTCACTCGCCTTCGACAACCTCTCTTCCTACGATGGACCCAAAGTCAGGAAGGGCCTGCGCCAGGTAGAGGGTCTGCTTGCGCAGATATGCCTTTCGGAACCCGATCATAAGAAGGACGAAGACGATGATGGAGGTGGAGAGACAGGGCGCAAAAATCTTACCGAGCTGTCCTTTGACCCGGCATTCCGCGAATTCTTCAAGCTGCAGGAAGGATTTGAATGGAACGTGGCTATGAGACTGGTTGGCACGCTTGATCGTCTTATGGCAAAGGGAAGTGATGGCCAGAACGATCTTCTCATCCTCAGCGCGCTCGATCTCATCCAGGGCGTCTTGCTGCTGCATCCCCCGAGCAAATCACTCTTTTCGCGAGAACAGAACATGAATGTAAGTTCCAATATATATATTCTGAAATCGTCAAAGAGTGACTCTCATGCTCACATCACCACCACACAGCTTCTTCTTGATCTTCTCGAGCCTTACAACTGCCCGGCCATTCAATCTGCGACATTACTTACACTTGTCACCGCCCTCATCGACACACCACGGAATACCCGCGCCTTTGAGGCTCTCGACGGTCTCCTCACCGTCACCTCCCTCTTCAAATCCCGATCTACAGCCCGAGAAGTCAAGCTCAAGCTGGTCGAATTCCTCTACTTCTATCTCATGCCGGAGACTCCCTCCATCCCCCGCGCCGACCAGCGAGACTCCGTCCCGGCCATGCTGCAGCGCAGCCCTAGTAAGCTCGCAGGTGCTTTTACGTCTAATGGCAACGGCACCCATCGCAGGCGGGCAGAGAGCGACGCGCACTATGAACTATCGACGGCGGACAAGCAGGAGCTGTTGAGTAGGCACCTGAGCAGTGTCGAAGACCTTGTAAAAGATCTGCGGAACTCTGCGCCTTTTGGGGGCGCTGTGTGTTAGCGCAGAGCTGCTTCTTCCTTACAAACTTGGCCTTAGAACACTTTTCTTTTCTTTCTTTTTCCTTTGGAATTCTCTTCAATGGTTCTCGGTTGGCGTTGGGCGACTTGTTGGAATACTGAACGTTTCATAATGTACTCATAGTTCTACATGATATTTACTCTTCGCAGAGGCAAAATTACTCCAAATGGTCCGATGGACCTATAGTTGCAATGGATCCCACCCCCTGCTGTATTTCAAATAAGTGACATGAAAATCTCATTTCTTAACGTTGCTACCACTCGTCTTTCCTCGCTTTATATGCTGCTGGTGTCTGGAGGATAGATGGGGAGCGTGACCGTGGTGGCTGTGGCTGCGGCGGCGGCGGTTGAGACTCGCCATACAACTCGAAGCGGCCCGCGATGGTTTCCGTCTCTGGCGGCGGCGAAGCGTGGTAGCTTGGATAAGACATGGGAGATATCCGATCGTCGCCAGCCCTTGATTCAGAGTCCATCTCCACCGGCGCCGCAATATCGCCGGGCTGATCTGGTCTGTGTGGTACCGCCCGATGGGGTCCTGGCGATGTGGTATTGGAGTGCGCGTGATACTGATCAGGTGGCTCAGTGTACACTCCTGCGACAGGATCGGGTCCAAAGTAGTCTTGCGTAGGGCCCTGGCCGCCCTGACGCGCCACTGATGAATGCGTTACTTGAGTCATGCCTGCGGCGTCTTCTCCATACGGACGGCCGCTGCCGCTGCCGCTGCCATACCCGCGCGTGCCCCCTTGCCGCGTCTTTCTGCGCTTATAAAGACACAGCCAAGTTAGTAGGCCGATGATCAAGGCTGCGCCAATAACCGCTCCGACGCCTATCCCAGCTTTGGCACCGTCGGACAGCTCCGAGGAGCCCTCATCGTCGATATATTCAAGGTCCGTCTCGGTTGGACGTCCGGAGGCGCAGAACCCAGTCCCGCTCACCTCTGTACAAGACTGGTCGTTATCACAGCATCCATTGCCATCCTCGCACTTGTACTGAGACGTTGTACACCCTTCCTCGACCGGCTTGAGGCCGCCCGTGGAGGATGGTGCTTCTGTCGAGACACAGTTCCCGCCAGCGCGACATTCCGAATCGTAACTGCAGCATTTGCCGCCCAGATCGGGCGGACAGAGATATTGACTTGTATTGGGGCACCGGCGATCGCAGCAACCCTCTGTCGGCTTGGCAGACCCGCTCTCCGTAACGGTTCTTGTGCAAAAATAGCTATCACTCTTGCAAGGCGTGTCGTTCACACAATTGGACCCGATCGGACAGCATCTGCCCTCGCCTTCTCCGCTGACATAGCAGTAGGTGTCATTAGGGCAGCATTGATCGCTATTGCCAGTCTCCTCACCTGTTCGTGACATGGTTAGCTCGAAGCCGACACAGAATATCCGGCGGCTCTGATGAGAGTTTAGCACCTACAGCTATGGCTATCCTCGTCGCATTTGTTGTCACGCTTGCCGAGAGGTAACGATCTGTCGAGGATATACCGTGGGCTGAGACCGTCGGTATCAGGGAAGATTGGCACAGCGCCATATCGTTGCGCGGTGCTGGCCACAGCAAAGGCCAAGACCGAGACTACACTCACCTTCATCATCGAAGCCGTCCGTAGTGGCAATGGCTTAGAGATGAAAAGTGAAGTTCCGAGAGCGCGCGCGCGCGAGGAAATACGCCTCGAACGTAGGCACTGCGTCTCACTCGCACTCAAGCGGGCAGCGTCGGACCTTCGGACACGAACAACCGGGGCAGCCAGCAGCGATTAATCTCTTGTCGACAGCATGAGCGGTAGTTAGTATTAATAGTAGTTAGTGGTCAGCGTGGAGTACGAGCGTGAGATTGCGAGCAATTAACAGGCCTTGGAGGGGCGGTTGGCGGCGGCGGACATGGGCATGACCCTAGACATTGACTATGTTCGATCAAAGGCTGGACTATCGTGGCCACGAACGCTTTTGCCTCTGTCTTACGGGATTGCGAATGAAAAGTAGCACGGTGTACAAGTCTTTATCGCATCATTACACCTATTGTCGGACCCTTGAGAGGGACATGGACGGCGGGCGGACCGGAGAGGGTGCTGTGCTGTCGGCGTTGAATGGCTGCGCCGGGCGTCGTTCCCCTCCTTTGTTCGCCGCCTGCAGGCTCGCACAGATGCCTTTCTGGTCCATTCGGCGGCGATCATTCGGCCGCCTCTCCATCTGGACTATGATTGTGCATGTACGGTCCTGAAAAATGGGAATCTTCCCGTATTACCGGTGCTGAGCACGCCGCATTTTCTGTTGGTGTGGCTTGCTCGCGATCCTCGTGACACTTTTCTTCAAGCACGCACATCCTACGAAGAGTTAGTTAGTCTCTTTCTTCTCTAAAATCCCTAATTTCAACGGGTGCATGCTGAGAGCATACAACCTTTGGACTCGCATGCAAGAAAGATGAATGAAACCATAGGGGCGAGAAGGAGAATGAATGATGTAGATGAGAAGATAATTAAGCGAAGCGGGAGGGAGGGGATCGTGGATGGCTGCCCACCTTTACTAAGTCTGAGTCGTACTACAAGTAAGATCTAGTAGAGTAAGAGCTACGGAATGTACCTTGTCCGAGGCGTGTCTTCTAATTGCAAGCACACGCACCGTGTAGTACCAACCAATACTTTACTTTAAATAATGGAAGTAACCCTACCTTTCAACGCAGGAAACTTAGTACTGGTAAGTAATAGATTCTTAAACGAATGGAAGGAATTGAAAGAAGAAAGGAAAAAGCTTAACGTGTATCACCAATTTCTAGCCTCTCTTTGCTATGGGCTTGGATGTCAATCGGATTGCATTCTTAGATATGAGGACTAAATAGTACTACTAGTATACTAGTAGTACCTTCAGTAGTAGTGATTGTTGATCTCTCCCGGACAACGCAGAACATCTATTTTGCACTCAAGTTAGCTACTACTAATAACTACTACTAGAGTGATAGGAACTACATGCGACAACAGGCCCAAAACGTAGCCCTGTTCACTTTTCTCTAAAATTGCGGTATTCTTAGCTCCGGTTCACGCCTCGTTCCGCACAGTACTTATCCACTTCCTTCCTCAACGTCTCCCGCTGCCTCATGGCTTGATCCATGACATCCCCAGCTGTCTTGCCCAACCCACGCTCGTGGTCACCCTTGGTGGTTTCGTAGATATGTGCCATCTCTTCGAGAACTGCCTCGAGCTGGTTGGGCAGCCATGTCACGATGGGGCTGCCCCCGGTGGCGGTGGGATGCGAAGTGCGCTTGAGGATATACTCGCGCGCGAAGCACCAATGCCTCCAACGAAAGTCCCGCACTTGATTGAGGATCTGAATCCAGAGGCTGCGGGACTCACGCAGTAGCTCTTTTTCCTCGTCTGTCTCAGGTCCGGCCGCTGATTTGTGACCTAGGGCAAATTCCTTCAGACCTAGCTGCTGCGCGCGCTCCCTGACGAAAAGGAGGAATGCCTTATGATTGCTGGGACGATACTCGCGGAAGTCTTGCAAGATCTCCGTAAGGGGTGTATCCGGCATAGGAACTTGCAGCAAGTTGTCCATCAGAGGCACCATGGAATCGTTGGCGCCGCTCTCCCCGCGGAAGGACATGGGCTTTCCGTCGTTCAAGCCTTCATACACGACGCCGTCCGGGAACATGGACTGGGAAGTGATACCAAAGATGAAGGTACGGAAGCTGGTGTAAGCCATCGGGCTGGACTTGCCCCACATGGTCTCCATCACGGCATTGATCTTCTTCATGGCTTCAAGCACGGAAGTGAGGCCTTGATTAAACTCTGTGCGTTCTTGAGCGGTGCCAAGGGCCGTGGTAGCCTGGCCCGCGACGTCAAGGCACTTCATCACGCCGCCAACAAGCGGCCCAGAGTTCTTCACCATGTCAATATGCACTAGCACAAAGCCGGCTTCTGAGGATGTAGGGTCCAACCCATTCTCAAAAGCACGGATGAGACGCAAGTTGGAATAGTCCATGCCAGCCTTGGGGTCCTCTAGGCGGTAGTTGTAAAGGGCGTAGGAGCCGGCGTACTCCATGAAGGGCTTGAACCCACAGCTACTTTTGGTCAGTGATTTATCCTTAAAAGAAAATGATATGAAGCCACTTACATCTCGGCACATTTCGCAATAGGGAATGAGAGATTAGCTGGGAGAACCTGTCGGCCCAGTCCATACGGCTCATCCTTGACGAATCGGTGGTGGCATGGCTCTAGGAGGTAAGCCGAAGCTAGGAACGAGTAGTCCCTATAAAAGGCGTTCATCATGGGCAAGTCGTCCTTGTATTTGTCCATGGCAGAAGCGAGATTGGGAAACTCATTCTCTACTACATCTCCCAACTTGTACTGAGCCAGTAGACCGGGTTCTCCAGTGGCAGTCTTGATGGGCATACGTTGAAGAATAGACTCGAGAGCCTCAAACTCCTTGGGGAGGGTGACCACGGGATCGGCTCGCGGAAGGAAGCCCCGGGACGTGGAGACCATGAAGGCCGGGAGGGTTGTGTCCTCAGGGCGGGAATCCCCAAGAACATTAAAGGTAGGGTTGGGTTCACCAAGAGATCCCATCTTGGCGAATAGTGAAGGGTATGGGAAGCGGAAAATTTGTGAAAAAAAATGTACTGTGTGTCTTTTCATGCAGCTCCAAATAGGCTTTCTGATGAGAAAAGTCTCAAGTTCTCAACTCCAAAGTCCGGGTTCGAGCGGCGCCTAAGTACTTCGTGGCCGGAATCGATTCCGGCCACGAGAGCGGGGGATGAGATCAGAGAATTCGCCATGACCATGGGTCGGTTCTGGATTTGGGAAGTCGTGCACGGCCACACGATTCTTATTGCTTGATGAAAACGTAACGAAAACTCTTGCCGCAACTTAGATTGCCGGACTGCTCCGTCACGATGCCGTTGACGAGAGATTCGTTTTCTCGTACGGAGGCAGCGGCGAAGAGCATGTGCAGTTGTCACTCGCTTCTTATACTCTCAAACAACGATAAGAAGGTGCTGGATGCGGTGAAAACTCGGGCGAAATATATGAAGATTGCATTTTCATTGTTATTATAAAGACTAACGCTGATGTTGATGCTTTGCTTCAAGGACAACAAGGTGGTAGTGGTGGTCGTGGGAGGGGGATTCGGGGTGTTATAAGGGGCGAGACCCACAAGCTGCCGACTCTGCCCGGCCTTCGAAGGGAGCTTAAGTGGGCCCATTGGCCGGAATCATTCCGGCCACAACACCATATCGGCGCCGGGGGACCACAAATTCAAAATCTCTGCACCGGGTCTTCACTATGAGTTCGAGTGGTAAAAGCCATTCATTTGTTGTGTGTATTATTAATCCAAATTCATTACTGGCATACCTTTGGCGTTCCTCCACTCTGGAACAATGCAGGAAATTAACGGCGCACGCATGACAGTACTATGAAACCTAACCAAAGGTAAGGCTCTCAAATCCCCCATTAAGCATCTGATACCGCTTCCTTGGGTTTCTTAGGAACAGTAACAGTCTGGAAGCCACTCAGAGTCGGAGTCGGAGTGATATTTTCGTTCTCATCATCGTCGTTGTGGACTGCCTTGAAGAACTGCTTGTGAGGTGGTGTAATGGGAGCAGGTTGGATCAAAGGTGTGGGCGTATCAATGACATCTATGGCTGCGGCTGTATCCATCTGTTTTACTGCCCTCGCGTTGACCGCCAGATCTGGCGAAGACAAGGAAACATTGCTTGCGGAGATCGCAGTTTCTGGTGAAGGAGTAATAACATCACTGCCCTGAATCGGCAAGGAAGTGGCAGCGTCATCACTGGAAGTAGATTGCGACTCCCCAATCTCCTTGAAATTGGCCCTGAAAATAGTGGGTGTGGTGGCGCTTATCTCGCTGCGTTCAGAAGGCGTTGATAGCACCGCTGCCTTGACATTGGCAACCGGTGGAGTTGTAGAGGTAACATTGGTTCCGCTGCCCGATGGAGGCGATTCTGGAAGCTCCATAAACTTGGCACCTTGAATTGCACCAGCACTCATCTCAGCCGCTCCAGCGGCGGATGTTGGCTCAGTGGTAGGACGCACAGTGATGGTGGTAGTCATAGTGGTAGTTATGGTGGTTGTGGAATCAATTTCTTCCATGGTGGAGGTCATAGTTTCCGTTTCAACCATGACTTTCTCCTTGAAGAGACCGCCACCGGGCAATGGATTGCTAGAGTCATCTTCTGATGCTTCAGTGGAATCTTCTGCTTTGATTGTTAGCTCCAATTGTTGTAGAAGACCGGTGATCTTACCGTTTTCTGAGCTCTTTTGCTCCAATTCGTTGCCTCCCTTGTCCTCCTCGCTGTTCGGCTTGCTTGGGGCATTGTTCTCTGAAACATTGGTTGGACTATTGCCTGAGTCGCTCTCCAAGTCAATGTCTGAACTGTCCTCCGACTCGGTCCCGGAATCTTGGTTGGCCGCTTTCACCGCGGCGTTGGGGCTATTTGCAAGCTTCTTGCCGAATTGGTCAGTTTCGCCGGAGCCTGCACCATCACTGTCAGCACTTGAGGGGACAGAGGCACCACTTACCGGCTCATCGTTTGCATTTGACGATTCTTCATCTTCTTCCTGCTCTCCTGAAGTGGTAACTTCGATGCTCTGGGAACCGTCATCGTCTTCAAGTAGGGCGCTGACTTCGTCTTCAAGCGCCCTGATTTTCTCAAGAATCCTCTGAAGATCCGACTCTGGTACCTCAACCGACTCCCCGCGCTCCTCAACGGCGCTTCTGGCCGTTACGAGTGAATCATGGAGGTTCATGATATTCTCAATGCGGGGAAGCACAACGGGGGCCTTCCCGTGGTCACCATCGCCGGCCACCTCAGAGTGTCGAGAGAAGATCCCTCCATCTGCGTTGTTCCTCCCAGATTAGCTGAGCCATGGAAGTAGATGTTGGAGGGATACGAACCAGGAACGCTTACAGCGGGATAATTTCCGATATTGTTGACAAGACCCATCCTGGACAAGAAAGTTGCGTGTGGCTGTTCGTTCTGTTGTAAGCTCAGCGATTGATATGAGCAAGGAATCGCAGTTGACGACTCAAAGTGAATACCCTTCCGACGTCTGCTTTATACGATAATCTTCTTGAACAGGCCAGGTACATACTCACTGCGTGTTATTACGAGAATGCGGAGTAATGTCTTACATGAACGGCACTTTGAGAGGCTGCGACTCGCTAAGACATCACTCGGCATTCCTGACAGACCTCCAATACTCTGCATACCATCGCCGCTACTAAGTCAAGAATTCATTTGTTGCCACAGCAAATTTGATTTAGCGAGCATTATTGCACTTGGCGGTTTGCTAGAGCTCTTAGTTCAAATCGTTGCCACGGTGCTGTCTGGTCACATTTACATCTATTGCCTAGGTGTCGAGTCTAGTCTCATAAATCGTGATACATGCTTATGACGTGCAATGAACTATTTGATCTTTAATTCCTTCATTGATTGCTTACAGAGGGGAGAGTGCTACAAAATAGGTCTTATGATGCATCCCTCCGCTCAAACGAAGTCTTTCAGGGCCTCGTCAAGAGTCTTGGCTTCCCTCATAGGGTCAGCTTCACCTTTTTTGGGCAAGCCAACCTTATTGTGCCATACCACTTTCATGCCCACATTGGTCGCTCCCTGGACGTCACCCGAGCTGCCGGCAACAAACAAGACATCCTTCGCCTCTAAACCAAGCCTGGTGAGGATGGCCTCGTACGCTTGGGGCACAGGCTTATAAAAGCCGCTCTCCTCAGCGGTGATGGCGGCATCAAATGTGAAGCTTCTCCCAC
This sequence comes from Waltergamsia citrina, assembly GCA_022814615.1. Lineage (NCBI taxonomy): Eukaryota > Fungi > Ascomycota > Sordariomycetes > Hypocreales > Bionectriaceae > Waltergamsia > Waltergamsia citrina. The sequence goes on from JAKLNE010000022.1 coordinate 193,819, forward strand.
TACCAGCTGTGACACACTCTTCAGCTCTTTTGATGGCCACGCGCCCTGACTTCACAGAGCAATTCGTTACAACTCCAAGTTTATAGCCGCGCTCCTTCAGGGCTGGTAGTACTTTGGAAACTTCGGGCCATGCTTCCAGCTTCGCCCAATCACTGATGAGCTTCTCCGGAGCGGATTCGGGTAGGCCAACATCATGGGCAGCCTGCCTCACGCAGTCTTCATATGGCACGTAGGTACCCCCCGGCAAGCTGAAGGTGAGCTCTAGATAGCGGTGACGCCAGGGTCTGCCTTCGGACGAACTGGCTGAGGGGGTGCATGCGTCCCACAGGACCCATGAGTTGAGAAGACCGGTGAGTAGATCAAAGACGACTGCTTTGGGATTCCATTCGGGGTCAGTCTGCGGGGCAGTGGAAGCCATAGTGATGATGCGAGGATAGCAGCTTAGCTTTGGATGTAAGTCTTCTAAGTGACTATTCCGTTCTAATATTATGAGATACGAAGTGAGGTTCTCAAATGGCACCAGGTAGTATAACACGACAGAGCAGGTTACCGATGAAGTAATTACCTTGATCACGCCCTGGTTTTGTCATCCGGAGACAGCGCAATGATGATCAACCCGAAAATCTCCGACATCGCTGACGCGGGGACTCTCCAACCTACGAGTAATCAAATCGAATGTCACGTCAAGCAAGGTTCGCGATGGCGATATGCGCCGGGAGACGTATAAGCCGACCACCTCGGATTCGAGCTTGAACCATAGCCAACCTAATGAGCAATAATACAAAGTTAGGGGGAATGGCGCTTGTTCTGTGGCTATGTGCAAAGCGTTTGCTTCGCATCTCTTGCTTCAAGAGTTTGTTGGTTCTGTTACGATGTGGGACCTAGCGTTGCTTCGATTTGGGGCTGGATTGCGTAAAGAGACGGCTAAGGGAATTGTTCGGGTTTCGCGGATGACACGGTGCTTTAGTACGAAACTACGAGTAGCTCACACGACTCTACAGCCAGGGCGAGATGTCTTGGGTTGGTGATCACTGGGGTCCACCGCATCGCATGTATTTCTGGCGCTTTGCCGCTAGGGGGCTGCTTGATAGAGCCTAGAGAGGAGAACCTAGAAAGGGAGAGAAGATGGTGGGAAGTTGGTCCGGCTGAGGATGGGAGCGACACCTGCAAACTCCCGTCATCGTCATCCACGACAATGACAGCTGAGAGGAGTTGGATTAGGTGTTGGTTGAGGATTGCATGCAACCCAGTCCAACCGGGATGGACACCCTGGCTGCCATGGTCAGAAAATAAACTCCGGAGCAGGCTGCGAGTTATCGCACAAAGGGAAAGACAAAGGACGGGAGGCATTGCGTTGCGTCGCGTGGCGTTGCGTCGTAATAGGAGCAGTGGCAAGCCTCACTGTCTGCTTTGCAGGCAAGGCCATCCAGAGTGTCAGAGTGGTGCGAGTATTGGTGCCTTTCTGCCTGAGGCATTCAACTGCGGCAACTATCCGCGATAGGTAGCCTGGTCTACCTTCTGTAAGGTCTGGGCGCCTTAAGTAAGGTAATACCCAAGGTACCACCAGCCTTCAAGTTAGTACAAAAGTGTTTTTTGTGCAGTGGCTTTTTTGCATACGCTAGTCCTCAAAAGGAAAGGCGCATGAATAAGATGCCGGGACCTCGCAACTTCTGAGGGAGAACGACAGACGACGGAGAGCTGGGGATCAGCCCGTGCCATTCATTACCTTAGACCCAGAGACAGACAAGAACCTTTTACCACCGACTGATTATTGTGCGCCGCCGGCCCCAAAATGAGGATGAGACCACCAAGGCCACCAACCCAAACCAAACCTACCAAAATGATTCCCTCATACTTCCTCCACGCTGTTCCCCCCTTGCATCATCATCATCATCCCCCAGTTCTATTCCGTGCATCCCATCACCACCACAAGCCTGCCGCCCGTCCATCATGACCATCGCCGCCCTGTCCTGAGAAAACCCTCGCTCCACGCAACGCTGCCTGCAAAACAGCCCCCTGACCAGTACATTCTTCGGATCACCACATCACCAGACCGACTCGCTAGCGGGCAAACCAATACATAGCCACCCGCGAGCCCCAAAAATCCTCGCAACTTACTTCAACCCATCAACCCATCACCCCCTGCGACATCGTCGTCTCCCTCACTTAGCATCGACGTGCCCGTCGTCGCCGTGGCCGATTTCCCAAACTTTTACTGGACGCTCGAATACTCTTCCACCCGTCTCCAATAACCATGGCTCCTTCTAGCAAGGCAACCGACGGGCGGCGGAAGTCGGGTAGCAAAACTACCATGCTCGTCACGCTCAACGTCGAATCTTCGAAGCTACGCGAAATTCTGCAGCCCGAAGACTCACCGTCTCAAGATACCCCCGAAGACGTCAAGCAGTCGCCCGACTCCAACACGGCCCCAACGACCACAGCCAACGCCAACGGCGAGAATGCCTCCGACTCAAACGCTGCAACACCACAAGCCGAAGGCACGCCTGCACCAGGTGCCATGGCACCACCTGCCGATGGCCCCAAGAAGAAGGGAGTAAAGCGTTCCGCTGCCAACGCCAACGGCAATGCGGATGCTGCACCTAAACAAAAGGGAAAGCCCGGGCCTAAAAAGAAGCCCCGTCTGTAAGTCACTTGTCTCTTCTCTTTTTCGCGTGCAATCTCGCATCATCCATTGATTGAACTATGCTAACCACGCGACCAGTGAGGATGGAACGATTGACCACTCGAATGCTGCGAACAAAGCCGGCGGCCACAAACTGGGACCCAAAGCCAACCAAGGAGCCATCAACGCTGGTCTTCGTGCTCTTGATCGCTCGGGCAAACCCTGCCGAAAATGGGCCCGGGGCGGCTTTAGGCTCAAAACGTTCACTGGTGTCGTCTGGGAGATCAACCGCTGGACGGCTCCAACCAAGAACGGGATGGACACCGGAAGCGAGAACTCCGCAGCTCCCTCCGCTGATGCTGAAAGCAGCAGCAAGGAGAACAAAGAGAACGCGCCTGGTGACACCAGCGCGGTCAACAGCAACAGCGGCGGCGATAACGAGGCTCAAAGCTCCGCCAGCGTCCACGCTTCCTCACCAGCTCCCATGGCAGTGGCCGCTGCTTCGTAATGGTCGCCGTTACAGCCGCCCTATTTCACAATTGGTTTTTTTATTTTTATTTTTCTATTCTGGACTACCGCCAAGGTATTACATTTCTCGCGGCTAATGCTTCTACAATACTGCCGCTACTCATATTCAAAAGTTGATCGAGTGCTTCGGGTTCCTCCCCCCGATAACTCCGGTCGTACATCCGGAATTGATGGAAAAATTTTCTCAAGCGATGTTAAGCATCGCTGGCGTTGGAATGGAGCGAGGATGGCGCTCAAGCAAAGTTTGCTTTGGAGTTTTCGGAACCGGCACGATATTATTGTCCTGTAGAGTATGTTTGTATTAAGGATGGGATTCTAGACTGGATGGCACATTTTCGGGGCAAAGCATGGTCAAGCTTAAGCCGCGACCTTTGTTTGGGCGCAGGGGATACAATTAAGATTTGAATGCTGCAACAAGTTGACGATTTCACTCGCTGTTCTCGAGCCATCGCGTGATTCATCGCCAACATCACCCTCAACTCACCTCACCTCACTTGGAAGGTCAAATCAGATATCATCGCTTAGTCAGCTCTTCTGCCATGCTGGGAAAATGCAGAGCAGAGCATGTTTATCATGGGCTTGCCATTGTCGATGCGTTTGGTTAAATTGTGAGGCCTTTATTGACAAAGTACTAACTAAGCTAAGTATGCGTCTAGCTTTTGAGGGTGCATGGATGTCTCGCAAACAAGGTGGGCGCCGCTTGCCACTGGAGCAAAGCATCGTCAATATGGCACGACAGGGGACGAGTCAGCGATGGCTGCCAGTGGGCCCCAGCCTTCACGGGATTTTTTGGTTTACTTCTTTGTTTATTTAGAACTGTCGGAGAGGTTCAAAGAAAAGAAGGAAAAAAAAAAAAAAGAAAGAGATTTCTGCGAGTAATTTCCACCATCGCCAATGGTTACAAGGTCTGGTTTTTAGTCGACGACGATTTTGACAACTTTGAGTAGACCTTCCAGAGAAGGCTCAATGTCCGGGAAAATAAGGTACAGACACTTGCCTACTATTACTTAATAGTATAGTAGTAATTACTAAGATCACTTATTTGCCTAAAACCCCAGTAACGCGTCTCTAGATCTATTGCAAGATGATGAAGTAATGGAAAAAGTACTCTGGTTTATGTCAGGTCTTCCTTGTTCTTTGTCCTGTCATTGACGTGTGCGAACGAAGGCAAAAGCAGCAATGTGACGCCCGAGGATTGAGGGTCGAAATGAAAATGAGAAATAGGAAATAAAATGAAAATCGGAAAAAAATAGAAAGAAAAAAAAATTGACATTTCCAACACGAATAATTATGATGTTTCCTGTCGTAAACCCTCCACCTTGGGTTTACTTCTCCGTCATCCCTTGTAGCTTCAGATGTAACCTGACCAAGCATCTGGGTGAAGACGATGATGCCGGAATCATCTCTTATCATTTTCTTCTCGAAAGCCTCGGCGCACTTCCGCTGAGAGCAGCTCCAAGCGCCACCAGATTCCGACTAGTAATGTTAGAAACAAATCGAAAAGTGCATTCAAGGGACAGTTGTCTTACTAAGGGTCGAAACCTGCTACGCCTTCGATGCGGATTTCATCCGCGTTGCCCTCCAGCTTGCCTAATTCTTCTTGGACCAGAACACGAAATAGAAGGTTAGAGGAAATCCCCCCAATGAGAAAAATCTTCTGCAGACTTTGTCAGATTCAGCACCCGGAAGTTGATGTTCTCACGTCTCTTACGTCAGGGGTTGAGCCCAAGGACTCGTAGTGCGAGTAGATCGCCAGCGCAACTTGAGAAGCGTGGCGGCTCCAGCATTTGATCATGTCGTCTCTGTGATATCAGTCAGCTAATAAGCTATTCTTTCAAACTAGAATAACTTCTCACCTAAAAATTGAGACGGATGTCCCTCGGCAAACAGTCCGAAAGTGACTGCCTGCATAAACATTCCTGCTTCCGATTTCGATGTCCTCAGTGCGCCATTCTTTCAAGATAGATTCCACCTTCTCCTTTGTCTCATGGAGATCAGGGCTCGCGATTGCGTTTTCAAGACAGTTCTTGAAAGCCAAGTCGATCGATAGGACACCCCACAATCTTGAGGCGAAGTCCTGCAGCACAGCCCCAGATTGTTGGTGGACCCTAAAGGCCGCCGTGTCCTAAATTGAGATTAACCTCTCTGTTGAGCAGTAGCGTCTAAGGATGAGATATTGCTTTTGTTGGCTCTTACCGTGGTGACACTGCCGCAGTCAGCGACAATGATGTTGTTTGTTTCCTAAAAGCAGTGTCCGTATTAGCATAATTCCTCCCGTACTACCCGGCAATGCTTACCTTGGTCGAATCAAGGTGCAACCCTTCCTCCTCAAAAAGAAGAGCCTCAGCAGCTGCCTCACTCTCTGTGACGAAATGGACCGTGGTGCCCCCGTTGAAGCTGTACACACCGGCCTGGTACACAGCCTCTTGAAAACGACCCTTGACACTTTTCCCTTGCCATACTGCGGGATACGCAAACACAGCATGAACCTCCTTTTGACCAGGCATCGACCAGTCCTGCGATTGCAGCATCTGCGCTAATGCAGCACTCCAAAGATCCCTAATAACAACAGCCGTGGATGCTGTGATCATCGATCCAAGGGGAATCTTTTGCTCGGCATTGTTGAGCTCCGCAAGGGCATTTGGGTCGCTGGAGGTCTTGTTCCACTCGTCGACATCTGCGAGCAAGAGCTTGCACAATGGCTGAGCCGTGGGACAGTAGGATTCTGTCGGTTGCTTAAAGCCGTCGAAGATGGTTCTTAAGCTTCCTAAACGAGTGCACACCACAGCAACTCCGGAGTATCTGGCGCCATTAGCTAACGCTTCCTCTTCAAAAGATGGATTAGGATGAAATACGTAGCTCCAAAGTCGATGCCAACGTGAAACACAGACTTTGCCTGCCTCGGCATTTTAAAATTGTGTTGATTCTGGCTGGTGTGAAGCGCCAAAAGGCACGGTAAAGGCACGGTCAATAGCGTCGACAGCTGTAGGGTGTCGGCTAGGAATACTTGAAATCTTGAATGATCATGACGAGTAGCGGAACTGAAGAGATTAAAAAGGGGAACCTCAAGTGGTCTGTATTCTCGCATTAGCGCTTGGTTTTTCCATCTTATGCATAAGCAAACATGGTACGCCTGACAATTCGCGATGATATCCTAACGTGATTAAGCTGTCGGAGTGACTAATTCGGCAAACGTTCCTGTTTGACTTAAAAATGACCGGAGATAAACCTGTTCAGATCAGCCTTTTGCGTCATTCATACATTACAGGTCAAATGGCTCGCGCTGAATGCCGCATCTCGGTCACTCCGTGTTCAGGGCACTGAGTCCCAAAAACGCCTAATTGATTGGCTTCGCTCTGGAGAAGGGCAAAAATAGTATTCTGCCGTAATCCGTCGGTGAACAATGTTTGCTTGGATGTGGCGGCGTTCCCTGCCAACAAAATCATCTATCCCATTGAACCAACCACTAGGCTGCTTCATGTGATCAAAGGCGCAGCCAAGCCCAACTCCGTATTACCTAGAACCAGACATCTAACAAAGGACATTCATAGTGGCTATTCCAGTTGTATAGCGATTTTGGACTGTTAATTGCTTGGCTCTTCATCTTCCTCACAGCTCAACCCGGTGGACTCAGACGTGCCCTCACTAAATTAAACCGCCACTAGTTGACAATCGAAACGGTAGCTAAATACCAACGCAAGGGCAGATGCTGACCAAAGACTATCAAGCCTGAAACAAAGTTTGTGAAAGGTGAAAATCAAAATCAAAATGTTGCGGTGCAAGTATGATCACATTTCGACCGAGCTACAAACGGCCCAATCATGCAACCTCTCTCTGTCAATAGTGGCTTATCACCATGACCAGAATGTGGTCAAGGCTCAAAATCGTACCAAAAGGGAAACTTGAGGGTGGCAAGGAGAATGAAAAGAAAGAAGTTGGGTCGGGCGCTGAATGGGCACGGACCTGCCACTGAATGGGCGGCGCATGGGTTGAATAAGTTGAATGAGGAGGGCTGAATAGGAAAGTACCCAGTGTATTCTGAGAGTGACAATCATCAAAATGAAGGCAAACATAAATATGGCACCAACTTGAAGTTAGTCTAGATACTACACGTCAATTTTGTTCCACTGTGATCATCACTTACCGCCTTATCAAGGTTATGAAAGCTTTCTGCCTTTCTTTTCGTTCTATACCACTCACCCTTTCAATTCAAGTCAGTCATGACTTCCTCGCAGCAACGAAATACTTCTCTTCACTCTTCCAAGCGCTCTCAGCTCAATCCAAATCGTCGCCAAACCAGATCTATGGCAGCAAAAGCGCAGACAGAGGGGGAGAGGCCACAGCAGGAGCAGGAGCAGGGGCAGGAGCAACACCACTATGGCGTCGATGACGAAGATGAAACCCCCCTCCGAGGTTATCATATGAATCCGCTAACGGGTATGTTGGGAGCCCAAAATGGCTTTCTGGGTCCAAGTAGTGATTGGTCTTTCGATCCGCAGGTTGCAGACAAGAAATTGAAAAAAACCATGGAGAAGTTGACAGGTGCTATCGGCCTGTTCGTTGACGCGAGTAATAACGAGTGGCAAAGGTATAGCGACTTGCCACAGAACTGTCGAGATCGCTTCGAGACCATCTGCGCAGACCCTCAGCGGTACTGGGATAGTGACGATGAAAGGACGAGGGCAAGTCTCAAAATTGCCTTTACGTGGAGCTTGCTTTGGGACACGCGCCTGTCGCCTGACCTGGGGGCGGATATTCCTTGGTCCAGTGGCTGGAAATGCTTCTGTGATCTATGGCAGCAGATTCAGCAAGGTCGGCATACTCCCACCCTCTTTTCTGGATTGCGCTCTTGCTAACAACCCTCTGCTTCCAGACTTTTCTCATGATGGTAGTTTGAAAGACCGTCATCTCCATAATCTCCGGTCTCGTCTTGCCAGAATCTACGGCCACCATCATGGACTGCCATTTGATTATGACACACTGGGGAAATTTCTCCAAGAAGAGACCTGGCCTCTTGCGAGGACCAAGGATGCCATGTCGATGTTGCCAAACATCGCCGCCCATGCGGCACTTCTTTTCCGGGAAGTACTGTGTTCTCCGTTCTATGCCCGATTGTTCACGCCGACCATAGGAGATGTGCACAATGAAGAACGCGAGTCGAACAGGAAAAAATGTGAGGTCTTTCCGGCTCGGATTGACTATATCGTTTATGCAGGACTTGAAATCATTGGGGAAGAGGATAGGTTTGACAATTTTGCCAATGAGCAAGCAGATCTAGTCAACCTCAATTTCCCTAGATTTCCACCTGACAGCTGGCGTGTGCTGATTCCAGCTCGGGTTCATGCGATTACGGATTCATCGTCAATGGAAGAGAATGAGAAAAGGGAATAGGATCTGGCCTGGAAGCCTACTGCTAGTACCTAGGTACTAGTAGTCTGTTAAAGTATACTATGGTGTATGGTAGTCGTTAGATGTTAGTTCATGCTCGTGGGCAGCAGCGAATTTATGCCTTGATTTTACCTCAAAGGATCTGTTCTACCCTTGACTGGGCTGGAAGAATATCGGAGAGAACGATGACGACCAGCGCTGACACAACGAGGGTGGTTATTAGACGAGTTGAAACTTGGAAAGGGATCTGGCCTGTATTACAACGACTGCTGAGTTAGTAGATCTAATACCTAAGGATTTGTTTAAGTAGTACTACTAGTATTAGTAGCAGTATTAGTGTGGATGCCTTAATAACGGGTTGGGCGACACAACGCCACCACAGCCACATTTAGGCATGTTCCGTTCGCAGGTAGTCAGCATTGTAAGCCACAAACTGCCAGTGAAGTCGACTCCCACCTACTACTAGGTAGCTCGTACTGCTACTAAGTGCTAGGATTAGTACTACTACCTTACCTTACCGTGACCTTACAGCGTACAGGTAGGGCCCCACTACCTGGCGCGGATAAGGTAGGTGCGGTACCGCACTCCGGTCGAGCCTACGACTACAACGCTTGCGGCTCCTCATCTCCATCAACCACTTTGCGCTCGGCATCCATCCATTCAACAGTTGTCGAGCTCCGAACTGTCTCGAGGCGCGAAGTGAGAACACATCCTGTCGATATATCGCTTGAGCTTCGATCCTCGACGAGGCCTAGGCAACAGCGAAGGGTAAGGGCCTTGCGATGCTAGGGAAGCACTGGAACAGCTCCAGCATTCGCAGTTCTCGGTCACCCCAGCTGTGAGGTAAGCAACAATCCGGCAACGTCAAGAACTCTCCGTAGTACCCTGCAGCTCACTGACTCGACTTGCAGCGATTTGTTTCTCATGGTTGGTTACTTGCGGCACCTCGACCACGCTTGGACGGCCCATTTGTTAGACGACTCAGTTGAAGCGGACGACTCGTCACCTGCCCTGGTCTTCACTCGAAACGACGCCCGTATTTGCACGTCCATAGCCATATTGGTCAAATTGACAAGCGCTCTCGATCAACTCACGTGGCGCAGTTTTCTCCGCAGTCGATGAGCTAAGCCCTTTTGTTCTTGATCGCCCAGACAGTGTACACGTCCACTACCTGCGGCTCAAGAATTCAACGAGGTGGCTTCAGGGTGCTTGGAACGACACGGCTAAGCAGACAATAAGCGGAGACCACATGTTCCAAAAGCATCTGTCTGCTAAGCCTCAAGCTCCTCCCTCGCTATCCGTTACAAACCGCAAACATGACGACGACCCCCTTTAGAACACCTCAGGAGCGGCCACGCTCGGCTAGCTCGCTAGTGCAGAGTAAGAAGTATTTCGTGCCCCCACGAGGATTCGATGCCCTCCTGTCAGCAGACGAGACCGACGCTGAGGACGGGTTCTTCATCCCCACCTACTTGAACCAATCAGTCTATATGCAACAGTTGGAGAATGAGCATTTGGCTAAAGTTCAGGCAAAGCAGACAAAACTGCAGTCTGGAAATGGCCTCAATAACAACACTCTTATCGATTCAACCCCGCCGTCGTTACCCCCAGGCTCTCACCGAGGGATGTCACATACGGTCATTGAGCGGTCATCGCGTGTCGATGATGCTGAAGTGCTGAGCCCGTTGCCTTCCCAATGGAATGAGGACGATATGTGGCCGGGTATCGAAGTTGAGCCAAATAACGTGGTAAAGCTGGTTCCCCAGAAACCTCACCATGAGCGTGATCAGGATGCCTCGGGCGTACGAGCAAATCACTATATGCCGCCCCAATGTGGCCTCTACTATTATGAGGTCACCATTCTCGGGGGCAAAAAGGATGAGTAAGGGTGTTCGAGTTTTCACGAAAATCCGTTGCACTAACGCTCGCATAGCACAACTATCGCCGTAGGCTTTTCCACAAAGACGGCCATGTTATCACGTCCTATTGGATGGGAGCAAGAATCATGGGGCTACCATGGAGACGATGGTCGAGCTTTTGCTGGTCAGCAATCGGGAAAGTCGTATGGTCCAACTTTTAACAAGGGAGATGTTATCGGTTGCGGCATCAATTATCGCGAAAATAATGCTTTCTTTACCCGGAATGGAGTGCCTTTGGGTAAGAATTGTGCCCCAACCTCCTAGTAAATTACGTGTACAAATCTGACAAACTCAATAGGAGTCGCCTTCCACGATGTTTGCAGAGGAAGACTGTATCCGGCAATCAGCTTGAAGCGGCCGGACGAGAAACTTAAGGCTAATTTTGGACAAGAACCGTTTGTCTTCAATATCGATCAAATGATGAGGGTACTTTTTACATCTATCGGAGAAAGGCACGAGCTTCGCTAACGTTTACAGGACCAAAGGGACAAGGTCCTCGGCGACATTGCGTCGACCGATACATCTAAATTGGAGCCTGGGATGAGTGAATCTGATCTTATTCAAGCACTAGTTCTCCAGTTCCTTCAACACGATGGCTACGTTGATACGGCGCGGGCATTTGCCGAAGAAATGAGAGAAGGGAAAGAAGCATTGAATCTCGACCCCAACGTCAAGATTGACGGCATTAACTTGCAGGATGACGAGGATGCCAACAATCGACAACGTAAGCCTTCAATTGTGTCTAGGTGATACTCCCTACTGACATCGTGTAGGAATCAGAAGTGCCATACTGGAAGGAGATGTTGACAAGGCGCTTAAGTACACGCAGGCTTTCTACCCAAAGGTTTTACCTGCGAATGAACGGGTATACTTCAAACTGCGCTGCCGCAAATTTGTCGAGATGGTTCGTAAAGCAGCTCAACATCATTCAGCACTTGAGGGCACAAACAAGAGCAACGGACTAGCGTCCGACGCAAGTTCTCAGAAGATGGACTTAGACTACTCCATGGAAGCGACGAGTACCGACAATACGGAAGTGCTTGAGTTAGAACACGCAACACTCATGTACGGACGGTCGTTGGACGCCGACTACGCCAACCACCCAGAAGCTTTTTACAGCACTGGACTGCAAGAGATATGGGGTTTGATGGCCTACAAGAACCCGCTCAAGGAGCCCGAAGTTAAGCACTTGCTGGATCAGCGCGGTCGGGCAGCGGTTGCAGAAGAGCTCAACTCGGCCATCCTCTGTAAGTGACTGTCTCCACACTGAGAAAGTCTTGGCTAACATTTACAGCATCGCTGGGCAAATCATCACGCGCTTCTCTGGAAAAACTGTATGCACAAACGACCATTCTTCTTGATGAGTTGAGGCGCGATGGGGGCGAAGGTGCCTTCATTTCCGTGGGTGACACTGTGGGAGACATTCCCTGCACTGACTCATCGTAGACTATCGTCTTTCCTTTTTGGCCCATGTGTCGTTCACAGACTATCAGTTTTCTCGTATCTTACGCACTGCGACAGCCAGGATGTTCGGCCGCATCCATTGATCCACTGGGCCAAGACTCACATTTCTTATACAGCATAATGACGATTCACGCTTAGTAGGAGGCGTTCGTATGGTAGTTGGTTTTGCATTACAAGCTTCGGAAGCCCCTCTCTTACCCACCATTACTTTAGCTGGCGCCTGTACATAACATTGCTCTCTCCCCTCCCCCCCCCCCCCCTTTCTCTGGTTAGAATAATTATGCATTTTATTGGGAGAACAATCGATATCGAATATGGGCTACGCATGGTTATCAAGGGTGACATGGTATGTGTAGTTGACTGTGGGTTTTTTGAGCCTAGCGGTCGAGTAATTCACTCACACAATACGCAATTTGTATCATGTTCTCTACATCTAGCCGTGCAGATTATTGTGAAAAAAAGCATATTCCATTGTACATCCGCAACCCCTTCTCGCAATTTTGGCATTATAATTGCATCCTGCCATGTAAAGGAGCAAATTTAGTGATGTTACATGATATGATAGTAATACAAAATGTCCGTTTGGACACTGCGTAAGGTTCCAACAAAGGACCCCGGGTCAGTGACATACCAACCCAGCCCATTAAGATAACGACTTCTTCTCTCCCCAACACCGTTGGTGTAACCTTTCACTATGTGCCACAAGATTTTTGAATTGTCCTAGTTCGCGCCCCAGGACATTATCCCCCCAATCCATCAGCTCCTCGTCTAAGATCAGCCATGTATACGCAAAGACCTCGGCATCGAAAACACCTGGCGAAGGGAACCCGAAGAACCACTCGTTGTTACCGAGAAGAGTCGACAGGGCTTCAAGGGCATCGGTAGCAGTAGAAAGGACCTGATCTGGCTGGATGACTGAGGAGCCTGTTGTCTTGAGGATCTCGGCTTCGGCGGCGGTGAGGAGGGTTTGGTGGAGCGGGTAGGAGAGCAAGGGCGTCTTTGGAAGGTAGAGACGGCGGAGGAGGGCGATATTAGAAGCGTTAATGTAGAGGGCGTGCAACTGAATCCGACTCCTATTAGCTCTCGGGGTTTCTTTTTGTTTCATTCTTCTTCTCTTCTTGTTCGAAAAGGATGTTAACTTACCCATGCCGGGCGGATAGAGTGGGAGAGGAGAGCCTGGTAAGCTTCCACACGATGCGCCGAGACGCCAGGAAGCTCATGCGCAGCATGCTCGCGCGCGTACTGGAGGATCTTATCACCGGTCAAGGGCCGAGCGTTTTGCGCCGGCGGAAGCAGGAAAGGTAGGACACCAGAAGGAGAGGCATGATTGTTGGAAGGCACGAGGTCAACCTCGACACCAGCTATGCGCAACACGGTCTGCCACTTGAGACACGAAGGGTTGAAGCTTGGGCGCCCATTATCGGCATCGTGTTGGTCACCAGCGAAGACGTATAGCGCGGGACGGGAGCGGACGAGCTCCGGGGCACGGCACGGCAGGGGCTCCGGATCGTAGACTTGGAGGGGGAAGTGATTGAAGAGGGCGCGTATGGGAGCTGGCACGGCGAACCAGCGTCGGGCGTCGTCGGTCATGATGCAGTTACCGGTCGTCGATTGGGAGGGGGGCGCGCCGCATCGGGGGTGTAACGCGCGGAAAGATGGAGGTTATCGGAGCTTGACGCCGTCTGCGGGATGCGTCGTTGCGCGCGCCGTGGAAATTTTTGGACCGGGATCCGAAAAAGGGTCCTCCTACCCTAGGCTATATTGAGGTACTTAGGTACATGGCGTAGGGTAGGTTCTGTGCAGCACGTGCATCGTTGTGCTTCTGTACCTGCAGGAGCTGCGGTGCCGGGACGCAGGGCCTACGGTGCCGAAAAGCCGCTATATTGACGGAAAATTGTATCTCGCATGAGAAAGCAGATGTTGTAGACCTGTACACAAGACAAAGTTGTGCTTATTCCTGTCTTAATTATGTCTGGGGAAATTCCGACCCCAAGACTTTGCATGCGACATTCAGGGTCCTGGGGCGACGGACAAGCTGAATCCCTAGCCGCATTGTTTACTTCTACGAGTACAAGCCTTATCTTCAATAATGGCTCCATGTGTCCCCACTACCCTCAAGACTAGTACCTCGGTGGGATTGTGGGCTAGGTCGTTGATTCCGAAATATTCCCATTGAACTGATGGTGCGATTCTTTTCCTTGTTTTCTTTTCTCGATAGTCTCCTCATTCCCTGCCCCGTCCCAGGGCTGTGCCATGTGAAAGGCGGTCTGGAGGGAGGTCTGATACTCTTACGATGGTGTCTTACGATGATTCCTGCCGAGGAAGCATCGTGCATATACATGGCCGTAGATTTAGCCGCCAACCCATTCAGATTGAGTGATCTCACGGCATATGTCGGGAAAAATCAAGCCCCTTGTCTGAAGGTCACAACGTCCTATGTCTATAGCATGATCAGGTTAGAAGACCAAGAACTGTGTCATAGTCGGTGGTTGCTCGGGCTGGAGAGACACGGAGCGAGGTCTAACCCACAAAATCGGACTACCTAAAAAGGACTGGTAGGCCATCGGCATCCACACCGGACGACGGGAAGCGGTGCTTTCATGCTTCTCGAAGTTTTCCGGTGGGGAGACCGGATGTAACGAGTACGATCAGGCCCGGTCGTAGGTGTTGCCGGATATTGGTACTTGTAATTACTGTGATGCATGGTCATATAGCAAGCTGATCTGATCTGGTCTGATCTGATGATCATCTGGGAGTGTAGTATCCGGCGAGATTGAAAGCTGTGACTGCCCATTTTTCCGCGCCAGTCGGGGGTTGCAGCAAGAAGGGTCGGCGAATTCCCGAAACCTCGCCGAGAGCGAAGGAGTCTGGGCTGGGTTGGGCTATCTCATGAGCAGGTAATTCACTACTAACGCTGTGCGGTGACGAGCCGTCTCGTAAGCAATGAGTGAGTGGACCGGTCATGGCTAAGGCGCCTTGGGAGGCGCCTTGGCGATGATACTGCTTGGAGGGCCAGCTTGGCTCTGGCAATGATGCCTCGTAGGGTATCGCATGGCATGGCATGGCATCTCGGGTGGATGTCGCCCGGTTTCGTTGGCTGATTTCCACCAGCCCCCAGCCCAAGAGGAAAAAAAAAAAGTCGGACATGGTCCTTTAGGAAGAGGCCTCAGGCCATTAAATTCCATCCGAGTAAGGTTAGCAGCTAATAGACTAGTCCTCGCGGGGTTAGTCAGTTATTAGGTACTACTTTATCATCTACGAGTACTCGTAGGTATGTATGGCAGGCATGTAAGGCCCGGGTCAGTACTGGTGGGGTCCTGCTGTCTCGGCTTCTTATTCCTTATCTCGGTTTCGGGCAAAAACCCGTAGTACAGTCACAGTCACGGTGTTTCTTACCTAGACCCGCATTTCGCAGGTTGAAATCGGAAGCCATCTATCTCGTCTCGAATAATTCATTTGAACGTCAAGCAAACCTCCCTCCCGCTCACTCTCGCTCTCATCGTCGATACACCACCGCACCTCGCAAAGTTGACTCTTCCTACCGGCCTATCAACAGCTTCCACCACTGAGTGCTCATTGCCAAGTCCGGATAAAGGACAACAGGCACGTTTCTTACTCGTACGGGATTGCTGGGCCCCCACGCCGTTCCCAGGTTCAGGTTCCAAATTTAACCAGTCTTGGGACTCTTGGGGTAAAATAGTTAGCTGTGACAACCACCTCACACACAACCCAAACACATCTACGGCTCGTTATAGCTCGTCACAGCTCGTCACAGCTCGTCACAGGTGGACAACCAGACCACGAGAGCACTTGACCTCACACCTTCAGCCTGTCAGCACGCGACCCCGACCCCATTCTCTGTTACATCGTCGATGAAGCGGCTCGCGGCGTAGTATCACCAACTCATAGTGATACCTTTTCAGGACCCGTTCAGCAATCCATCATCCTTCAGGTCTGGCACCACCCGCACAGACCAAGCCGGGGGACGTTGCCAATAATATCATTTCCCGCGCTATCAAGCCCAAGTTAATTTGTCCGACACCACGCGATCGACGCCATCTCTTCCCCAAGATCGCAGGCAGCAGAAAAGTTCAAGCCAGCCTAGACCAAAAGAAAAATAATTACCTTGAACCTTGGCTTGTGGAGTCGCTATTACTCCAGATCTGACAAGTGCCAGATCAATACCTCTCGACTTATTACTGCTTCTACTTTTCCCCGTGGGCGCCTGGGGTTGCAAAGGCCGACTTATTAACCACTACGCCGCCGCCGCCAAACTGCCCTCGTGGTCGCCATCATTACTACTCTGGAAGCCGACTAATACGCACGGGCATATACATATATAACTGAGCCGGTGTAGCCGATCACGCATCCAACAAGGAGAACGGTTCCTTGGCTTGTTTTTATTTCCATCCTTCCTGCCGCCCCGCTTGTTCTCGTCAGCATTCTCTTCTCCATCTGATTCCTCATTACTCTTGTGCTGCTGTCGCCTGCAAGAAAATCCTTCGAAAACGTGGGAACTGTCATTATCGTGGTGTCGTCATTCCAGGTTCCAGACAAAGTTTCCCCCACTACCACCACCACCCAAGGTACATCTCGGACCACTAGTGGAAGTAGTGACATCTCTTCCCACACGCCATCGTTACCATCGGTTTCCCCGCGCTGCACCTTTATTATACTTCCAACGCTTCCGGCCTTCGCAACAAGCCCTTCCTATTCCTTTTCTTCTATCCATCCCTGCCCTCCCGTACAGATTCGTTGCCGATACCTTGATCGGCCTCGACATGATGAACGCTCCCATCACTTCGCCCATCAACACTAGGGCGAACTCCTCATCCTCGACAGCCACGACGGCCAATTCGTCAATGCAGCACCAATCGCCCGCTAACGCTGCCGCTCCGGCACCCGCTGCCCCGGCGCAAGGCCAAACGCCGTCAACCGATCCCTTCCTGAAGGATTTCACACTCGTTGCCGAAGCTGCCAAGCGGGCCCAAGTCGCCGTTATGGTGCGAGATTTCGAGGATTGCGGTCTCTCCTAATTGTCTACTTTATCGGAGTTTGGGACGGTTACAATTTATCTCTCGTTATCGTTGCTATTTCGAGATTCTACGTCATTTGGTAGAATGCAAAGTGTTCAGGCACGACGGCTGCAATCATTCAGACTACTATTCCGTGCATAGTCCTTGCGATATGCAGACTACATCCCACAAAAAGGGAGGGGCGGGAACAAACGATCGAGCGATGGGCTTTCGTTTCGGCTGCAAGAGAACGTCGAGTCCACGGCTTTGTTTTTGTCGTCTCCTTACGACCAGGTATCAGCATGCAAGAGCTGGTATGAACAAGCCCCTCTCGCATTTTCGGTCAGCACTAGATCGCCCGTGCATCTGCGACTAGTTGACAGGAATCGCCATTGGGCGATGTGGGTGCCAATGCGCCATGGGGTTACATCATCGTTTTGGGCATATTTTCAGCGTTTGGGAAGGGCAAGCGGTCAAAGGCGCAATGGGATTGCATTTTCTTTCGATTCTCTACGTGTTATCTTGTTTTCGTGGTGGAAAAGCCCTGCCTCCAGTACATTCTATATCGGTTGATACAAACAGGGTTGGACGGTCATCTCTTTAAACGGGACTACATAGATTGGATACCCTTGGTGGTACGGATATATATATATATATCTTCAGTTTCACGCACAAATACAAGGCATAACGGGTTCTGCGAATCGGCAGACCTCTGATATCCAAGATGTCCCTTCCTTTCTCGTCCTAGATTGGTGTTCTGAGGGACAGCCTATTGTAAAAGCGTTCTTCCCACTTTACAATTTACCAACCAGGGAAACACCTCCATCCAAACGAATTGTCGCTCCGTTCACAAAGGCGCTGTAAGTGCATGATATTAGCCTTTTTCCGACACATTTTGTTTAATTGAATTATTCAACACGTACCCAGCTTTGCTCGCCAGAAACAGCGAGGCACCAACAACATCCTGTGGTTCGCCAATACGCCCTACAGGTGATGTGTTGCGAATCTGCTCGCCAAAGGCATCGAGAGTAGCCTTCATCATCTTAGTCTGGAAGGGTCCGCAGGCAAGCACATTGCTGGTGATGTGGCGTGAGCCCAGATCGGTGGCTAGATGCCGCGATAGGTGGTGCAAGCCGGCTTTGCTGGCTGAGTAGGCGTAGCTGCCCATAGGTGGGACACGTAAGCCATCGATGCTGCCAATGTTGATGATGCGAGCTGGGTCCTCCGGAGTAGCAGCCTTTTCAAGCAGCGGGAGACAGAGCTGTGTCAAGGAGAAGACGCGCTGGAGGTTCAGAGTGAGCAGCTTCGTCCAAGCCGAGTCCGGGTAAGAGTCAATGTCAGCACCCCAAGTGGCACCGGCGTTGTTTACGAGGACGTGAAGGCCAGCAGTAGGCTCCAGCTCGGCGATACGATCAGCGAGGGCTTTGCAGGCGTCGAGGTGCTGGAGGTTGGCGGGGATGGCGACGGGTGCGTGGCGGGCGCCTGGGGTGTTCTTGAGCTCGTCGGCGACTTGCTCGAGGGCTTTGGCGTCGCGGCCGGCGAGGTAGACTTTGGCGCCGTTGGCGATGAAGCCTTCTGCCATCATGCGGCCGATGCCCTTGGCACCTATATGGAGGTTAGCGGTGCGCTTCCATGAAGACGAAGTGAGATGCCTAGGCAGTAATGGTGAACTTGCCGCCGGTGACGAGGACGACTTTGTCCTATAATGGAGTGTTAGCTTCCTGGATCGATAAGAAGAAATTGCGGAGGCGCACTTACCTGAACGCTGAAAAGACTTGATGAATCCATTTTTTCTTTTCGATTGACTTGAGGTGTTTGAATACAGACCTTATTGGTAAATATGATCCTGAAGGCTGTTCTTATGCCGTCCCTTATTTCATCGGAGTTGAGCCGGGGTAGGCGAACCGAGGCTCGCAGCGGGGCGCTAACCGGTTTCGTCGACATTCCCGTCCTTCCTCCAGTTCCCCCATATTAATGCTTCCTTCAAGTAACCCTAACCCTAAGCCTGATGGCTCTAGCTAATATTCTTCCACAACGGTGAGACTTGTTCAATATCAACGGAAATATTGGTCAAAGTCAAGACTTTCAACGCCATTATGAAGCCGGATGTAATTTAGTTGTACGTATTGATTGCTACATACAGATGCTCGCTGCATTTGACTATCCACTGGCATGTAATGAAATACAGTTGTTCGCAGTTCCAACACGCAACAGATTCTTTTACATCAACGAATGAATCCAATCACCAGTGAGTAAACAACATGTCTGCTAGACTGATGGTGCAAGCTCAGAAGAGTAACCACATACTGCCGCCGGCGATAGCAGCCACAGCCGCAACGGAACCAGCCAGGGAGCTGCCCATGCTCGGGTCGTCCGACTCGGCGTCCTCGTCTGACCCGTTGGTCTCCTCTGGAGTATCGGACTGAGTGGTCGGGGTATCGGTCGCTGTTCTGCTCTCGCTTGTCATGTCACCAGAGCGTGTCAAGCTCGGTGCTCCGGTGACTGTGCTGCTCTCGCTGCTGCTGGTGGCGGCGACACTACCAGTAGTAGTACTGCTTTCGGCATCATCATCGTCCTGGTCATTGCTGCTGCTGCTTTCATCCTCTGGAGGATCCAACACTTTGCCCAGATTCCAAAAGCTCCATCTCTTTGGCTTCATACCACCGCAGGCTTCCGGACCATACGCCGGGCAGGGAAAGCTGCACTGCTCATTTTCCACAAGATCAGCTTTAGGTGGCATCGATTTCCCACAGAAGCAGCCGTCGGGCGAGGTTGCCAGGATGGAGGCGCCTGCCTCGTCGCACTCCTTCGAGCAGTAGCCAGTGGAAACCATATTCAAGTCGTCCTTAGCCACAACCTGAGTCATGTCCGAGGCAAGGGAGGAGAAGCAGCCTTGCGAAGTAACAAGTCCTGCCCGGGGTTTTTCGACAGGTAGTTGCTCGGTATCCAAGAAGCTGGCCTGGGCCGTGGCGGCCAGGATGGAGAGGCCGGTGATGGTGGCCGTGAGCTTCATGATGGGCGAAATTGTTTTTTAAACGAGTGTGTGTGTGCAGAAAACTGGCACAAAGTGAGTGAAAAGATGACAAAAATGCAAATGAGGATTCATTGTAATTATGAGGGAAAGCCAGCGTTTTAATCAAGTTGGTAGAGCCAACAGTGCAGGGAGAATCCCTGATGAGGAAATTAACCATCACGACCCGTGCTTATGTACACTTAGTCCGACTGTAACCTACTACTTTCAGCCCTATAAGGCTTTCTTCACACGCCGCAGGCGATGGATGGGCCGAATCCCCAGTCCATCCACACTTAATTACGACCCCGATGTCCGATTGAATGAACACTCATATCCCATCTTTGGAATGACTCAACGTTCTGGTGTGCAAGCAAGGATCGCAAACAAAAAAAAGTCCGAGGCTGACGAACTATTCTAGAAGTGAGCCTGTGGATCTGTTACCTATCATATTCGGCAATACGCCGGGGGCAATTTCCTTCTTGTTTCATCTCCATCCACGTCTGCCTTGTCATCCTTCAACCTATACGAGCAATTCAACGTTGGCCAGGGACATCCTATGTATGTATGTATGTCTTCAATGCAATAAGTCATCTTGAAGTTTGTATCATTTAGATCTACAGTATTTTACCATGGGCTCTAGTATTGGTCGTTAAGCTTTACAGCATGAACCACGCGCTGCCTCCGGCGACAGCAGCGACGACAGCCATTGAGCGTCCAAGTGTGCTGCCCGCGTCGCCCTCGCCTCCCTCCTCCTCATCGCCTCCGCTGGCGTTCTCGCCCTCATCGGCTTCTTCGCTGGATGATGTTGTCTCTGAAGGGGTGCTGGCAGTTGTGGTAGCACCTGTACCCTCCGGAGATGCTGCGCTTGTAGTAGTGACTGTGCTTGTGCTCGTACCCGTAACGCTGCTGCTGCTGCTGCCACCGGTAGCACTGCTGGTCTTGTCGTCCTCATCTCCATCATCATTGTCGTCGCTGTCGCTGTCCCCATTGTCCTCGTCACCACTTTTACCCCCTGAAGCAGGAGGGCTAAGGTCCATGCCCAAGTTGATGACACTGAACACCAAATCACCGTCAGAGTTGCCTCCACAAGCCTCCAGCGCATATCCAGGGCACGGGGAGTCACACTCCGGATCGGGCACAATAGCGTCCTTCGGAGGCATCGAGTTGCCGCAGTAGCATCCTTGGGGGGACAGGGCCCCTACGGCGAAGTCGCCCTTCTCGCACGACTCGGCGCAAGAGTTCACTGTCAAGAACATATTGTCGATTCCATCCTGCTTCTTCAGGTCGCCCTTTGAAGAGAAGCAGCCTTGAGAAGTGATACTGCCTGCCACGGGGACCTCGCGGGGCTTTCCCTGTGCGCGGTCTCCTCCCATGAATTGAGCCGTGGCGGCGACAGCGAAAAGGCTGCTGAGGAAGATAGTGGACTTCATTGTAAGTATATTTTGACGGAGCTGGGCTATGTCGGGTATCGTAAAATGAGTTTGATCGAAATAGAAAACGAGTTTTGCCGAAAAGAGAAGACGAAAAACAATTATTGAAACAGACGCGACAGATGGTGAAGAATCAATGTTTATTAATAGTTGATCGTCGCATGGAGGAAGAAAATCTATGTCTATATATGTTATTACCTTGCTCCACACCAAGCGCTTACCCTTAATCTTGCGAATTTGCCTACCTAATTAAACGGAACACATGTAGGGCACAGCGCAGTCTTACATTGGACAGGCCAGGCTGTACTCGTAGGTCCTTGGCAGATAATACTAAGTGGACTATGTCAGCACGGAAGCAGGGGTTGGCTCGAGTGTTTCTAGTGACGTTTGTTGCTCAACGTTTCAAATCCTTCTACCATGCAATGATACTAATGTCCATGCTTGCTCGGTTTCCTGGCTCGGACTTTGATGGCCATTCACAGCCCTATGTAGACAATTGAGGAAGGGATATTCTAATAGTAGCAGGCTCCCAAATACATACAAGTCCAGAAATTACTTGCCAGCAATTATCGTAACCTGGATCGGAATAGAAACATGTCGCGCTGCTTGTTCTGGTTCTAAGCGTTGTTCACTACTGAAGTAAGCGATTCACTAACCGACATGGCCTATTATATGTAATCGGAGTCGGGTCGCCGAGGCCTCGCCGAAGTCCGGCTTCACCATGCCGCGCCGAGCCCGTGACGTCGCCTTAGCCCCTCCATAGCTTCACTCCTTTGCCTCGCGCCATTATAGCCGGAACCGCTTCAACCTCACGCGACACCATCGCAGAAACCACCATCTGGGTCAATTGAGTTGTCAACGAACTGGGCCCCATCTCGTGACCCCCAGTCCCTATTAGCAAATCCCTACTCCGATCCGACGAACCCCACACCAACTGAGTTGCCGATCCGGAGTGCACCTCATCCTTGCGGATACAAGCGAAGTCGCTCACAGTCTTTGGAAGGCATCCATACCCATACGCAAAGAACAAGGGAACGGAGATACAGATTCCACAATGGCCGAACCATCATCCCCATTGCGAACGGCTTTCACCGACCTCCCCTCCGCCGACCACCCAGCCCAATGGGACTCGTTCTACAAGAAAGACTTCCACCCCTGGGATCGCGACGGGCCTTCCCTCGCCCTCGCCGACCTCCTCCTCCAGCGCCCAGACCTCGTCCCTCCCGCTCAAGAGGATTTCGAAGACAGCAGCCCCTCCGCCACCCCTCCCACTTACAACCACAGCAATGCGGCCAGTCCTACAGCCTCTCGTCAACGGCGCCGCCGTACCGCTCTCGTCCCTGGCTGTGGCCGAGGGCACGATGCTTTACTACTCGCTAGCTTTGGCTATGATGTATGGGGCTTGGATGTTTCCGATCGAGGCCTCGAGCTGGCCCGCGACAATGAGCGCGTTGCTGAGGAGAAGGGGCTTTATAAGGCGCAAGAGGGAGTAGAAAAGGGCAGTGTGCGCTGGGTGGTGGGGGATTTCTTCTCGGACGAATGGACTCGTGGTGCTGGGAGTGAAGGAAGCGGCCGATTTGACCTCATCTTTGATTACACAGTAAGTTACACTACTACATGTTTTCACGCATCAAGCATAAAAGGACGAGCGAAAGAGAGGGCGTGTATGATGATATATGCCACGAGGAAAATCTAGATCATGGAAAAGGGGAAACCTATCGCTAACCACGTGTATCTGTCTTGTCTCAGTTTCTTTGCGCTCTCCCCCCAGATTTACGCCCAAGCTGGGCCGAGCGCATGAGCGCCCTGATTTCGCCCAAAGGACGCTTAGTCTGTCTCGAGTTCCCATCAGGTAAACCGCTGCGCGAGGACGGACCGCCATGGGGTCTCAACCCAGAGGTTTACGAGGCGCTTCTCTCAGCGCCTGGCGAGCCCATCCAGTATAACGAGAACGGCGATGGCTCCGTCGTCAGCACACCCAGCCCCAAGCCGCGCGACCACGCCATCCATCGCCTGAGTCTAATCAAGCCGGCGCGAACACATCCGGCAGGGACGAATGAGGATGGCTCCGTGAAGGACTTCATTTCGGTATGGAGTCGATAGGTGGTGTTCCAAAGTAAAAAAGGAGGGTCTAGTCTAAACAGTGTATTACAAGAAGTGAGAGAAGGAAAAAAAAGTCAAAACAGACACAAGAATGCGTAAGCTCAATGCGTGTTCGTAAGTCATGCGAGGCTGTTTGTCACTCCATTGGTACTGCTCTTTCACTTTGCTTTCCGCAGAGAATTGTAATGCTCACCCAAACCAAAGCCGTGTCGGTAGTACGCCAGCCAGAGTGTCTTGCCAGATGCCTTTCCCCGGCCTTCTTCCTCGCCAATCTTCTCCATCCTGCCATCTTGCACCACACGAATCTCAGCGTCGTACAATCTCGATAACGCCATAAGTTCCAGCTGGCCACCCCACTCTGCAGTATCCCTGATGCGAGTAACGTACTCTTCCAAGTCCTCTTCCATAAACGGGTCAAAGTCGTCCGGATGATCCAGCATGTAGGATGCAGCTGCGCGTCGTATTGTCTTGTAGGCATCCTCCTTAGGCACGTCGCTCTTCAACGGTATCGCATTTTGTTGCAGCTGGTCCGCCACGGCAGAGAAGAGACAGTGTCCGTCGGGTTCGATATCCTTCTCCACCAGGTCATAAGTTTGGAACATCTTCTTCATGTACTCGCTCTCCCGGGCGCGGTGGTCCGTCATGTTAGATGCCTCCTCCTCTGCGCGCTGAGCCTCTGCCTCTTGTTCTGCTGCTCTCCGTGCGAGACGTTCTTTGTGCCTATTACGCTTCTTTCCAGGTCCTCCCTTGCCAGCTTCCTCTTCCTCTGTCCCATTCGTTGTCGCACCAGATGGTCGCTGAGGTGATGGAGAAGACGAAATATGTAGC
This sequence comes from Waltergamsia citrina, assembly GCA_022814615.1. Classification (NCBI taxonomy): domain Eukaryota; kingdom Fungi; phylum Ascomycota; class Sordariomycetes; order Hypocreales; family Bionectriaceae; genus Waltergamsia; species Waltergamsia citrina. Next base: position 218,130 of record JAKLNE010000022.1, read on the forward strand.
TTTTCAGCCGCCCTCTCAAGCTTCTCCTCGACCTTATCCTCCAGCTTTCCCCGCCGACTCTCCTCTTCATCTTCGTCCTCATCACCGTCCACACCCTCAGCAGCTGAGCCGTCTAGAGCCGCTACCTCAGCAGCCTGTCTCTCGCGCGTGGTGCGCTCAAGCTCCGCACATTCATCATTGACACCCTTACGCGTTTTCTTGGTCGCGTTCTTCTTCTTGCTGGTGATGCGGCCTTGCAGTTCCTTTAGCTCCTTGCGATGGCGGGCTTGCACCTGGTCTAACGTCTCGGCCTCCATGCTGCGCTATCCCCTAAAGAATGACTTCGTTTGATCAGGGAATGGAGCGGCAGTGATGAGATCGAAACCAGATAGACGGGTATTTGAGGGTGAAATGAAAGGCTCCTCGTGAGTTGATGTTGGTGGGGGAAAAAGTTGGCTTCGGAGGGGCACCTTTATGACGTGGGGGGCAGCAATTAATCTGGTAGGGGACCATCGTCCTCAGAGCGCTTAAAGCTCCGTACCTAATCCCAGATCAACCTCACCTTTTTACTATCTGTAAATCACTATCAATCATAGACAACTTGGATCTTCCACGAAAATTTAGGCACAATAAATTTGGGTTGACATGTATTATGTCATCCAACAAGCCCAGCACTATACACTGGCTTTTCAACTGCTAATGCCTGTGGCTTCATACACAGGAGCCTCAATATACCAAGATATGTCTAGAGCCACCACCCATCACTGCTTGCTCCTTTTCCATAAATTCATCTAAGCACGAGGCTGTCCAGATACTCCTTGCATCCAAAATATATTACATAGAAAGTCACTCTCGTTCTAGTCCCTGTCTTGTGATATCGAACCCATCACAAGCTTTCCTATGGCTCCAAATTCGGCGCTAGAAGCTTAAAAGCCCCGAAAAGGGTCGTCGCGGAAATAGTCCTCCTCACCTGCTGTCCGGTTGCCCGCGAATCGATCATTTGAGCCCCGCCGACTCCTCGATGCGTAACCGTAGCTGTCGCGGGTTCTGCTGCTGCGGCGGCTTTGTCTGCGTCGCAACTCCTTGCTGCGGCGTCGAGCCACGTGTCGAATTTCCTCAGACTCGTCAGGGTATTCTGTGAATTGTGACAAGGCCAGGGGGCTTATGAAAGCCTCCATACGGACAGTCCCTATTGCGTCAAAGAAGTTGCTAGGACGTGAGGAGGCTTCCGAAGTGCGCTGGGAAGCCGTCTGGCTCATTGCCCAACCGCTGTTGCCGCTGTTACCACCAGAGGCATATGACTGGTAATACTCAGAGGAGCCAGCCGTGTTCACACTGGCATTGGCGGTGCTATTGGTTGGGTTATGACCTGATGAGCTGCTCAGTGGGCCGGAAAACCCTCGAAACGAGAGGGGCGGCGGAACATGACCACCAGTGTTACTTCTCTTGCGCCCATGGACCCCAGCTTGGCTGAATCTGTCATTACCTCTGGGTATGAATGGTGGTTCCGCAGAGCCACCAGACTGTTCTCGTGTGTGACTACTAGTGATAGCGCCCATGGAGAAATCAGGGGAACGGAAGCTAGCCGTGTCTCCCATCTGCGAGGGGGGTGCACTGGGAATGCTCGGGATACTGGGTGTTGCTGGTTTCGCGGGTCCATTCTTGCCCTTCGCAAGACGAATGGAGTCACGAATGCCACCGCGTTTAACTTTCGGAACCACTGGCGGCGGGGGAGGAGGCGGTTCATAGTCTGGTTCGAGCGGAGGATTTGGCTGTGATTGCGGGGCGTTCATGATGTCTGGCACCTCTTGCGTAGAGTGTGCCAGGAATGACAGTGCCGTCAACCAAACGTAGTGTCGCTCAGCTGAAACGGCAGTGAACTTCAATGCCCGTTGCGGTGTCAGAATTAGAATGGAGCGACCAAAAATGGGCCCTTGAGCACCCTTTGGAATGGGATTATCGTCTTTGACATCGAGAACGGACTGAATCACCACTGTAGAAGTTTGGTTAGCTTACAGCATAATATTCCGAGGTAATCATAGCCACTTACGCTTGCGCCCAGTTTTGCCCATAAGGGCGCTGCCTGAGGAAGGCTGTTTGCTGCTCCAAAGGATAGACCGTTCATACGGTGCTAGCCAAACCCATCTCTTGTGACGATCATTCCCAGCGTCATCTTTCCCGTTTGGTTCAGGGACGTTGAAAGACTTGCGGCGACGAACATATTTGAACATCCATTCACCAATCATTGTCTGGGCTATGGCATCAACAACACCCGTGGTCTGTGTCTGCGCACCGCCACTCGTTGTAGAGGGAGGGTCAGTGTTGGCGGTATTGTTTGTGTTGTTCGTGATGTTCGTATTATTCGTGTTCTCAGTATTAGTCGATGGTCGGTTTTGGTGCCTCCTATACTGACTGCTACCGCGCCTTCTGGTACGTGGCGTTGTTAGGTCATTCCTAGGCAGGGGTGGCAGGCCCGGGCTTTCAGGGGCCTCGGTTGAAGGAGACAGCGGCGGAGGTGAACGGCTTCCTTGCCTGCGGTAGCGTTGGTTACGAGGGAGCGCCGCCGCCGAGCGAACCTTCCGTATGCTGTTTGAGCGATAAGCGCTCGCCCTGCCGCTCCGCATTTGAAATCCATCAGCACGAGTGGGTGATCTCTGACCCTCACTCGTAGGTGCGCTGGCGCTGGTTCTGCGAGAGCTGAAGCGAGCTGGGATTGGGAAAGGAGGGTTCTTCGAGTCAGGTAGACTGGGACTGCGGGATCTCACACTGTGGGTGGCGATGCCGTTCTGTATCATAGCAGCCTTGCGCATAACACTTGCCCGGTTTGCCGGACCATTGAAACCAGAAGTCCTATCATAGTCCCTCTGGGAGGCCGACATATGCTTTGCTCCTGGATTGTCTTTCTCGGCGAGGCTGAACGAGCTGTAAACCTGGGTTCCGATGGGTTTGACAGTACTCGCAGCTGCCAAATTGCCCCTTGTGCTATTTCTCTTTGGATACTGCTCAGGCGAGGTCGCGACAGTCTCCACGGGGCTACGGTTGCCAGGCTTGCTAGATAGCGATTGAGGTCGAGGCGCCGAAAGAGCGGTGCGGAATTCGGAATCGCTCACATCGTCATCTCCAAATTCACCCTCGTCAGAACTGGCAGTGTCGAATCCAGCGAAAAGGCTGCTAAAGCGATGCGGTCGTTTAATGGGGGCCGCCTTGTCAAGCGATAAGGGACCATCATCGTTATTACCGGGGTACGCCTCATGAGGTTCACTTGGAGCAGGCTTCGGCTCAGGTTGTGATGAGGTTGGCGAAGCAGGAATCTTCATGCCCTTGGGTGCCGCCTCCAATCGTCGCGGGTTTCGAGGGGGAACAGCCCCAACGTCGGGAGAGAATCCCTTGTCCAAGTCGCCCACAGGAGGGGGCGCCGGCGAGGTTGGGCGAGAGGAAATCGACGAGGGCTGAAGGTACGATGGCAGCTGGGCTAGACGCTGATCGATCTTAATACCCTCAGTCTGTACTGCAGCATCACTGCGAGAGACTGATGGTGACGACGATAGATTGACCTGGCAACCGAAGTGCTTGAAGTGCGGTGGTAGCTTGGACTCGCGAGGAGTCGTAGGTCGACTTGTCGGTGGTTGAATGCTAATGCTGGGAATGGGCGGCGGCGACGGTGATAGGGAGACTCTCTCTTGTGGGCTCAAAAACGGCAGATCATCCGTCTGAGTAGAGGTGCTCGTCGTTGACGGCTCAACGATTGCAGGGAGCTCAGTCTTCTCCTCAACCTCGGGGGTTCCAGGCGGACTGAGCGGCTCATCAACGGTTTGGGAGGAGGATGAGACCATAGTCGGCAAGGGCGGTCTCTCTACCTCTACCGGCGGAGTGATTTGCACCCTCTTACGCCGTTGGTTCGCTTCAATCTCAGAGTCTCTTCGAGGAGAGACCGAGTCGGCGTCAGCAATCTTGACTTGTGGTATGGCGGGCTCTGGTGTTGCCGGCGCGGCAGGACTGATTTTCGGAGAAGCCGGGGGCGTAAACTGAACCCCCGTATCAACATAGTCGATCTTCTTGGTCGGCTCAACGTCTTCCTCGCCTTCCAGCGCTTCAAGCACAGACTCGTTCATAAACAACTTTCCACGAGCAACACTGCCAGGGCGTCGGAGACTCTCCAAGCTTTGGTTCCGAAGATGCCGCCTGCTCACGGCACTATCGCGACTCATCGTCCTTGTGTGTCTGTGGCCAGTCCTGTTCGAAAAAGCGCTTTCTCTCCCGTCCGTGTCGAAATGATCATCTTCATCGTCGAGGTCGAGCTCATCGGCAAGAGTGTTGCCCTCCGGCTTGCCAGAAGCTCCTCCGTGAAGAACAGAAAAGCGAACGCTATTCGTCATGCTCATCGATCGTACACTACCGGCATCATTGTTCTCCTTTCCGCTCTCCTCTACGTCACTGTCGTATTCATGGGAAACACCATTCATCTGAGCAGCCTGGTAGGCGGCCACCTCGTCCAGGACAACTTTGAGGCGGCTCTCGGCAACGTGAACTTTGCGCTCGAACTTCCGCCTTTCTTCTTCCCAAGCGTCCTTGTCGCGGGCCCACAGATCATGTACCCTCTCCGAATCATCTTCTTGGCTGCGGATCTTCTTCTGTGCGGCATCTAAGCGCTTCTTCGTCTCGGCTGTGGTTTCGATAGCTTCATCCCTCTCTCGGGCAAGCTCTCCCAATGCTGAAGATGTACCGCCTTCTAAAAGCGCCAGCTGACGTTTGAGTGATCGATTTTCTTTTGCATGGGTAGTAGACTTCTCCTGGGCGTCTTCCTGTTGCTCTCGTGTGGTGCTGAGGCTGTGTTCCAAGCTCTCGATAAGCTTGTTTTTCTCATCCTGATCCCTCCTCAAAGTAAGAATCTCGGAAACCAGGTTTGCGTGCAAAGTAGGGGTAAATCTTCGCGGATCTAAGATGCTAACCGACTCGTCAACCGTAACATCTTTAGAAGAGCGTTTTGCCGACTTGTCTTTTCGGTCGCTGTGCCCTGGCGGCGGAGATGATCTCTTGGGCGGCGGCGTGATGGAACGACGGGACATCTTGGATGTTCGCGAGGCCGTACGATACGGCGCATCTTTGGGTGTAGGCAACGAGGCCTCGGTGCCACCCACAGATTCGTCGTCGCCCTCCCAATCAGTGACTGTCGCCATTGTCTTCAGTTTTATCCTGGTTGACAACTCAGTAGAGCCCAAAGATTCATCAACCTAGATGTATTTATGCTGGAGAGGCTGTCAGGCCTCGTTCAACCCCCCGCCTTCTGGATGTTGTTCCAAGGCAGGTCGGTGGGCAGGTAAGGAGCAGGAAATCGAAAGGCAAAAGCAAAACCAGAAGTATATGTTTCAGCTGGGGCAAAACGAGGCAGCGGTCCCCACGATTCCAAGCTCTAGGACTCACTGAGTCTCAAAATGCCCAAAGATAAGGAGTCCTTCCCTTTATGAAAGCGAAAGTGGCGCGAGGAATGGCTAGATCACAATGCTGGTTAGCCGACCATACGCAAGGTCCAAGACACGCCATCGAACCACGGCGTGTCACAAGAACTGAGCGTCAGAACGCACCAAAAGCCCGCGGGGTGATCGCAAAAGCAAGCTCTGAATGCTGTACAATTGTAGCGAATCCAAATACTGTTCAGCCGTTCAACAAGCATTCACCAATGACCCGAGGTAATAATGTCAGTCCTTGTCGACAACCAAGAGTGTGCTGTTATCGTGGGCGGTTCATAATGGTCCGGCACAGCTAGTTCGGTAAAGAAAAATTGGATCGTCCAGTAGAGCGCAGTGTTCGTGGTATGAATTCGCGCTGATATAAAAAGAAAGGAAACGAGACGCTGGGAGGTATATTCGGATTGGTGTAAATCAAAAGTGGTATTAGCTGTGTTGCTTTTGGTCAGCTCGGTGATCCCATCTTAAACAGGCGCAAAGCCGCTTGCAAGGCCACAAGTCCAACAACTGTAACCATAAAAGCTCCAGGCATAACATATGCAAAAAGCGAAGGCGAAGGCGGATGCGAAAGCGCGTTCTTGCGGGAGGATGGCGTCTTAGACTTACAAAAAGCTGCACCAAGCAAATGGGCCGGCTGAGATGTGGATATCGACAGAGTACTCGTACATGTACTAGAGAAACAAAGGCATAACTTCCAAGAAGCAGCGCGAACGAAGTAAACAGAAGAAAAAAAGATGCGACACAGACAAGGCGAACAAGAGCCTCGATCGAGAAGCTTCAGTTGACGAGAAAAGAAACAATGTGGAGAGAAAGAAAAGGTCCTGGGAGGAAATGACGAGGACCCGAGCTCGCGCTGGGCGAATGAATGGATGATCACCCATGGCCATTTCGCAGTCCCCATCGAGGGTGGAGAGGACGGTGGAAGAACCCAGCTCGAAGCCAGGGCCCAGCTTGCGTCGAGAGCTCAGGAGGAGACAATTCAGGACCCCCTTGACCCTTGGCCCGGCCCTGCAGGCTGCAGACCCGTCGGCCGGGAGCTGCTCACTGCTCGTACCAAATGTCGTAGCATCGACCCACCGCGAAAGTGAGGGCGATTCGAAATCAGTGTGCATTGGCGCGTCTTCGGATGCATTGGCGCCAGACCAGGCGAGGTCTAATGAGCTCCCGAATGAGGCCCCGGATCATAAATTAACCTTTGGCGTCGGGATAACCACTCAGCGAAAGAGAGGACCCTAGATACTCGTGGCTGTCTTGATCAGTAACGTATTTGGCAAAGACATTGGTCCACTGCTCCTGGTGAGGTACTCGTACGCTCCGTCGGGAGCTCAAAACTGAAGCCTTCAGAAAAGGGGCCTGATACTGGCATTGGTTAGGAACTCGTAGCTCGAGCAGGCCAGGGTCAACGCCTCAACGGGGCCAAGTACATGTACCGCACATAGCCTTCTCCTGTGATTATTAGTGCCAACTGAAAGACGGCCAACGAACCCAACGTGGTCAACACCGTAACCTAGACGTTTTTCTGACGGACGTCTGTCTACAAATGGGTCAAGGAAGTAGTAGTAATTACTACCTACTAGTAGTATTTGTTATTTCTCTCCGGATGGCGGGGCAATGCATCATTAGGTGCCATACATTTAGTGAGAGTACGAGTAGGTAGTCGCACCTGCCAATGGTTCTTTCCATACCTTACCTTAGGTAGGGGCGCATGCTTCACTTTCATCAAAGCAACTGCTGTCGCTGGCACCTTCCGAAGGAAATTCCTTCAGGTAAAGTAGTGATAATAGCACTCGTACATGCCTTTCTCGACACAAAGGGGGGAAAGTGCAGCTGGCCCTCCAATTGAAGGCAGGTACGAATACTACCATCCTTCGAGGCCACGCACCTCATTTGGTCTCAGGGTCTATAAATTGGGCAAAATTTTTTTTTTTTTTTTTTTTTTTTTTTTTTTTTTTTTTTTCAAAACTACACCACTAGATGGTAGTAGTACCTAAGTAAGATTGAAGCAGCGATATTCTATGCCACTCCGTGTTAGGACTTGCCTATGGCTACTAATAGTACTGGTAGCATTGAGACGTACCCGATGATAGAAAGGAGCAAAGCTCGCCTCTTATCTTCATTCGTTTCCCTTAAAATATCAATTGCTGACGGGTTGAAGTTGGGTCAATCTTCCATTATCGCGCGAGTCGTACAGATACCTGCATTATTGCAAAGCTGCCTCCAGCATGGCAACAGGGGAGAACAGGTTTCAGTGGGGCTCCGGGCGCTAAGTTCAATTAGTACTAGGGTACTACTGCCCCGATGGGATTACCCCTGACTTTTGAGTCCCTGACCTCGCGCCCAATCGTGTTAATCAGGGCGCGTTGCGCACCTTTGCCTCGGGTCATGAATGGATGGGATTTTCTTGAGTTGGGTTGGATCAACGGGTTACCTTCGGAGGACGAGCCGCATACTCGCGCTAGAATCAGTAGAATGGATATTTCTCTACTAAGGTAGTAGCATGCTACGTATTAGATAGTCCAGAAATCGTAACAGACGTGATGAATGTGTGATACGAGTAGATAGATATCCTGATACTCCGGACGAGCCGCGCCATGCATTGTGAATGTGTGATTTGACAAGGCCGACTGAGATTACCTTAGAGATTGAGGCCTGCTGCTGCAGTGCGTCTGCAGTGGGTTTGCAGTGCTTCTACAGGGCCCGGATAGCCTGAAAAGACCGTAACGCTAGCTACCTTACCTTACCTTACGTTAAGGTATGGACAGGCAATCCCCTACAAAACCACCCGTCCAATGGGATTCAGCATCACTTCCGGCCCCTGATGCCTGCAATTTCCACTCTTCTTCAGCTTCGCCTCCCTCTCTCCCTCGATCCGTTATCATTGTCGTTGTCATTGTCACTGTTACTACTACGAGTACTACTAGTACCAACTATCACTATGACATTGTCTCCCGTCTTTAACGTCAAAGATCCACCCGTTCGTCCGCCTCCCTCGCCCGTTCCCATCCTTCCCATCCCACCAGATTATCCCCAGAAGCCTAAAAATGCTAACACGAGCACTGGTGGAGATGTGAACAAAGCGTCGTCCCATTCCAGTGAGGATGGGTTATGTCAGCCTTCACCGGGTGATCCTTTGATCCAAGTGCCATCTTCTCATCCTTCTGACGGCGTTCTTGTTCCTGTCTGTACCCGAAGCCGAGCTCGAGCTCAAGCTTGACTCGCGACTCATATCTGATATCTAACTGCTGATGGTCAATAGGAGGGCTAATATCTCTTGTTGGTAGGTGCTTGATGCACATGCACCCCATATGCACGACAATCACACAAATCCCCGTTCACCTCGGTCTGTGATCCCGTATAACGCCCGAAGTGGTGACAGCAAACGTTGGCTATTCTTTTCCCATGTGTTACTCGTACTTGGACATGGCTTGCATACCTCCCTGCTACAAGTTGCCAGTGCCATGTGCGTGGCGGCCAATATTGACCTGGTACTAACCCGCTTGAAGAACTGTATCCTCGTGGGATATGAATAAGTCCGTTATATCACAGGCTCGTCGTTTTACACACTCACCGGACAAAGTCCTGGGCCAAACAGAACCTTGCCTCACAGTTGAGCGAGGCACGGATTTAGTGAGGCGCAAGGTGGGAGCAAGCATACAGGGGCTTCGCCATCCAGTTGGCGAGTCGCGTTTCAATATGGAGTGCTTCTGTACTCTTCGAGGCCCGACTGCACACTGTCAAAACCCCGGTCTATGATGCGTTCAACTTGACAAATGCCATCAACGTTTGCATAACAGCAGGAACAATAAGCTTCGCCACTGAGCGGGTTAGATGAGAGACAAGTCATGGTCAACGGATTCATTTTACAAGGGAACTGCATCTGGACTCCAAGTGACGTCTCTTTCAGCATGATAATGCTCATCTATCGTTTCTTTGCCGAAATACAATTATCACTCGAGTCCTGCCAATATTATCCAGTCGGCTGTTGCCCATTGTCAAATCCAGGATAGGAGGAGGGGGGGAACTTCCGTCTGGACGAGATGAATCCCGGTGGGTTTCACATCTGGTTATGGAGCCCCGGGTCATACTCAGCAATAGCTGACAAAGAAGCTCAGAAACCCGGCATTGGCTCCGAAGGGCCATATCATCTGCCAGACGCAGTTTGCGACGAGACTTGCCCCACAAGCAACGGTGGGCTAATACAATTGAGGGCTCACTAGCTCGTGCTTTAGTCCGCAAGATCACCGTTCCACAACGTTGGCCATCCGAACTTGGGCAGCGACTCGTACAAGATCTGTTGCATAAGGGTGGTGGCCTCTGATGCATGCTATCGTATGTTAGGCACTAATAACAACCCCAGCAGCGTTATCCAAGCAGTCGGCGCCAAAAGTGGATATGCCGGGTTTCCTCGCCTGGGATTCCTGCCCTCTAGTTCATCGTCATCAGTGGCATTTCGTTGAGCATTCAGGGGCATTGCTATCCCCGTCAGTGACGCTTCAAAGCCACCAGCCTAGACCTATCGACCATTACGTTGATCAATCACTTGAAACAACATAGCAGAGGCCGCGCATGGACCTGGCTGTCACGCTTGAAGTGTGAAGTCTGGATGGCAACTCGTGAGATCGTGGAGGCCTTTCGAGATCGGTATTGCGAAGATTAGTTCACCTTCGAACTCCGCGTCTGCATGTCTTAGTGCCACCGTCGGTTCGAATAACAAGGCAATCGGTGTGGCAGGTACTTTGCATAACCCCAGCAATAATCCACACTTACAATTGACGGCCTCAACTAGCGCTACCGCTTAAGGACGAAGAGGGGTCTAGGAAATTGAAGCCGTATCATCGTCCGAGGCCGCGCGCACAACAGACGACCCGCGTAAGAGTATCCGGCAGACATAAAAAAAACCGCGTGATCGAATAGGTTGCGATTTGCGACGCCCATGCTCTCAGCCCCAAAGGAGTTCATCAAGCCAGCGTCAACACGAGCAGCGCTGACCAAATCTCTAATAGTGGGTGCAAAGCTCCACATGCATCAAGAGAAAAGAAACCACAAGGTGCAAGCCCCCGTTCCGGGCCGTCCGAAGCGGCGCGCGCTCGAGCGCCATCTATCGCGCCGTCGTCTCAGGGAACGCCATGTAAAAAGCAATAAGCTTCTTTCTCGTCAACAATGCCTCCATTGGCGTCCCCGGAACAGCTTTTCTCTTGGTTTCGGCATGACGCTAAAGAATCTGCCAATCAGGAAGATCATTCTTGAGTAAAGCTGTTTCAGATCTGGAGGGATTAATCTCCATTAGTTGGTGATATGGCTTTTGAGGTATTCGAATGGACGCAAGGGCCTAGCTCTCGATCCCACCACCACATTCATCCATCATACTCAACACAAGAACACATAGCTGACACCAACAAGCCGCGTCAATCAATAATTTTCATATTGTATGATAGGCATCAAGGGCCGAGCTTCCTGTACGATGATCAAAGTTGCGTTGACACGGTGTTCTGTGAGCAGAGCAGCAGGTCCGAGAAGCAAGGTTTCTGCCGGTTGAGAGGGAAACCTGCTTTTCCTCGTATTTCTCTCTTTGCAGAAAATGCAGGGTAGCATCAAGCCCTTGGAGGTGGAGCAGCTCTCGATTTCCCGGCTAAGCGACCTTGCGCGCTTCCGTTTCGATCCAGACAGGATATTTGTCGAGAGTTTCATACCACTGAATCACGCTTCCGATCTTGGGACGCCGTAAAGATGGGCTACTGGTCACCATTGTTTGTCGACGAGATTGGCTTACCAAGAACGCCCATGAGCCAATGAAGGTAGATACTGTAAGGGCATATAAAACGCCTTCATATGTACCGCGGAAACCAATGGCGCCACAGAGTGAAGCCAGACACCCAGAAAACTGTCGCTCCAAACATTTGCGCTGAGCAAGCAAGAAAGCCAACTTCACGGATGTAGTGCGTCCGTAGCTTACTATATCGGCCACCAGGACCAGGTGCGTGATTCCCAGTCCGGTTTCTTGGACGAACCGTGCCCATAGTGCACAGCTCCGGATTACGGTTACAGGATGACGCTTCTGGGCTTGGTGATGTCTGCAGCCATTCTTTTCCCTTTGCAGGTGCAGGACCCCGTCGATTGTCTCTTCTGTGGCATAGCCAGAGCAGTCGATGGGGTTCTTGCTGACAGCTTCGATCATTAGGAAGATAGATCCAAGCTCAAATAAGGTGGTGTTGACTAGAGCAGAGATACTGCGGGCTCAATCCAACTCCCCTAACAAGGCAGACTACGGGTCCTCGATTAGAAGACACACGAGTAAGCCGTTGAGCGCCCAGATCACGGGCCCTGATTTTGACATTGGGAGACGTCATGACACAACTCCTCCCGTATACAAACAAAATTGTGTAAATTGACCGAGGGCGGATAGTATGGAACCGTCGTGTGAGATATCCCGGATAGAATATCGAATCAGGATTTTCCGCAGCCCTAGCACGGTCTGTCCCCAGCTATCCGTAGGCTCAGGCACCTTCGTCGCGCTATACTACACAAGATCATGATTGATGGCCACGGAATAGAGGCCTTTCCAATCATCTAGACTTATGAACGGCTCCAGCTCAATCCTTCCTTCAAAGCAGGCGAGAGTGGGAGCTTGCTCTCTTAGGGTGTCCCTAGAACTTTGTCAACGGGCAGATGCCTTCTGGTGGGATTGAGACGGCGGATAGGCCCTGAGGCAAAATGAGCACCATGATACTGCGGGTGGAAGGCTGCTTTGGCTGTGACCCAAAACTGGAATTGGATTTCTCCCTAGTTGCTTCATCTGACTTGAACTCATTCATTTCTCTGTGTGAGTAGCGCTCGTGTATGCTGGTGAGAACGATCACGTCGCTTAATATCAGCTTTGGAATGGACTTGTATATCGCAAATGCCTCTCGAGCTTTCATCTTGTCAAATTTCATGAACATATTGGTTCTAGATTATATCAAGGAACGGGGCTCATTGGTATTCCAGACGGTTCGCCTGGTGTCCAACGATGGTGGTTATGTAGTTGGTCGTCACCTACCCTGTACCCAATCACTACTACTACTTTCTTGGTCAAGGTAAACTTTCACAGGTCTCTTTTCCTGGATTTCTGAAAATCTCACGTTCATATTGGCGATGATTTATTTTTTTCTCGCCTGTCAGTCGAAACCTTGTACTGATTGTTGTAGGAATGACTCCAAACAAATAGGTGTATAATCTCGGCAAACTACTACACACACACATCACCCTAGTTCTATCGCATCACCACCACCTAGAACCAACCAACATAATCAACTCACATTCCAAGTCATCTAAGCAATTGCCAGAACCACGAACAGCCACCCGATACACATACAACAGACACAACAAAACCATGTCACCAAGCGCCATCTCCCCCCTCACCCAAATCAAAGCCCTAACCTTCGACGTCTTCGGCACCGTCGTCAACTGGCGCACCTCCGTAACCGAAGAGCTCTACCTTCGCGCCTACCGCAAGCTCTCCTCCCCGGACGTACCCGCTTCCCTCAAGACTAAGCTCGAGCCCCTCTCCGAGTCCGACTGGGGCCGCTTTGCTCAGTCCTGGCGGGATTCCTACGGCAAGTTTACGCGGGGGTTTGACCCGCAGCGGGATGAGTGGAAGACGGTTGATCAGCATCATTATGATAGCTTGGTTCGGCTGTTGGGAGAATGGGAGCTCGACGGGTTGTATAGTGAGGCCGAACTGGAGTCTTTGAGCCTGGTTTGGCATAGGTTGGCGCCCTGGGCTGATTCTGCTGAAGGGCTGGCAAGCTTAGGCTCACGATACACGGTATCGACGCTCTCTAACGGAAACACAGCCTTGTTAAGAGATCTCAACGACTTTGGCAACCTAGGATTTCATAGGCTGTTGTCGGCTGAGACGTTCGGCGCGTACAAGCCTAATCCAGCAACGTACCTCGGCGCGGCCCGGGAGTTGGGGTTGGAGCCGGGGCAGGTGGCCATGGTGGCAGCACATTTGGGAGACTTGCACGAGGCACGAAAGTGCGGTCTGCGGACTATCTACGTCGAGAGAAAGCAAGAGGAGGCTTGGGGTAAAGAGGATGATAGGTATAGAGATGCTAGGGGCTGGGTAGACTTGTGGGTTGCAGAGGATGAGGATGGGTTTGAAGCTTTGTCACGGAAACTGCAGCAACTTGATGGAAACTAGACATCGTCATGGGTTTATCACTGTCAGTGTCTAGACTTATGATCATTACTGACGCCATCTGAGTGGGCGTGGCCCAGTGTTATGAATATAGGATCCGAAGAAGGACTTCTACCAAGACATGAATAATAGCTTAGCTGGCCAGGCGGTCACCTGTTTCACCTTTGGACAACGCGAACCATGATATAGGATCACAAGATAGCGGCAGACCAAAGCCGCTGTCGACATTCAAAGACCCCAGCTAGTGTTGCCGGTGGAGGCCGTCCAACGTGCCGTGATCGAAAAATTGGATTGGATTACATTCACGGATGTGGCCGCCTTGGTGTGCTTGGCTCAGGGTCCCCCCCACGCAGGAGACTCAGAGAAAGGAATTGGGTGCCGGGAAAGAGGTTGTTTCTTGCATAAATTCGAGAATTATAGAAGCAACCAGCATGCCGAGATAGGCAGGTCTTCTGTCCTTGCAGAGTACCGTGTAAACGTTCCTCGGGCCTGGGGACAAGCGAATTCCCGAACTGAGATGTCAAGTCTAACATGTCTGCGCCACTGAAAAGGAGAGGCTATGAGATCTTGATCTCTTCTTAGGAATCACCGAGTTGTATTAGTAACCGCGACGATTTAGGCTGATAAGAGTGTAACAGTAAGCTGATATGAGAGATTCACCCAACAGGGCCTGTGCCGCGAATCAAAGCTGGTTGGCTCTGGACATGGAAATGAATCGAGATACCTGTAATTATTTCCAGATCACCCTTGAAATGCTGACTCACGTTTGGCTGGCGATTGAAATCAAGCAAAGCGCACTCTTAATCTTACTCACCTGAACATTGTTGCCCGCGAGCCTACCCAGGTCATGGGGAGAGCAAGTGCCTCGGTAGTTTGACACCAGCAGTTGTGATTTAAACGACGCCTAGAATTGTTTGCGCAGTATCCACCTTCTCCTAGTGATTTGCTATTTAATTGACAAATATTCTGTAGGCTGCTTGACATAGTATCTTGTAGAGCTGGATTCGATAGTCTCATGAAGTCTGCTTCTCTTTCTCGATAGGCACTTGTGACTAAACCTCCGAGAGGTGAACCTCGGTATCCAATACACAGGCTCGACCCACAGCTAAGGCATGGAGGCTGCATCTCGTGACCTCACCTCATGTCGTCGAGGGCTCAAGTTGTCAGACGGTGGACAGATGTCAAAGATCTGGAGGGGGATTGTTGGTTGCGCTATATATGGTTATGGTTGGTGGACCTATGACGCAGAAGGTCGTATTGTATTCCACGACATACACGTCCCTCTGGAAGATAGCTGTTACTGTTGAGTGGTACAATAAAGGACAAAGAACAAACCATGCAACATTGCCTAGATAGTTGACTAAAGCCGCTCGGAGCAGGCAGCCTATTCATTCATCGTCTCCAGGTCTGGACCCTAGGACAGTTGGCTGTAGGCCACTCACATGTATTGACCCGTTCGAGATTCAGCTGGTTTAAAGACACCTCTTCAACCGGAAAGGGATTTTGCTAACGGTGTGGAGCTGTCGCACAAGTGAACGTGCATTTTGCTGAGCCTGGGGGTCGTAGCTATCGCAAGCTAACACAAGGCGGATATGGACTGTCAACCTGGCCTCGCGCAGAAGGACAGAAGCCATAGGAGAAGGCAGACGAGGCGGCGACCCGGCGCCGGGAAATAGCTTGCTTCTGGGCCAAGCCCGTAGAGGCACGATAGCGCGGATAATAATGGCGGGGCATCTCGTGATAGTAAACCAGTTGCGAGGTGGCCAGAGCAAATCGATGCGGGCTCCCGTGCTCTAGACAATTTTCTATCTGGCAGAATTGGGCAAATGATCGACTCAATTCAATAATGTTGATACTCGGTCTGTCTTTCCAGCCGCGCTTGTGAAGCTGTGGAGAGACGGAGCCGCAAGAAAAAGAGTCGAGACCACCTGGCGGCCTAGACGAGAATCGTGGTTGGATTGCTGTGTCTACCATGAGGCAACCTTGGCCCACTCTGCGCGATCCGGGATCATGCATGTTAGCTTCTATACGAAGAGAGTATCCGTATGTACGAATATGCGTAGTCTGAAGTCAACACCCGCCGCTCTGCATGGCTTACGATCCTAGTGGTTGATGGCCATTGCTGGAAGCCAATAGGGCGAGTCAAGCATGAGGGGGCTGCCAATCGTTGACCAAGAGAAGCTGAGATGACCATGAACGAATCGCGGATTGACTTGTTTGGCGGTCTTGCATACCCTTCTCGGTCAAGGAACCTGGCGACAGGCAATTAGAGTGCATCCTGCCGACCCGGCCGGTCCGTCAGACGACGATCCTGACATGGAGAAGCTTGGCCTGAGCCAAAGAAGTTTGCAAGTGGATTCTGTCGCTGCTCACGCTCACCCAGCCCGCTTCGTTCATACAATCCACATTACGATGTCATCCTGCTGCGATGAGCACCTAATACAGTAGTACAAGTCGAAGAACCATGCTGCCAGGATATGTCAGAGTAAATCATATTCGCTGAGGGACGCAAGGGGATTTCGGCGTGACGTAGACGAGAACCCTGGTCACAGTGTTTGTCAAGGGATTATTGAAAGAAGCAAACGCCCGGGAGAGAAGAGACAGCAAGAATCTTAGAGAACACTATGCACTCGTCCTCATAATACTCGTCGTACTCGTAGAATCAATGACGTGCGCTGTCGTGCTTGTGGGCAACCCGGCACAGCATGCCGCCTGCCCGTGCAGGGAGCATACGCAGGTCGTTCCTATCAGCATCAGCACCAGGATGTGATGCCAGAAAACTTAGTAGCTCCCTTAATACTAAGTAGTGGTTACTAGTAGTAGTAGTCAAGGCACTATCAAGTAGCCGTCATTACCAATGGCTGATGCTTTGCGTATTGGCATGTTCAAGGCCCGCTACCGAGTATGGCGCAGCGTCATATTTGTCGTGTTGAACAGCCTCGTTGCTTTTGTTAATGCGTGGTATCGTGACTGGGTGAAGACTGAGCAAGCAAGCCATGCCTGGAATTATTGGAGGACTCGTGATTGACTCTTGTTTGCACTGGGATGCGAGAGTAGTATAGTATAGGCCCGGGGAAGTCATGATGCTTGCTTGATGGACATAAAGATGCTATTACTACTACTAGTACTGAGTAGTAGTACTAAGTACAGTAGTATTACCTTAGTATAGTAGTTGAAGCTTCAGATTTGAGATTTTCTTTTTTTCCGACATTGCGAGGTTACTGTGGGCAATACTTGAGGGCACCTGCCCACTTCTACGATCATGACGGATGTACTTGAGACGTGGGGTTGAAGAAGGTTGACAGCGACAGCCTGAGGTAACTGCAGATACTTCGTACTTGCCAGTTCTCTCAAAGCCACGGTCCCTACGAGTACAGAGCCGCGAGGTCAGGGAAGGCACTACCTTAGGACCCAAGTCAAGCAAGTGCAAGAATAGGCTAGACCAGAGAAGGAGCTACCTGTAGTACATTCCGCGTAATGCGCTATTTGGCAACCACGTAGCGCCGTAGCGCCGGGGCGGCGTCGTCAATGCCATCCGTAGCGCGAGGAGGAAAGAGCTTAGGGCCAGTGGTTGCTCATGCCGGAACTTCTCACTACTAATTAGCCCACAGCGCAGCACGCTAAAGCCGTAAAGCCGCAAAAGTTGTTGTCTCCGCTGTCCGTTGCGCCTTGGTGCCTAGATTTTCTGAATCAATATACCTGTAGCTTCTGGTACCTACTGTAATTAATCGCTATAGGACTACAATCGTAGTGATGATTTAGTAGTATTCGTCCTCGCTTTCCCCGGTGCTAGTATGGATTGTGATAGCTGCCTGCACAAAACTTTGCTGCAAGTGGCTCTGTGCGTTTGTGCGCTGTGCGCTGTGCGCGGAGTGCTGCATGTTCTGTACTCGTTACTGCAACTTGGTGCTCCACTGCTCATCGGCGGGCATGAACCATCTGTCGGCAGCGCCGCGGGCAAGCTCCTAGCTTCCATAGGTATCGTACCTATCACGTACTCGTGCCTAAGCTGGTAAGCTCTCTGGGCAAAATCAAGGGCCTGAAGTGCAGCTTAAGCCACTAAAAGGCTTAAGGTAAACTTCGAGCACGGTACGGACAGCGTTGTTTAGAACCGGGCTTGCAGGCGCCATCCCCCTCCACGGTTTCCCCCCACTCTCCTCCATGTTCCCTCTGATCCCTTCTTCTGAGCATGGACCGCACACGAAGGGGCATGATAGAGCATGGCAAGGCAAGGCAAGGCAAGGCAGAGTCGATCAAGGGCTCTTTAATTCTACTGGTGGATTGGTTGCTGAGCCTTGTTGGCCGCGCGCCAATAGCTTCTGTAGATGGCTTGCGCGCGCAAACCCGTGGGTGGTATTACACCTTACCTACTAAGTATTGGCCATCAACCGCCACCAGCCGCGCGCGCGCTCCCAATGGCATGGCGCCGTTCGCCTGTGAAAACCTTTTTGGGCGGCTCAAATGCTGTACAGCACTGCTGCCGCTGTTGTTATGCGCTGTGGTGCGGCGAGAGTTCCTGCAAGCTTCCACGGTAGGTCCTGCCTTGGATTGGGTAAGGTACTGAGCAGGTACCTCCCCCCCAACTCAGTCCCTGCTCCTGCTTCTCAGGCTCCCAGTGCTTTCAAGTTACTTCTGCTTCCGCTGCTGCTCCACCAAGACCACCACCTCCTTCCCCCAACCTTGCGAGTACTACCTGCTACCTATACCTTGCCTCCGAGTCTACCTTTACCTTACTTCCAGCACAGTTAGCACCGGTAACCCCTCGAGCACCCATAATAATTCCAATCCACCACACCTGCTAGTACCTAGCACCTCCCACCTTGTCTCCCACCACGTCTAACCTAACCTAACCTGACCTAACCTAACCTAACATACCTTGCCTTGCCTTACCTTACCTTACCATTACTACCACGACCCGTGCTGTGTGCTGTGCTCTGCTCTGCTCCATACATCTGCTCGTCTCATTTTCCCTCCATCCCGTTTCTACCGTCCCCGCCGAAGAGAACATTTCTCAAGCCCTCATCTATAGCCTTGCTACGAGTACAATCTCTATCTTACGTACATAGATCTTCACCACCCTCTTTCTGCTACTCTTGCTACCTTACCTACTGCCTTGGAACAGCTGCTCATTGCTACCAATATTACTGCTACTTAATTAATTCCACTCGACCAGCACACCTTCCAGTCGTCGCTTGCGCCTTTTCGATCGTGCCCTTCGAACCAAATATTAGGCCCGGCCCGTCGCATACGCTCGCTCTTCGTTGCTCCCGACTCAGCAATCTCCGAGTCAGATTCTACCGCCCATCATGGCGGGTCGAATGGTGTTGTACAAGCTCGTCGTTCTAGGCGACGGCGGTGTGGGAAAGACAGCTTTGACGATCCAGCTGTGCCTACAACACTTTGTCGAGACTGTGAGTTCCGCCACCCCGCTACCAGAATACATAGACGGACTCCGTCTCTATCAACTCCCCCGTTGCCTTCACACTACAGCCCGCAGCCACATCGTCGAACTGAGATTGCGAGCGTCTCAAGCGTCCGCACCAGCTCTCCACCTTTCCTCGCCCAAGCTGCCCTTCCTCCCGATAAAGTCCGTGCTTAGATAGAAGTCCAAGCTAACCAGCATGTGATTTGCTCTAGTACGACCCGACGATTGAAGATTCATATCGCAAGCAGGTTGTCATCGATGGGCAGCCGTGTATGCTCGAGGTGCTCGATACCGCCGGCCAAGAGGAATACACGGCACTTCGAGACCAGTGGATTCGCGATGGCGAGGGTTTCGTTCTCGTATACAGCATCTCATCGCGCTCCTCCTTCGGGCGCATCAAAAGGTTCCATCATCAGATTCAACGCGTCAAGGAGTCCGTTGCCTCCTCACCATCCTACCCAGGATCGCCCCTAGCAGCTGCGAGCTCGCAGATGCCTGTTCCCATCATGTTGGTCGGCAACAAGAGCGACCGAGTCAGTGAGCGAGAGGTATCCAAGCAGGAGGGCCATGCACTAGCGCGAGAACTGGGCTGCGAATTCGTCGAGGCCTCGGCCAAGAACTGTATCAACGTCGAGAAGGCCTTCTACGACGTGGTCAGGATCCTGCGCCGTCAGCGGCAGCAAGCGCCACGGCCATCGGCTGGCGCCGGAGGCCGTAGTCGAAGCGGCAATGGCGATATCGGTGGACGCGAGCGTGAGGGCCATAGATACGGCCGTCGGAAGGACAAAGAAGGATCAAAAGTGAAGTGCGTGCTATTATGAGCTGGTTTCCCCCCTTATGGAGGGAGACTGCTTTGCCCGTCTCTTGCCGCCGAGCTGCCTCTCCGCAAGGTCGTGGCAGTCACCAGACAGCTGTTGCACCATTCGCTCAACAGCCAGCGATTGCATTTCCAATGCGCAGGCGCTCAATGAAGCGGCATATTCTACGTGCGGTCTGAAAGGACCAAACTTTACTTCCTACATCTGCGACTCGATATTTGGGGACGGTCAATACCGAACCGTGTCCACAATGCACTTGGCAATGGGAGATGCCACCGGCGAAAGGCGCAATATGAAAAAAAAGAAAAGAAAAAGAAAGCATTTCTCGAGGCGCTTGGGTTTATTTTACGACTTTTCCATACCCGCCATTCTTAACTACATTATTTACCTCGTCTCCCTCGATATTATGGGAAGATGAGGGGCGAGCGGACAATACGAACACTTTTATTACAATCACCGATGGTCGAAGCCTCTCTTCCGACATCATCTACAGCTGCGTAGCCGAACCCTCCCCCCGAATCCCTCGCATATTCACCCCTGTCAACCTTCCCATTCTCGGCCTACAATCAAGCGGATAGCAACTGGTGTTTTGGAGTCTTGGTCAAGCATAATTTTGTCCTGTGGTCACTTACCCATTATTCCCGTTTCTTTCTGTCCCACTCTCACGCCTTGACGAAGAAAAGAAAATAGCAAAATTCATGTTAGACGTACGACGCCGCGTCAGGATGAGACCAGGGGCCCGGCTTGATCTATCAGTTGTTTTACGACAGGATATCCACACCCTTCCTTTTTCTTCTCCCTCATTTTCCTCTCGTCTCTTTCTTCCTGTTTTGAAGTCGGAAATTATGGGCACTATCGGATATTGGAAGCAAACGATTGTTAGGGGACAGGAATACTACATGACCTTTAGTGCACTACAAAGGCTGCGGAATGTTGATATTGTTGGCAAGGTGTTTCTGATTATTGCCGCAGTCCCGCAGCGGTTAGACATGGCGGATACTATGCGGACTACGAACTTTTTGCTATATCCAAGACAAGCTCCATCTATGCCAGCACACCCATCATTTCAATTGCAAGCCGTGATCAGATCATGCCCATCCTCCACATCTGCAAGGCAGCCGCATCCAAACTGTGTGCCTCGACTTATTCCTCATGCGCTACTGTTACCGAGTCCTGGGATGATGGGGTTTGGCTGTTGACCCTCTGTTTGCCTTGGTTCAAGCCACCCCAACGCCCCCGCTCGAGTCCCTTGTCAGTGCCCACCTTGGTCTAACGAAGTTTCTCCCAACAGTCAGGTAGAGACAACATGGTTCAGCGGGGGTCCAGGAAACCAGGATGAATTTTTCCCCTCCTTTCTGATTTATGCTCTCCTTTCTCCAATTGCAGATGGCTTAGTCTAGCGTCATTGCAGAACCAGCCAAATATCAACCACTACTTAATATGTAGACCTGAGTAGGGTAAATTTAAATAGAGAGAGAAAAGCGAAAAGCAAGAGAATGGGATTAAACGATCTGCTCTGCCATCTCACGCTAAATTATTAGGTATCTTTTCCAATCTACAAGGTCCCCTGGCTCCGTGAGCTTGCCGAGCCCCTTGCCGCTCTTGGAAATCTAAACCTTGCCGGCCGGTCGTCGGGACAAAAGAGGTCCAATCCGGACTTCCACTAATATTCCGCCTTGCGATACAAACCTGATTATCTCTTTAACTTTCTCAGGTTTGGTTTCAGGCTGCCTCATCTGATGCAAGACCATAAGTTTTTTTTTTTTTTTTTTTGCCGTGCAAGTTGCATGGAAAATTCCAAAACCTCAGGGGCATCAATGGAAAATATTCATATTTTTTTCCCCTTGTCCTTCCGAATGCTGTGAGTCGGCGAGCTATGCATGTACTAGCCCTAGCTAGATCTTCAACGGCTCATGGAACACTTACCGGATTGATACTAATGCAAACATGGTGCTGGGCCTTGTCTGGCGTCGACCCTTCCCACCCACGCGGGATGACCAACCCCTTTTTTTTTTTTTTTTTTGGCCTTTCATTTTATCTTGCAAGCTAATTGAGGATGGGGGATGGGGGCCTAGACTGCTTTGCCAATCTGATAATAATATTAATCAACCAAAAGCCGGACGCTTTCCGTTGCTTCCCCTCCCTCTTCCCGCTATTGCCAAGCTTTACGTGCTCCAGCCCTCCCCCCTTCTCGGAACCCAGAAGTGAGTGAGGTACACGCGCTTATGGTGTTGTGCATTGAGCACGAAGTGGCTTTTTGAATGCTGCGGGGGAATCTGTGCTGTGAAGGGGGGGAATGAAGGAAGAATTACTGTTAAATACTTGCAAACTCACATTATTCCCTGCAGCTGTCAACGGATGAGTAGCGTGGAGCAGGAGAGCCATTCCGTGGGCCTGGGAACGGCCCTCCGGATCCTCATGCCGGTCATTGACTTTGATGGAGCAACGGAGACAGAGAGGTGGATGCCGCCATGGGCCTTATCCATGCTCTTTTAGGGATTTTTGTCCTCTGCCCGCTTTTCTCCCCTAATGTCATCAATATGATTTTGTAGCTTTTAGAGGAGAAGCGAGACTGGTCTACGGCAAGTTCTGCATTTAATCTTTACGTTCCGGTGGAAGATCCGGTGGAAGAAGACCTGATGGAGGGGCAAGCGCTGTTGGACTAGCATCCCGAGGCTCTTTTGGCAGCGAGGTTCGAGGAGTGCTAAGCTTTGAGTCGAGAGAAAATAGAAGAAAAAAAAAAGGAAAGAGATGATCAGACCGGTCAAACAAGGGGCTTGGTTGGTTGGGACTCCACGAGTAGTAGTAGGTACAAAATCCACGAGGGGGGGCCGCTGAAGGAGCTCGGGAGCGGGCCGGGGTTAAAGGCACCCCAGGAGAAGCAGATAAACAAAAAGATGAAAATTGTTGATCAAGTCTATTCAAGGGTCTGCATCCCGAACCGGTGAATGAATTTTTGACGTCGTAAAGAGAAAGGGAATGCTGTTCTAGCGCGCGCGAGTTTGGTAAGGAGACGCTAAGGCAGTGTGGTAGCAGTCTGCTGCTGTGTGATAATGTATGATGGCACATGCAGCAACATGGAGAAAAAAAGTCAAAAAGCGAAAAGGAAGAAAAAAAAAAAAAGCATTTCCTAACGTTTAACCTGCCAAACCATTCGGGTCCTTTTCCCTTGTGATACTAGTAGGTACGGTTCCGGTACTGCAGCCCGCAAATCCTTGTTCCTTGTCTCGGCTGGCAAACCGGTAACATTGAAAGCTTTTGTGAATATTGGGAGGGAAGAAAAAAAAAAATCATCCCATGTAATACGATATGTGCTACATGCATGTTCATGTACGAATACGTGGAAGTTGAGTTGGATGCAACTTCTGCGATGCGCGCAGCACATGAACGGCCCATGATGCCGGGGCATGGAACATGGGCGGCGGCGCATGGATGGGGCTGTTGGGAATTGGAGTTGGAATTACTACTAGTTAGTACTTAGTAGTAATTACATGTATTACTCCAAGAATTGGAATTGGGAGTTGCTCTTCCGCCCCGCCCACCACCGCCCTGGCGGACCCCGTCTGCTCTTGGAGGACCGAGCTCTTGTCCCCTTTGTACATATAGTAATTATTATTAATACTTTCTTGTCCTCTCTGTTGGCTTTTTTGTCTCGACAATTCTTCTGCCTGCCTAACTACCCGGGGCATGGTCCTGGTTCCTGCAGCGGCAGCGGTACCGTCTCCCCGGTGTGGATAGCTCCTCGCGGCCACCCCTCAAACTCCCCCGGAAGCCCCCAAACGTAGGAGAGCCCACGGGAATGGATAATAACGTTTCGGTGATTATGAAGCTCTCACAGTGTAGAGTGCTCACCGTGTGTGGCTGGCTGGCTGGCTGGCTGTCAACCTCCCATGTCGGGATTTTTCCTAATCTGCTTTGCTCTGATCATCAATGATAAGCTCAAAAACAGCTGCACCTCCGGGCCTCCACTTTTTAAGGGTTTGGTAGTACGCGGAGGGAGAGGAGAAAGAGGAAGAGGAGGCAATGGGAGGGAGGGGTTCGCTAGTCTCGGCTTGGTTAAAACAACCAACCAAGCCCAACCGTGCGCGTGTGAGTGTCCCATCTCGGCTCCAGAATGGCGGTTGCTGCATGCGCCTATGTCGAACCCCCTCTCTGTTCTCTAAACGTACCTTACCTTATCTGGTGGTTCTCTTTCCCGAGTCCTCCACGTGGGATGGATGGACATAAGGAAGTAAACATCTTGCATCGGGGCTCGGCGATTTGACCCCGTAACAACGAACCACCACCACCACCACCAACACTCTCCCATAGCCATCTACCGTCTCATGTCTATCTGACTTTTGCTACCACTGGCTTTAACGTATTACCATCTAGACAAAAGTTCGGAGAGAAGATGGAAACCCCTCTTTTCTTCTCCCGCCCCTCTCTCCTGCATTGAAGTCACGACGTGGCATCCTCATGCGTCTTTACCCATGAAACGACTCGCCTTTTTTTTTTGCTTTTGTTCATGACCCTTCATAATATAGTACCAACTGCCGAGCGGCATTGAAAGTTCGCGGTATCTCGGCCTCGTTGCCTCCGACGTAGTCGTGGATGAGTGGTGCGCATAACGTTAAGACGGACTACATATGTTGACCATATCCCTAGTATCCCTGGGAGGGGAAAGATCGCCTGGGTTTCTGATGCTGTCCACTCTTCAGGGTAGCTTTTTTGAAGAAGGATATTACTGGATTGCAAACAGTCTTGTAAATGCTGCTTTAGAGACAGTAGTATTGTAGAGTGGATTGATTATTGAGTTCTTGGTCTATAACATGAGCTCTTCACTTGGCTTTCAGTGGTTTATGTTGTTGGCAACAACCAAAACGCGGACATCTCAGCTTCGGTCAAGCTGATGATAAACAGAGAAATTCCTGTGCTAGACATAAAATTCGCAAATATATGTATATGCTTTTTGTATATTTAGCTCTGAACACAGTTTGCCAGTCTATCTCGGGGTTTCCCTTCGTAGCTGGTTCGTGAGTTTATCGTGGATCCATCGACGTCGTGATGTAACAAGTTAACTCGTTGAGCTGTAATGGAAAAATTACACTGTTATCCTAGGCCTCCAATAGTACGCGCGCGTCCTGCAGTAATACCCCTAAGATGAGAGAAGAGACTGAACTCGTGGTGAAACTACATGCTATAACAACTAGTGCATTGTATGTGTTCTTCTATCTCAAACTCCAAGTCATTGTCACAAATCTTCTTATCAAGAGTCATGATATGGAGCCTTTACTTGATTTCACGCTGCGGAATTGTGCTTGAACTAGAATTCATACCATCCGACTTGGCCAGTAACTGCTGCTCTGCCAGGAAGTTCATTCTCGCTATCTCGATACAAGTGGTCGGGGAAGTCACTGGGCGGCTGTTAGCCCAGAAACTTGCCGGTATATGGGATGACGGAACTATCCAAATAGAAATATTGGTCTCTGTT
Source organism: Waltergamsia citrina (assembly GCA_022814615.1). Taxonomy (NCBI): domain Eukaryota; kingdom Fungi; phylum Ascomycota; class Sordariomycetes; order Hypocreales; family Bionectriaceae; genus Waltergamsia; species Waltergamsia citrina. Next base: position 243,469 of record JAKLNE010000022.1, read on the forward strand.
CTTTAAGCCTGTCGGTGTCTGATGATCTGTTTACCTAGTTTTGGTGGTAGGGACGCTATGGGTTAACAGCACGGCTCAGTACTTGTGAGTACGAGAGACGTCGCTCACACCAGATGCTCGCAAGCTACCCAGACTCACGCAAAGTTAGAGAACCTCCGTTGCGGTCACATGGGGACGAAAATTAAAGCATTGCTATATGTACTACAGATAATAAGTGCTCAAGCAACAGAGTTGCCCTTGCCTCTCTTGTCGCATTAACTACTCCCCGGAAGACCCTTTCTAATATAAGCCAAGAGACGATGCAAGTAAGAGAATTCTCCAAGCCACTGCTGCCCCATTTCATGCAGCTTGAGCAATAAGAGAAGATCTTTCGGCCACAAGTTTGAGCGAATGGCTTATCGACACGGGTACGATCCGGATTGTGAGAGCTTGGAGGTTGGGGGTTCTTATCGCAGCTTCTATTAACCCGCAGTCAGCGGCATGTTTATTTTTCACTTCACATGGCGAGGCCGAAACGACTGGACTCAAATGATGAGATACGTTCCATGCAGGGCTGCTCCTATATTGGTAATAAGTGTTCTCATGTACGTAAGTGAGCATAAGCAAGAGCTATTCACTTCGTTATTACTCATCCAGTGATAACAAGTCGTGTATTGCGCTAGAAATTGCTGTCCAAGTGAGATGTACACGTTTCACACACCAATGATAAGATAGCAAGGCATCGTTGGTAGTTCCATAGACCGTAAGTATTGTATTGACTTGAGCGCGACTCTACAGGGCACCTAACACCGTGTGGAAACAAAGTCCATTCCCTCCAAATATAAAGGTATCCCGTCCTAGATCAGTAACATGTAGGCTGGTCTGGTCATCCAATCCAGACAAAAAAAAAAAAAAAAAAGAAATGTCGAACAATATGGTCATGTTGATTGAGTCATCAAGGAAGCCTCATGTAGAAGCTCAAGGGGGCTGAATCAAGTTATCTCGTGGCGTGCTCGTCACCAAAGGGGCTGCTCCCCCTTTCTCGTGAGTGAGGTCGGCTTCTCCGAATGTCGTCGTGCCTGTCTTCCTCTGGCCCATCCTCCATGACAGCTCCCAAAGTTGGCGTGCTCACGGATTTGAGGCCTGGTGTGCTGGGGGTTGCCTGTCCCTCAGGAGGGTCGATGAAGGGTGAGTCGTTGACAGTGAGAGCAGGTGGCGGAGGAGTACGGCCGGATTCAATTGACGATGCTGCTGAGCTTGGAGACTTGGCGGGAATCTCGACCGTCTTGAGGCCGCCGCCGACCTTCACCACCTGAGCGCCTTGAGCACGAGCTTCGGTGGCGGTTTTCAGGAAAGTAGACCCAACACTGAAGGCGCTAGCTCCACTCTTTGGACGTTGTTGCTTGCCATTGCCAAACTTCTCAAAGTCGATGTTGGGCACAGGAGGGGTTTGGCCGCCAGCGCCAGGGCCAACTGACTTGACGCTGACCATGGTAGGCTTGGCACGCATGCCAGTGGAAGCGGGCGTCATGACCTGAGCCTGCTTACCGTAAATGGTGGAAGCAATGCTGGAACGAGGTGCGTAAGAGGTGCGGTTTGCGTATGATGTGCGATCTGAGTAGCCGGAGAGGCCAGAGTACGTCGAATCGCGCAGGTCGCCAGGCATGAAGAAATGCTGGTCGTTTCCAGTCTCTCCATCGCTGTTGTCGTGCTGCGAGTGCTGCATGGGGATCGGCGGCACGGGGGGCACCAAGACGGAGTTGGGGTTCGCTCGGTTCGTGACACCGGGGATGTAGGCGATTTGGATGATGTTGGAAGCTCTGGTGAGGACGGTAGAGGCGATGGAGTGAACAGTGTGCGTGGAAGAGCGGCGGGTCATGCGCGAAGCGGCGTCCTTTTCTGAATCTTGCGATGGGTTGATCCCGCGTGGTGCGTACTGAGACTGGCGCATAGCCTCCTCAGCTCTCTTAGGGCGGATCAGATATCTCCAGGCAAGGTATGTCAGAAGAGCGATGACGGCCACGCCTCCAATCACACCACCCGCGATAGCACCAATGTTAGGGCCGCCGCTGCCGCCTCCGCCTCCACCGTCATCGTCGTTGTTGCTGTTATCTGAGCCTTCCTCAGCGCTTGGGTCTTTAATGCAGATTGCCTTGGGGCATGCTGTGCAGTCATCAGGAACTGTGAACTTGCACATCTTCCCTTCCGGACATTCTGGGCATTCTAAACTGCCTTCTTTGCTGCAGTCTTTGCAGTCATCGCTCTGGCGGGGGATAAGTTTCAATGCTAATGGAAAGTTAGTAACAATGACCCTTTTAAGAAACGTAGAAACAATAGTCAACTAACCTTCCTCTAGCTCCTCCAAACTCCTAGCGAGTAGAATGGAGTTGCTCTCCATGGTTGTGACTGAAGGTCGGAAACCTTTGTGGGTAATAGAATGCTTGGAGGCCTGAGGTCGTTTCGGCTCGCGGTGTGATTTCTTTGAACTGCGATCGGGCTGTCGCGTCGTATGGCGTAAAGGCAGCTCCAAGGGTTTGATGCGTGTTTGGTCTCGAGCGCTAAACCGTCTGGAAAGATAACGCAGGTTGTATGATGACGGTAAGATAAGTAAATGTAGTCGTAGGTTAAGTCGAAGTGCAAGGTAAAAATGTCGTGAAACGAGTGGACGGAGAGACTAGCTCAAGGGAATCGGAAAGAAAGCGGATTTTAATTCATTGAAGAGAATGACATAACCGGCCAGGGCGACTGTCGTTAGAAGCTGAGGGCACGATCGTTGATCGGTTCGAATATGGGCGAGGGTTGATGGTCGGAGACGATGGTGAAAGGAGAATCAGGAAGCGGAGTGGAGGTGGACGAGAGGAGAGACCGTGGCAGAACAACTGAACCGCGCCGGAGCCAGGAACAGAGAGCCACTAATTACGAGTAGGAGTAGGAGTAGGAGTAATACCTGAACCTAACATAGAGGGGAGGGGAATAGCAGGGGGGGGGGGGCGATGAAGGCAGGACGAAAGTACGGGGACGAGTACAATAATTAACGAGGGAATACTACGGGAAAGCTATGTAGACAGGCGCAACGCGCAGCCCACCTAAATGAAGGACAAAGGCAGGCTATAAGACGAAGGAGCCTGTGCTGAAGCTTGTAAGGTACCGATACTCACGACTCAGTAATGGATGGAGTAAAGTACAACTACTAGCAGGACGGGAAGGCCCTGAAGACCCAGAATGGTACATGTAGAAGTGGGAGGAGGAAGCCCCCGTTCTGGCCCCAAGGCAGCCGACGGCGAGCCTGGACCTGCATGGATTACCTCGGGCAGCCAATGGAGGAATTGGCTTGGATCAAGATGGAGCACAGAATCGCCAGGGGGCATCCAGCCCCCAGCATCTCATTCGTGCCTCATCCGTGCTAGCCTGCTGGCGAAACAATCTCGGGCGTGGTGCTGGCGTGGTGCGCGCCAAGTTGAAGACAGGACCAACAGTGCACCTCTGCGTCCTTCGGTCGCTGGCACAGGGCGCTCAAGCCATTTTCTCACTGTGCTTTTAATGCGTTGCGGGATTTCAGACCAATTAGCACTTGTTTCCCATAGGAAATTGCCGACCACAGCACCTGCAATTCATGCAGAAACGGCCCCCAGGCATTTCGCCCAGCCCCCATCGCGCACTGTGAATTGTACCTGGGATCCACCACGACCTCCCCCTATCGTGGATCCTCTCCCGCTCGTGGGATGCCTCCGTTGTCAGATTTTTGCGCATCGAACTCGCGCGGTTTGTTTGGGATGTTGAACATCGGGATCAACAATGCATTGGTGACATGGGAGTTTGAAGAGATGTTGCCATCGTTTTTCGCTCTCACGTGCGGGTTTCTTTAACTTGGCGTTTGAGTGTTGTCTGTTGTGGTGAGGGTAAAGCTGGTGAATGTACGGAGTAGTACGTACTACCACTAGCAGTACTCATTAATTGCCTGCTGGCTGTGGCTTGCTTTCCTTCCTAAAGAGGCGCCGCTTAATCTGACCATGTAACGAATCATAACGGCCAATATTTGGGTGCCATCAATGCAGGAAGCCATGCGCTTGTACCGACAGTGATACATTCACTTCAATCCGCCCATGCAAGTTGCTCCAACCATCGAGAGATGGATTGACTTGATGGTGCCCTACGATACGAGCAGAGATCGATGCCCCCAAACTGAACTGCATCCTTTTCAGCCATCAATATCAATATTGCCCTATGCCTAGTCCCGGACAGGTGGTGGTGGCGCTCTCTACCTCGCAGCGTGTTTGGGATCCATCGGCAGTAATGGGTACTCGTCGAACATGGCGACTTGGTCTTGATTAAAACGAGCATCATGCCAAGATGCGGTTGAAAGCTTGTCAAACCAATATGGTAGCATCCGAAGCCCAAAGAGTAACCGGCAATGAAGCTATTGAAGTTGAAGATGTCATCACCATCATACCTACAGCGTCATATCATCTAAACACCTCACTTAACGTTTCTGTGCCGCCCCCAGTTGCCACCAGAAGGCACATTTTGTCTGATGTCGTGAACACGCGAAGATGTGGACTTGCTGAATCACGTCTGCGAACGGACCAAAATGTTTCTTCACGCGTGTCTGCAACGCTGGCTCGGGTATTTTACATACCTGAGCTGGGCGAGTCCTGGAGCTGACACAAGTTGCAGGTGGCAAAGAGGTCTGTCGCGGCCAAAGCATACCAGCAGAATCCGAAACAGGGTCCTCTAAATGACGATAAGCTGCATGCTGCTTCTCTTCTCGATACGTCGCCTCTTGCCTTTGATTGCTCGAAAGGTGACGATGAACCTGTAAATGAAGCACAACAACATGCAATGTAGAGATCCCACAGAGCTTCACCAGGAAGATCAGTGTTTCGGAAGACTGATAAGACACTGATCTCCCTAGAGGCATCCGATTCCTAGCGGCACTTCATCTGATTGACTCTTAGTCCAGTGATCATGATAGCTGCTCAGTTGCTAGAATGTAATCAGTGTAATAGTCACCAAATGGATTTGGAGGACTGGGTTTACACTCTTATATATATGAGGGCTGTGTTGGAAGCTCTCTTAGTGCGTTAGTCTCATTAGCCACATGGCTGCCACGAAAGTTCTGTAGCGTGGGCAGACTCGTTCGACAAATCATCCTTTAGCTAACCTTGAATCTTATGCTTACAATTTCCCTAGTCGATATAGATTTGCTGACGTGAGGAGTCTGGTCTGAGTTTGCAGATTTTAAGATGCCGCGATACCCTGTGAATGGCACTGTAATTATGTACAGATAGTAGCAGAGATCAAATTCCAGAGATTACGAGGCGGTGCACACTCGCACTACGGCACCAGCCCCAGGCGATCATCTCCGAGCCAAGACATCTATTTTTGGGAGCAAAAGCTTTCTAGTCCACTTGCCAGTGGCAGCGGCTACCTATTATTATTCAAGAAGAGAAGTGAATAATCACAATCTGATAGAGTCGATTGTTAGACCCGAATAATATAGCGAAGGACTTCTTTGATATCTAATTCTTTTGTGAAAAGCGATTCTGCGGAGAGGCCAAAGAAGAAAATACCAAAAGTCTACTCCGTAAAGAGCATGGCTTCGGACAGTGAGCCTCGCGTGTAGTCAGCATTAAAGATTGGATACGGGGCCCCTGGCTTACGAATGCCTGCAACGGCCAACGCCGACAAGTTCGTAGCTCTGCCCTACAGACCAATTGGCGGCGGCTTGTCAGCAGACTGTGGGAACGGTCATTTGGAGTGGAAAGATGGCTTTTTTCCAATGCAGCACCGTTGTTGCCAGTTGGCCATGGGTTCTTCCAAACGGCTAGCATCTGAACCCTAGCCTGAGGAATATAGATCTTGCAGAATGCAGCAAACGGTCAGCGCGCGTGCAGCTAAGGTAGACTCTTAAGCCGTACACATCGCCACTCGTTGTCGCATATCGATGAGCATCGGACGAACATCACCACCGGCTGCATTTTCGTATGCGGGCTCTGTTACAGCCGGCCACAGTGAGCAGTGAGTGAGCAATGGGTGAGACAAAGCAGTGAGCCGCCTTAGTCCAAGTAATTAGGTAGTATTACTAGTATTACCTTACTCGTAGAGGTAGGCGCAGGGCAGGGGCTGCTGTTAGGTGAGCGTCGCGGTGGCTCAGCGCATCTGAGATGCTCTAGCGCAAGATCCTGGTTGTCGACTGCCACTGGACTTGGTAGTGTTAGGTGACGGAAAGCGCCAGTCATTTTACCGAGGTGTTTTTGGCGCTACCTGGTCAATTATTTTTGTCAAATCCAGACTAAGGCAATTGGCCCAAGTGTCCAAGCCCCAGCCCAAGACCCCTTTCACGGCTCGTCCCCAGCCTGCTGAAACAGCTGGCAAACATTTCGAGACGCAATCCCTTAATAACCACTTTTCTTCCTCCATCAGCCGTACATCACCCCTATTGACCATCCATCACCATTTGCATCTCCTACCAGTAGGGCTGTAATTCTTGTTTTTTCTTCTTTTTGGTTTTGCTCCCACGCCTGTCCTTCGTTTTGAGGCTGGGGCATTCCTATTATACGCGTCTCGCGCTCACTTTTGTGCTTTTTTGAGCTTCGACCCGACTCGCCTCGCCCCCATCACCATTGTTGGCGGCGACCTATTCATCTCCCATTGATGTACTCGAGTGTGTGAGACAGCAATAGCATCGAACACCTCAATCTCGCCCTTGGGACGATTCGCTTTCCGATCTGGAAGCTCCCTAATCCACTGCAACGATGGCGTACAACGGCCAGGGCCACGGTCAAGGCCACGAGTACGGCGGTCATCCTATGCAGGATCTGCCTTCCGGCAGCCAGGTAAGCTATCTAATCGCCATCAATGGCCTGGGCTAAGCAACTGACAACGTTTAATTCAGTATCATCTCCCCCCGCAGGAACAAGAAGAGGAAGCTGGCCGATACCTGCTCAACGAGCCCCCTGGCCACCACTATGACCAGGACAGACTGGGTGCCGCAACCCCTCCTGATCGACCCGTGTCCGCGTACAGTTTGACCGAATCGTACGCTCCTGGTGCTGCGCAGGCCCCTACTCCCGGTTCCGGCTTCAGCGACAATGGCTACGGCCAGTACGGCAATGATCCCAATGGCTACAACTTGCCTCGCCCCATGTCGACCTTTGACGAGGACTACGAGGACACATGGATGCAGCGCCAGCAGATTCCTGCCCAGACCCCTTCCCGCAGCGGCCTCAAGCGCTTCAACACCCGAAAGATCAAGCTGGTCCAAGGTTCCGTTCTGAGTGTCGACTACCCCGTGCCCAGCGCCATCAAGAATGCGGTCCAGCCCCGCTACCGCGATGTCGAGGGAGGCAACGAGGAGTTCATGAAGATGCGCTATACTGCTGCTACTTGTGACCCTAATGACTTCACCTTGAAGAACGGTTACGATTTGCGACCCCGGATGTATAACAGACACACCGAACTGCTGATTGCCATCACCTACTATAACGAGGACAAAGTCCTGCTGGCCAGAACCCTTCACGGTGTGATGCAGAATATCAGGGACATTGTCAACCTCAAGAAGTCTACCTTCTGGAACAAGGGTGGCCCTGCCTGGCAGAAGATCGTTGTGTGCCTCGTTTTCGATGGTATTGACAAGACGGACAAGAACGTCCTCGATGTCCTCGCCACAGTCGGTATTTTCCAGGACGGTGTCATCAAGAAGGATGTCGACGGCAAGGAGACGGTTGCTCACATTTTTGAGTACACCAGTCAGCTTTCCGTCACTCCCAACCAGCAACTGATCCGTCCTACCGACGACAGCGCCAACAACCTGCCTCCCGTGCAGTACATCTTCTGTCTGAAGCAGAAGAACACCAAGAAGATCAACTCCCATCGCTGGCTCTTCAACGCCTTTGGTCGTATTTTGAACCCCGAAGTCACACTTTTGCTCGACGCTGGTACCAAGCCGAGCCCTCGCTCTTTGCTAGCGTTGTGGGAGGGCTTCTACAACGACAAGGACCTGGGAGGTGCTTGCGGAGAGATCCATGCTATGTTAGGGAAGGGCGGTCGTAAACTCATTAACCCGCTCGTTGCTATCCAGAACTTTGAGTACAAGATCTCCAATATTCTCGACAAGCCGCTGGAGAGTGCTTTTGGTTACGTCTCTGTGTTGCCTGGAGCCTTCTCGGCGTACCGTTTCCGTGCTATCATGGGTCGTCCCCTGGAGCAGTACTTCCACGGTGACCACACCCTGTCTAAGGCGCTTGGAAAGAAGGGTATTGATGGGATGAACATTTTCAAGAAGAACATGTTCTTGGCTGAGGATCGAATTCTGTGTTTCGAGCTTGTGGCCAAGGCTGGCCAGAAGTGGCATCTCAGCTACATCAAGGCTGCCAAGGGTGAGACTGATGTGCCCGAGGGTGCTGCCGAATTCATCAGCCAGCGTCGTCGTTGGTTGAACGGTTCGTTTGCTGCCACCCTCTACGCCTTGATGCACTTTGGCCGTCTGTACAAGAGTGGCCACAACTTCATCCGCATGTTCTTCTTCCACATCCAACAAATCTACACCCTGCTCAACACTCTCTTTGCTTGGTTCTCTTTGGCTTCCTACTACCTCACTACCACTGTCATCATGGACCTTGTCGGCACCCCATCAATTCCCTCGGCTAACAGCTCCTTAAACCACGGTTGGCCTTTTGGTGACACAGCGACACCGATCATCAACGCTCTGCTCAAGTACCTCTACTTGGCTTTCGTCATTCTGCAGTTCATTCTTGCGCTCGGTAACAGACCTAAGGGTTCTCGCTTCACTTACATTGGGTCGTTCATGGTCTTTGGTCTTATCCAGGGTTACATTTTGGTTCTGTCCATGTTTCTTGTCGTTCGTGCCTTCGATAAGACGCCTATTCAGGAACAGATTTCGTTTGCTTCTGGCGACGACTTTGTCCGCAGTTTCTTGACGGGATCCGGTGCCGGAGGTGTCATTGTTATTGCCCTTGTCACCATTTTCGGTCTGAACTTTATTGCTTCGTTCATGTACCTGGACCCGTGGCACATGTTCCACTCGTACCCGCAGTATCTCTTCCTCATGTCTACCTACATCAACATTCTCATGGTCTACGCCTTCAACAACTGGCACGATGTCTCCTGGGGTACCAAGGGTTCGGACAAAGCTGAAGCTCTTCCATCTGCTGTTGTGACCAAGGGTGAGAAGAACGATGCTGTTGTCGAGGAAATCGAGAAAGAGCAGGAGGACATCGACAGTCAGTTTGAGCAAACCGTGCGCCGCGCCCTGCAACCTTTCGAGGAAGAGGAAGAGATCGAGAAGAAGGACGTCGAGGACTCTTACAAGTCTTTCCGTACTGGCCTGGTCATCTCTTGGCTGTTCTCCAACATTCTGCTTGCAGTCGTGATCACTAGTGACAATTTCGACTCATTCGGCATTGGTGTAAGTAGTGCTACTCGCCTCATGTTTTTCGCAGTTGCTAACTTGCTAAACAGAAAACCTCTTCGGACCGTACTGCGAACTTCTTCAAGTTCCTTCTGTACGCCACTGCCGTGCTCTCTCTTATTCGCTTCATTGGCTTCCTCTGGTTCCTGGGCAAGACTGGTCTCATGTGCTGCTTCGCCAGGCGGTAATCCCACACGGCGAGCAGCCCGGCCCGAATAATTGGAGAGTAGAAGACAACAAGAAGAAGAAAGATAAGAAAAGAATAGAAAGATCGCTCTGGGTAGCGTCTTGGATGGAAAGATTTAGATTACGGTCCCCTCTGCGCTGGCTTTTGACTGTAAGACACTGTTGTACAAGTGTCACTGCTACTAGGTAACATGACGGCATTTCCAAAGGCGGAGGGTGTTCACTTTTTGCTGATATGACGGCGATGGAAAACTACTACTTATTTCAATTTTTGCATTTGCTTTTTATAATCGATTGTAGTATCTTGTTCACCTTCTTGCCAAATCTTGTGCACCTGCAGTCTTCCTGCTGTATTAAGAATTGAAGATTCAGGCATGCAGCATCGTGGTTGTGCTGCAGTATTCCAAGCTTAGAGATTTGGCTTTGCCCGGATAATTATCGGCCGCTTCGTGATTGTTCCTGCCTTATCTTATCACTCAGTAAGGGTAGCGTTGGGTGGCTTAGTGAGGTAGGCAGCGCTTACCGTCAGGCTGAGACGAGTCATCATTCACGAAGCTTGTTCTTATTCCTAGATTCTCTCTTCTCCAAATCATCTTTTCGCGAATTTTGAAAGGCGGAAAAAGATCTGGGCCGACAAAACGACTACACTTCCCTAGCGGTTGCGCACGAATCGAGACGATCTGAGCCGCCCCCGCGTGGCACCCCGCCACCAAGATGTTGAAGATCTGGTCGATGGTGAGCAGCCACCTCTGATATCTGCGGGAAGGATATGCACAAGCTGACTGGTTTTACTATTTAGAAAAAGGAGCAGAAGGAGGCTGAAAATGCAGAGGGACAAGCTGCCGGCGGCAAGAAGAAGAAGGTCACGGCCGCGCAGCTGCGCGTGCAAAAAGGTAGGAGCTGGGAGAACCACGCCCCTCCTTGCCAACAGCTCCAGCGCATATTGCTAACCATGTCCTGTTTTTCTGACGTATAGATATGTCCGAGCTATCTCTTGGGACGACCATGACGACGGAATTTCCGGACCCAGATGACATTCTCAACTTCATCCTGACGATCGAGCCCGACGAGGGAATGTACAAGCAGGGAAAGTTCACATTCGACTTTAATATCAATCAGAACTTCCCGCATGACCCGCCAAAAGTGCGCTGCAGGGAAAAGATTTACCACCCGAATATTGACCTGGAGGGGAAAGTGTGCCTGAACATTCTGCGGGAGGACTGGAAGCCGGTGCTGAACCTCAATGCTGTCATTGTGGGATTACAGGTACGCTGAACCTTGTTGGACTTATGAATCTACTGGGATGAGGATATTGTACTGACGAACGCCTTACTGCAGTTTCTCTTCTTGGAACCAAACGCTTCCGATCCTCTAAACAAGGAAGCAGCGGACGACCTGCGCAATAACCGAGACGGCTTCAAGCGGAACGTGCGAACGGCAATGGGTGGAGGGGTGGTGAAGAGCCAGTCCTACGACCGAGTCTTGAAGTAGAACGGGCAAGCACTTGGACGGGTGGGAATGGGAGGTCGCAAACTTTGCAGGTGACTTTTACCTTGTTGGAGGGAACATGCGAGGCATTCCTCCACCGAGGCTAGACTTTGAGGGCTAGACATGATAATGGGATTCACGAACTGCATACCCTTACAACATAGAAGCGATAGGACAGGGAGATTTTCTTTTCTCTCAGGCTGCACCTACTGGCATTTCCCTGGAGCTTTGGTCTTTATTCATAGTTTTGGGACGAAGTATGGGCGGACGGCGGTGTCGATGAGGGAGGGCGTCTAAATCGAGCAAGCAATGTCAAGTTCCACGCACTTTGAAACTTTTTTTCACGATATGGTGAACATTAGAGACATCCATGAGCTTTAAGAACCTCTTGTGTCAATATCGAGCAAAGGGCTTGAGTAGTATGAGCTACACCAAGCTCTGACGGCGGTATGCGCCAGCCGTGGGGCTTCAGCTGAATGTTCCGCAAGATCGTAAGTTGGTAGATGATTTCGACTATGTCCAACGGCAAGTGTAAAAATGATTTGAGGTGTAGTAGGTTGAAATATCACAAGCTAACGCAATCCGTGTTCTGCGCTTGCGTGAGTTGACTCAGTCCATTATTATGCGGCAGAAGGATTCGTTAGTCTGATAAGCACGGTGGACGAGCTCCGAGTCCGTCTTAGGTTGGACTAGGTTGCTGCGTTAGGGGTGTGCTTGCCAATTGAAATGTGTGTCTGAGATAAATTGATGGTGGTTGGAAAGTCGGAGTGAGTGACAAGCAGGATCTAAGAATTCAGAAGAGTCATATCCATTCAACGGAAGCATTTAGTAGCTCCGTAAACGCTGCCCGAATCATTAGCCTCTCCGTAGCAGGGTCGTTAAATCCGTTTTTGCCAGTGTTGGACTGTGCTGTGCTGTGCTAGACTGTGCTGCGCTGTGGGGTTTGGCGGCGGTCGCTGGAGCTACAGGGACGAATAGCTGGGGGCATGGAGACTCGGTGGGCGGCCCGTTGGCCAGTAAGAAAGACTCAATTCGAGCCCACACCGACTCGCTACTAGTAGCCTGCAGCAGAGCGTTGAGGCTTTGGCTTGGGGGTGAACCCTTCAGCCTTTGCTGTTCACTGACTCTAACCGCTGGCAAGTCTTCAGCCTCCGGTTAACGGAGGTCAGCACTGAGCGTTTTCCCTGCAGCGCCTAAGAAAAAATCTGGGTCCGACCGCCGGCCGGCTGCAGCTCACTCGTCACCACCAAAATTCCCTGGCCTAGCACGCTTTTTACCAGTCCCTCCCCCAATTCCTCCCACGGCCCCAAAAAACTAAACTTTCCGGTCCTGGTGTCAAAATTTCATTCCCTTCTTCCTTTCCCACCCTCTGAACCCATCCTATTCAGACGACCCTTTCACAGCCTCCTCCACAATGTCAGCCCGAAGCTTCTCCAAGTCCGTCCGCTCGCCATTGGCTCGCCAATTGGCCTCGCCTCGCGTTCAGCAGCGTTCGTTTGCTGCTGCCCGCAGCCTTGTCCGAGCTGGCGCTGTGGCTCGTCCGGCTGCCGTTGCCGGTGCCGCTCAGCAGCAGGTCCGTGGTGTTAAGACCATTGACTTTGCTGGCCAGAAGGAGGATGTCTACGGTATGGATATGCTTGAGTTTTTGAAGCTTATAGAGAGGAATACAAGTCGCTAACCAGTGCTCCCTTGCAGAGCGTGCCGACTGGCCCCAGGAGAAGCTCTTGGTGAGTAATAAAGGACTATGACTACCCCAATTGGGGTCAAGAGGTCGTCCAGCAGTAACTGACTCTCCTTCTCTCAGGACTACTTCAAGAACGACACTCTTGCCCTCATCGGCTACGGCTCCCAGGGTCACGGTCAGGGTCTGAACCTCCGCGACAACGGCCTCAACGTCATCGTCGGTGTCCGGAAGAACGGCAAGTCCTGGAAGGACGCTGAGCAGGATGGCTGGGTCGCTGGCAAGAACCTCTTCGATGTCGATGAGGCCATCTCCCGCGGTACCATTGTCATGAACCTCCTCTCCGACGCTGCTCAGTCTGAGACCTGGCCTGCCATCAAGCCCCAGCTTGTCAAGGGCAAGGTTAGTACAACCCCATGAGCTCCAGCACTGGGTCACTGGTATGCTAACCAACGTCTACTCCAGACTCTCTACTTCTCCCACGGTTTCTCTCCTGTCTTCAAGGACGTTACCAAGGTCGATGTCCCCAAGGACATTGATGTCATCCTCTGCGCCCCCAAGGGCTCTGGCCGCACTGTCCGCACTCTCTTCCGTGAGGGCCGTGGTATCAACTCTTCTTTCGCCGTCTACCAGGACATCACTGGTGAGGCCAAGGAGAAGGCCATTGCTCTCGGTGTCGCCATCGGCTCTGGCTACCTGTACGAGACCACCTTCGAGAAGGAGGTCTACTCTGACCTCTACGGTGAGCGTGGCTGCCTCATGGGTGGTATCCACGGCATGTTCCTCGCCCAGTACGAGGTTCTCCGCGAGCGCGGCCACAGCCCCAGCGAGGCCTTCAACGAGACCGTTGAGGAGGCTACTCAGAGCTTGTACCCCCTCATTGGTGCCAACGGCATGGACTGGATGTTCGAGGCCTGCTCCACCACTGCCCGCCGTGGTGCCATTGACTGGACCCCCAAGTTCAAGGACGCTCTGAAGCCCGTCTTCGACGACCTCTACACCTCCGTCAAGAATGGTACCGAGACCAAGCGCTCTCTGGAGTACAACAGCCAGAAGGACTACCGCGCCAAGTTCGAGGCTGAGATGGAGGAGATCCGCGGTCTCGAGATCTGGAGGGCCGGCAAGGCTGTCCGGTAAGTTTGAACCTTTAATAACCGTAAGCGAAGCTAGATCTAAACTAACACGTGTGCTTTTGCAGCTCTCTCCGCCCCGAGAACCAAAAATAAGCGACAAGAATATAGGACGGAAGCAGTGACGGGTCATGCAAGGGGGACGCGTCGAACAGTGTCTAGGAATAGGAATCATAACCGGGGGTGCTGGGCTTGTTCGAATATGGGAAATTTAAACTACAAAAGTTGTGCAATACCAATGGAGTCCTTTGATTGCTTAGGTAGACTTTATATCACATTCTCTTGCCAAAGTCTCGACCATTGATGTCTAAAATAAACATCCAGTGACACACATAGCCCCCACCATGACTTGATTCAAGTGTGGTTTGCCAAGTCAAGAGACACCTTAGTTAGCAGTCCATCGGTGTTGAAACTTTTGCTCCGAAAGGCTGTGTGAGCCGTGATTAGCTGCTCGGAGCGTCACTCCGAGCTTCTCAAGGACCAGCCCACGATCCGGAGCAGGGTATTGCAGGTAAGACTGCAACCATAATCACTTAATACCTCACTCTTTTACTGCTTTCTATCTTTAATTGCAGAGAATACGAGCTCGATATAGGTTATTTTGTTACAGTTGATTTGTCGTTGTGTTCAAGCTAATTGCCATAACAGGCAGGCAGGTAATCCTGCAGCCAAGACCATATGCCCATGTGGATGCATGGAGGGAAAGGCCGAGACGCACGGCTCCGACGACGGCGAGATCGTTGTCGGCTTCCCACGGCATGAGCTTATAAGTGCCCGTGGGCTTCCATTGGATTTTTTTTCTTTTCCATCTTTTGTTGTTTTTCTGCTTATAGAAAGCTGCTACCTTTGAGGCATCCTAATGTAAATAAAAGCCGGCGTATTACACTTATCTTTGTTATATAAACACCATTACCATGGCCGACCTGTCTACTACGCCGCCCCTGACCCGCGAGTCCGTCATAGAGGCACACAAGCTTATCAAGCAACACATTCACCGCACACCTGTCCTCACAAACAGGACCCTGACAGAGCTGGCTTCGACTCCTCGCTCCGTCGATGACCTGAAAGGTACTCGTTACGAGGGCCGGACGCCAGCTAAGCCAATCATCCGATTATGGTTTAAGTGTGAGAACTTGCAGCGCATCGGCGCTTTCAAGGCACGCGGTGCTTTTCATGCCGTGGAGAGATTAATGAAGGAGCCTGGTTGGTTGGAGAATGGTGGGAAGGAGAAAGGCGTTGCTACACACAGCTCTGGTAAGTCTGGCTGTGACCTTCCTAGATCTAGAAGAATTATAGACTGACTGTCAAACTTTGCCCTTTCAGGAAACCATGCTCAGGCACTGGCGTTGGCAGCTAGGGAGAACGGCGTCAAGGCGCACATTGTGATGCCCGATATTACCAACCCTATGAAGATCGCGGCGACCAAGAACTACGGCTGTAGTGTTGTCTTCTCCGGTAGCACGAGCACGGAGCGCGAAGCAGCAGCCGCAAGAGTTATTGCGGAGACGGGAGCCAGACTTATCCCACCATATAATCACCCCGACATCATGCTCGGCCAGGGAACCATGGGCTTGGAATTGCAGCAACAGGTTGCTGAGTTGATTGCCAAGGAGTGCGAGCAACAACAGACAGCCGACGCTTATGGCACGGCCTTACTAAGAGCTCCTTCTACCGTGGACAAGACAACGAGGCCGCAAGGGAAGAAGGGCCTCGATGCCATTATGACTCCTTGTGGTGGCGGCGGGATGCTTTCCGGCGTGGCGCTTAGCTGCGAGGGCACGGGTATCCGCGTCTTCGGGTCGGAGCCTTCATTCGAAGGTGCTGATGATGGCAAACGCGGCTTCGAATCCGGGAAGCGCGTGACGGAAGTCAAGACGCTGACAGTAGCCGAAGGCTTGAGGACTCCTGTCGGAGAGCACCCATGGGGTGTGATTTACGAGCGTAGACTGGTGTCTGGTTTCTTTAGCGTCACGGATGAGGAGATCAAGGCGGCTATGAGATTGGTGCTAGAGCGGTTCAAGATGGTGGTCGAGCCGAGTGGATGTGTGCCGCTCGCTGTGGCGCTATTCGATGAGGAGTTTCGGGCTATGGTGGAAAAGGAGGCGGGTGAAGATGGGTGGGATCTAGGTATCGTGTTCAGCGGGGGCAATGCGGGCGTGGAAGTCATTGGAAAGCTATTTAGCTAAGATATGTTATTTTTATTTAACCAATATGCCTTCGAAGGTTTGAAATCTACCCAAAATAAAATGCATGCCGTATGATTTCGTGCTCCAGTCGTGTATAGAGTGTCGTCCTAAGTCTTCATGGGAAGAGCCTCTCTAATGCCACATCCATCTTGACCCTCCACCTCTGCGCGTATCGTCTCAGCGTCCAAGTCCCAAGGGCAGCTGAGCATAGGCAAAATATGCCAACTATGGTAAAGACCCAGCCGGGCCCCATGGCCCGGATCCAGGGGCTAGCTACGACGGTGCCGACGCAGCTGAGAATGTTGCGGACAAAGTTGTTAACTGCAACGCCTGCCGAGCTCTTCTTGCGGACAAATTCGGTAAGCATTGTCGTTGCGGCGGCCTATTCGATAGATAAAGGAGTCAGTAAAAATGGTTTTACTCTAGATCAAAAAGGGGAAAGATCTGGGTGCGTGGGAAATCTTACAAAGACAAGCATGGAGGAAATTCCAAATATAAATAGGAAAACGGAGGGTACAGCCCAATGGATCCCGTACCGTATTGTCCACCCAAAGACCACCAGCGATAGGGGATACAAAGCATTCGCAATCCACATATTCTCCCTCATTCTGTCCTCTGGTAGCAGGATCAATTTGCCCTGCTCATCGTAGCGGTTCGCCTTTCGTGCCTCCCGGGCCATGATCTTATCAACCCACTGGCCGGCAAATAGCGAAGCAATGATATATCCCAACCCGGGAGGACCATATAACAGACCAACATACAACTGACTGTAGCCATAAGGAGGTCCAGAGAAGCCTTCCTGAATAGCGATATTGGTTATGAACAGGGCGCCGAAGGCTATGGCAGCCACAAGAACGGTAATCAACACAGCCGGGAAACGCAGAATAGCGAGGACGGTGAGCGGGTCGATGAAAAAACGCTTCAAAGTTGCAGCAATTTTCTTAGTGTGCACCTTGGCTGATTGACCCGTTGTCATGCGACTCAGATCCTCGCCGGTTGTAACGGCCTGTGCGGGCTCATCGGCGCCCCTATGGGCGAGCGTCTCCGGTAGCAAGAAGAAGAGCAGTAAGAAACAACAAGAGCCGTAGATGACGAGGAACCACATGGTAGACTTCCAGCCGAGCTCCTGGGCGAGGATACCACCAAAGATGGGGGCGAGTAAGGGACCGAGCAGAGGACCCAAGTAGAACAGACTCATAGCACGGCCACGCTCGAAGACCTCCCATATATCGGCGATGGTTCCGGCGCCAACGGCCTGGACGCTAGCAGAGGCACCGCCGGAAAGAGTACGAAAGACGACAAGCATAGTCATGTTGGTGCTGACGGCACAGAGGATGGAGGCAACGATGAACATGAGGAAAGAGGCGAGATAGATGGTGCGGCGGCCTAGCTCTTCGGAGAAAGATGACCACCAGAGAGGGAAGATGGACATGGCTAACATGTAGAGGGCGACGGACAAGTTGGCAACTGTGGGCGTGGCATTGAGTTCCTCCGAGAGCATAGGCAAGGCAGCTGCGTTCAATGTTAGCTCTGATCCAGAGCTTGCAAGATCATGGGGATCATTTAAGGAACAAACTCACGATAGAAGATAGATGATCCCATCGGCGCGGCAGCCGTGGCCAGAGAAATGGCAGCTGTGATAGTCCACTTGGTCGAATTCTTATAATCATAAGGGCGCTCCACCTCCGGGACCAGAGCGAATCTTCCCCACAATCCACGACGCTTCGCCCGGGGCACAATAGTCAACGCACGGGAGCGAGTCGACGAGGCCCTCGATCTCGTCCGGCAAGGCGAGCACCTCTCCTCATCGCAGGCATAGATGCCAGCTCCTGACGGCTCGCCCACCGTGGAAGCCGGTACAAGGTCGTTCTCATGCACCGAGTCCTTTCCCGTCCCTCTACCCCGGCCCCGGCTTCGGCTCCTACTCGTTTCCTTCTCATCATACTCCTCAATTTCTGGCTGGTCGTCACTGCCGTGTGATGAGTGTGAAATGGGCCGCTCAATGTCTGAACTCCGCCGGGCAAGGCCCTTTTCTGGATCAGGCTCCGAAGACATCTCGGCGCTCCGAGGTCGGCTTCACTCGGTATAATCAATTATTCAAAATGAATAAGGAAGCTTAAGAGGGGTAAGGCTATATTGTGGGAGGTCCGATTTGTTGTGTGTGATGCTGGTAGCTCAAATGGCCTGGAATGAGTCGTCTTTGTTCAAAACTCAAGCCGGCACAACAGCAGAGAACATAGATGCATGGTAATTATATAGCAATAATGAGAATGAAAAGATGGAGGGAGGAAAAGAAATCCATAATGGAAGATCGCCAAGCCGGTGTTAACAACAGGGCGTCAAAGGCACTAAATCGGCAGGTGGAGGGCTCGATTGAACCCCAGTTCTCCTCGTACTCGTCCGAGCCGTCAAGCCGATAGCCACTGTTTTTCTGGGGGAAGAAGAAGAAGGGCGCCAGTCTGCAAGGCGATCCGTATCCAGCGCCCTCCGCCGGAGCTGTTGGGGCGGGCGACTCCGCTCGTGGCGGCGCGCGCTTAGAGAATGGAGCCGAAGAGCCGACTCTCAGAGCCGACCCTCGGAGCCTCGCCGAGCGGTGTGCTGGCTGGAGGGACCATGATGGTTTTCCGAATACGGTTTGACGAAGTAATGGCAAGAGGAGGAAAGATTCGGGTCCAAAGGCAGAGTAGAGTATAAAGCAAATTGGGGGAGGGGAAGAGATCCAACAAATAACGGTTTAGAGAAATAACTCTGTTTGTTAAGCAAGGTGAGACATGGCGGTAATCCAGAAGGCACCCAGGAAAAAAAAAGTTGCACAAACACCCCGCTGTCGATCTTGTAGTCACAAATAAATATATCACGAGCAGACGCCTCAACCAGTCTTAGAGTCTAAGATGCAGCAAGCATACAATAAAGAGCTTTCCAATTAGCTGTTTCAATTAATGGAGTGTTATTATTTTGCAGTTCCAACAATCAGAATTGACCTGTTACTGTTTTGGGCGACTCCCACTTCGACCGGGGAAATTTCGCCTGTGCCCTTACCAAACCAGTGGCATTTCTGTTCAATGAATTGAATTTAGACACAAATACCCTCATTTTCCAGATGATTATTGCTGCCAATAAATGCCTTCTTGGCGTTACATCGGAGAATTGGCAAGAAAAAAAAAATGCAGTGAGTGCTTTGACTTGAGTTAGTGGCTAACGGCGGCTTATACGTCACCGCGCAGAGCAAAAAAAAATCGACCGCGGGGCAGTCATGGCTTTTCCAGTTCTTTACTTGCCCCACCTTCTCTAGGTGACATTACAGAACTGAAGTCATAATATACGCGCAGCATGTGAACAAAGTCTCTCATCTTATCCCATCTCATATCCCTCATCAATATAACCCGAACTCTTTCGCATCTATCTTTCTTTCCTCTCATTCCATCTAATTTCTGGTACAACACTAACACTTACACTTACACTTGTCACAAACCATGTCGCTTACTGCCGCGTCCCCTGAGGAGGCTGCTTCCTCCGCCAAGACAGCTTCCTTCACCCTCGCAACGCTTCCCCAGTCGGCGCGCAATGCTGCCCTCGAGACCATCCACAAGGCTCTCCAGGAGAACAAGGACGACATCCTCGCCGCTAACGCCCGTGATCTAGAGGCTGCCACCAAGGCTGCTTCCGATGGCTCGCTCAGCCAGGCTCTTGTCTCTAGGCTGGACCTGGGCAAGAAGGGCAAGTGGGATGACATGCTTAAGGGTATCCTGGACGTCCGCGATCTAGAAGATCCCAGTAAGTCATGACTTTCCTCGTCCATTTCTACCTTTTTTTTTTTTTCAGAATCAAAGTTCCCAGTAAGCTAACCCGGGACCCCTCCCTTACCCCTGGTACAGTCGGCAAGGTCCAAATGCGCACGAAGCTGGCCAACGATCTGAACATGGAGCGCGTCTCCTGCCCTATCGGCGTCCTACTCATCATCTTCGAGGCCCGTCCCGAGGTCATTGCCAACATTGCCAGTCTGGCCATCAAATCCGGCAACGCTGCTATCCTCAAGGGTGGCAAGGAGTCCACCGAGTCCTTTGTCGCCATCTCCAAGGTCATCTCCGCTGCTCTGGAGAAGACCGAGGTCCCCAATGCCGCTATCCAGCTCGTCACGGCTCGCGATGTCGTCGCCTCGCTTCTTTCTCAAGACCGCTACATTGATCTTGTCATTCCCCGTGGCGGTAACGAGCTAGTCCGTTACGTCAAGGGCTCTACTAAGATCCCCGTTCTGGGTCACGCCGATGGTATCTGCAGCATCTATCTGACAGCCTCCGCCGACAAGGACAAGGCTGTCACTGTAGTCGTCGACTCCAAGACAAGCTACCCCGCGGGCTGCAACAGCACCGAGACTCTCCTTGTCCAGGACTCCGCCCTAAACACCGTCTTCCCCGCCGTCGCAAAGGGCCTTGCGGAGAAGGGCGTCACTTTCCGCGCTGACCCTGACAGCAAGAAGGCTCTGGCCAATGCTTCTCTCCCCAGTAACGCCGTCGTCGAGGACGCCAAGCCTGAGGACTTCGACACCGAGCACCTCTCCCTTACCATCTCCGTCAAGACCGTCCCCTCTATTGACGAGGCCATCTCCCACATCAACGCCCACGGCTCCCACCACACCGACGCCATCCTAACTTCCGACAAGAACGAAGCCGAGCGCTTCATGAACGAGGTCGACTCCGCTGGCACCTACTGGAACGCCTCCACTCGTCTTGCCGACGGCATGCGATACGGATTCGGCACCGAGGTCGGCATCAGCACCAACAAGATCCACTCCCGTGGTCCGGTCGGCCTCGAGGGTCTCACTATCTACAAGTACAAGATCCGTGGCGACTACCAGCCTACTACCGGATACGGTGACGGTGAGGGCAAGACCCCTTGGGTTCACGAGAGGCTGCCCCTGTAAAGTATAGCGAAAGTAAAAGGTGTCGAATGAAGAGCAAAGCATGCAATAGGGCGTTTTCAAGTTGTTGGATATAGATATTGTCCGAAAGCGGGCACGATAGGAACATATGCTAGGGAAAAAATGAAAATATGTGCTGAACACATTAACTGTTTCTTCTTCTTCATGAGATGAGTAGAGGCTGCGACGCCTCACAAACGTACGTACAAACATGTCAGTATGAGACCCCTCTCCAGTTCGAAACCATGTTCATGATTCTACATGAGCTCATATCCGCGATTATTCATAAGCACATGCTCAGGGGACAAAAATAACACAACCGGCAAACCACAACAATCCCCAATACCCGACAGAACCGTAATAATTTACATCTTTGATGAATCCGTTCATGAGTTGATTTCGTATTGTTTGATCAGCTCCGCCAATTTGTTGCCCTCAGCCTTGAAGTCGAGGGTAGCCGCCGTCATCACTTGGTATCGTATCCTATTTCATCATTAGTGGTGCTCATACTCCAATCACATGCGTCCAATGCTTACCTTGGGGTGTCTCCATATGTGTCAGTCTTCGCCCTGCACCTGAAGTAGAACTTCTTAAGGTTGGCTGCATCAAATGCAGCTTGGAAGGCAGCGTCATCATTCTCCCTTAATTCAGTCAGCTCGTTGGCTGAAATACCCATAATGGCCTTGGCGCTCTCATCAAAGCACGTGAGCCATTGGTGGCTTGTGAAATCGGCAACATTGAGGTTGAGGATGTATCGGTAATTTGGCTTCTCGTGAGCGACATTGCAGCGCTCGCATTGCCATGTGCCATCCCCAAGAGATGTCACCTTCTTGTTGTTGCAGCCCTCTGAGGGACAAGCTGGATAGGCAAAGTTCTCTTGCTTCACAAAGACGACCGTAGCTTTGATGGAGAAGTAGGCCTGTTCATCGTGGCCAAGGTTGTCCTCCTTAACCTTTTGAATGGTCATGACGTCGTCCTTGCGGCCGGTGGCATTGCCCATGCTCGTCATATTTTGATGAGTTGCAAAGGTATTTGTGCGGCCAGTCGAGTCGTACCAGCCCTTCAGTCTGTGGGCATCGGGGATGTCCGGGTCTACTGACATGGTGCCGGAGGACAGGAGACTTAAGCTCTTGCCGCCAAAATCGGACACCTTGGTGCCTTTGAAGGCAATGACAGACTCGGGCTGAGCATCGAATGTGTTTGCCGTCTTTCCCCACACCGTGACACGGACTGAGTAGCCTGTATCATCCACCATTGTGAGTTCTCTCTTCTGAAACGGCCTGCCATCCTTCTTGGAGATAATCTCGGAGACTTCGGCGACATCCTTCAGTACTCCGATCATGTCTACCGTGTTATCCTTCTCTACACTTTGGAGCTCCTGGATGGAACAGAAGTTGAACCTCATCTGGGGCACGCTTGACTGGTCATCAGCCTTCTCGATGACGGTATCGCGCTCAAACGCCAGTTCGTAGTCATTGGGCAAGTTGGTGAATTGTTTCTTGGCCAGGGACACTCGGCAAGGGGTGGAGATGTAGTAAACGGAACCCTCCTGAAGAACATCATAGAAAGCGTCGCACTGATCATTGAAACCAGTGGCTTTGATCTCACCGCTTTCATCCAGCAGGTTGACGCTGAACAGTTTGCCCTCGCCTGTTGACTTGTGCCACGTCTTGATGTCGGATTTGAGTGTTACACGGGCCTTGATCGTCCACTTGTGCGTGAAAGGTGACAGACCTTCGATCGGATGGATGTTGGATCCAGCGTGCATGGCAGGCCGTGAGGGCATAGCCTGCTTCGTATCTGGCTTGGACTCCTCCTTCTTGACACCGTAAAAGTCGTTGCCAGCGATGGTCGTGTCACCGCCAGCTGGCTGAGCGTTTGCGTCCATGCCGGAGGGCTCGCCGACCTTCTCATGCACGCCCAAGGATTCGATCACTTCGAGGTCGAGGATGACGAGGATGCTGCAGGATCCATTAGCGATGAAGATTGGTATTGAGAGCATGTGCTTCAAGCTTACTTTCTTCCCTTCAGATTATTCGGTGTGCATTGCTTGATGCGAGCAAAAGCGCCGCGCACAAGCTTTCCCTCGTGAATTACGTGGTTCGCTTTGGTAGCCAGCATGGACTGGACCCAGTGCTGCCCGTCGCTCACCACCAGTCGCCACCGCTCTCCCGCGTTAGCAGATGGAGGCATCTGCTTGACTTGCAGGATCTGGAGAACGGGTACGGGGAACATCTTCTCGGACTTCTCATGGTCATTGAAGATGGCGCTGAAGAAACATGGTCAGTCAGGAGAATCCGGCCTTACAGAACGTAAGATAGGAGCAGGACGGATGGTTAACTTACTCGATCGCACCGCGCGACAACGCTGCGGAGGCGGCCTCCATTTTGATTATGGGCTCCTTTTTACACACAAAAGACCAATTTTTAGAAACCACCAGAAAGAAAGGCTCAATGTCGTTCTGAGAGCAGGCTGTCGTTGAATTTGGGATATGGGCGTGATGAGAAGCAGAAATTCACGGTGTCGATGATCTGTAGGCCAGACGCGTCCAGCGCGTTTAGTGGAATTGCGCGGTGGATGGCGGGGTTGCGCTTAGTCATTTGCTGGTGGCTGCCGTTAAGCAGGGAGAGAAAGAGGGGCAACAACGAACAGTGCTACTACTGAGTAGTACCAAACCTCTGACCTGAAGACTAAAGTGCGATAACTGGAGCCATGCCGTCACAGTGCAACCTGGGCAGGAGCTTGATTTCAGCTCAAAGTACGAGTGGATGAATAAACTTTCCAACGTATGCGCGTATTCCAATGAGCGTTAATTGGTAATTTTATTGATCTGGTGGCCAAGTAGATATAAGTAGTACTTAGTAGTAGAGTGCAAAGGATTGATTGCCTTATGCTTAATCTTCAAATCATCTTCAAGACCTCAATGTGCTGACAGCCGATCTCACCCTTAAGCAGCTACAAGTTGCTCCGCGTGGCCCAACCCACTTTAGGGTCCCTGCCGGCGCAAGCTGTCATTGCCATTGTCATACCGTGACACCAAACAACCCATCGTCATCCAGACAGTTGTTGCCTTGAGCTTGTCGATCCTACATAAACTCCACGTTTGAACAACCCAACCACCATCGCAGTAATCCTTTCTCCCCCCACTACGATACCCTTGATCAACGACGCATCGCACAGCATGGCAGAACCCGAGAGCGCCACCAAAGCTCCCGAGAGCGACGCCCAGGAGCCCGTCGCCAGTCCCGAAAATGCTGCCGGCGCGGCGTCTGTAAACGTCCAGACCTCGGAGCCAGCTGCCGGAGAGCACTGCGTCACTGATCGTCCTACTCGTATGTGAAGTTCATCTCGCGGGGTCGCGCAGTATGTACTAATGTGGGAGAGCAGCAAGCGGGCAATCCTCCACGGGTGAGATCATCAAGTTGAACGAGGTCGACGTACGTGACCCCCAAGGATTCACTTTAAAATCCAATAACCTGTTCCCGATAACAATGTATATGAAAGAAGCGCATAGCTAACGGCCTGGGCAAAAGGTCTACATCTCCAAACCCGCAGACTATCCGCATGCCCCCTCTCGACTGCTCCTCCTCCTCACCGGCGGCACTGGCATCAAGTCGACCAACAACCAGATCCAAGCCGACAAATATGCCGCCGAGGGCTTCCTTGTCCTCATGCCCGACATGTTCGGTGGCGACACGGCCCCGGCCGCCGCCATTACCGACGACTCCACCTCCGTCCTCGAGCAGGTCAAGCTCAAGGCCGTTGAGATGGCCAAGTCCTTTGTCATTGACATGTGGCTTGCCCGCATTACTCCAGACAAGGTCCTACCCATCCTGCACAAGGTCATCGAGGCCGCTAAAGACCAATACGCCGATGCTGTCAAGGCCGGTGATGGCATCTACGCTGTTGGGTACTGCGTAGGCGGCCGTTTTGTTATGCTGCTGGCGCAGGAGACGGAGACGGAGACGGCAACAGGCGACGAGGAGAGCGTCAAGGAGAAGCAGGGACCTTTCATCAAAGCTGGCGCGTTGGCCCACGCGGCCAGTGTCTCTCCCGACGATTTCTACAACATCAAGGCCCCATTGAGCTTCGTCTGCATAGAGAACGATCCCCTGTTCCCCGATGCGGTACGGTCAGCAGGCGAGGATGTCATGACAGATGCCAACCTCGAGCATGAAGTCCAGGTCTATCCTGGAGTACCCCACGGTGAGCTTCACTTCTCCTACAGCCACTAAAAGAATGTCGCCCTTTTTTCTGACACAAAACAGGCTTTGCCGTCGTAGGGTCTTACGAAGACGTGTCCATACAAGATGCGCAGGCCACAGCACATGACCAGATGCTGAGGTGGATACAGAATCATTAAGCGAAAGGATGGAAAGCGTCCTGGTGGAATGTGATGGCGTTCAAATGAATTTTTGCTCTGTATTGTGAAATGAATAAAGAACCGTAACATCTTTAAGAAATCGTGCAAATGATCTTGCCCGAATTCTTGGCTGCTTCCATGTACTTGTGTGCCTCCCGAATCTCTTCCCACGGCATAACCCGATCCACTACAATCTGAAGATCCCCCTTCTCAAAAGCCATGAGGTACTCTTCCAACCGGTCGCGCAGCTTACCTTGATACTCCTCGTCGCGGCTACGAAGCGTGCTGCCCTCGATGCGAATGCGCTTGAACAGAATCTGCGAGATGTCAGCGTTGGGCACCTTGCCGCCGCTCAGTGTACCCAGCAGCACGATGCGGGCATCTCGTGCAGCGACATCGAGGTTCTTCTGGAAATAGTCTGCGCCGACAAAGTCGACAATGTAGTCCACGCCCTTGCCTCCGGTAGCCTCCTTGATCTTGGCGGGCCAGTCCTCCGTTTTGTAGTTGAAGGCGGCATTGGCTCCGAGCTGCGAGGTAATGAACTTGCACTTGTCGTCGGACCCGGCCGTTGCGAAGACGGAGGTTGCGCCGGCCAGGTGGGATAGTTGGATCCCGGCGACGGACACACCCGAAGCACCGGCATGCCACAGAATCGTCTTTCCCTTTTCAATACCGAGGACCAGATGCAGGGCCTGCGTAGCAGTGATCCAGTTCTCAGGCAGCGCAGCGCACTGCTCATGGGAGAGAGCAGCCGGCTTCCGCACCAGCATCTTGGTGCTAACAGCAATATACTCAGCATACGCACCACCATACGCCAATCCAAAAACTTCATCGCCGTCTTTGAAAGAATGAATGTGGTCGCCGCTTTCGCTGGCCGGCCCAATAGAGTCAATGACGCCGCTGAACTCCACCCCGAGAGTGAGGGGTGCCTGCGGAGGCAGCGGATAGAAGCCACGGCGCTGGATAATATCCATGCGATTCAAGCCAAATGCTTTGATCTTCACGATAGCCTGGCCGGGACCGGCGGTCGGCTTGGGAGTTTCGGCGTTGATGAAGAGGTCATCGGCTTCGCCTTTGCCGCCTTTGATATCTGGGGTTCTGGAGTTAGTGGTGGGGAGATAGAGAGAGGCAAGCTACGACACTTGTGAGCTGGCTCACCGACTGCCTTCATTGTTTCCGCCATCTTGACTGATTTTGAATCGTAATTTTGTTTCTGATGTAAGGTTTTTCCTTGTAGATCGAGTCTTCTCAGCGTCCCGGGTCTACCTTAAACTTCCCACTTGGGGAGCCATCAAGTATGCTAGCATTAGTAATCGCATTCGTCTGCCACGCAGTTGAAGCTTCACTTAGAGCAAGTTAAGGAGTCTCACGCCCGTAGTGATCGTCCTCATAACACTTTACAAGTCAAAATGACTTGCATTTGATCAATTTTGGATCCACAGATTCCATTTCTTTCAAGATCGAGGAAGTTTCGAGGAACCACTTAGCTCCGTATCCAATTGGTATAGTATATCCCATGCGCTCGGCGAGGTCTCCCCGCCACCTACAGGCGTACGAACATAGGTGATGCTTGAACATGTGAAAACCAGAAGAGTAGCCGTCTGTTGGATGATCTCGGTCAATCATCAAGTAGTTATGATCGTCGCAGGTCGTCTACTCGTACAATGATGAAGGATATCTCAATCGGACATCGAACACAAACAGACCGTCCACCAAGAAGCCGGCGACGAGGCAACCGAGAATTGTGGTATTAGGAAATACAACAGTGAAAATTCGTCGTTCACCTCGGCCCATCCGCCCATTGACAAAGAGTCCTCTTGTGCTGACTGGATTGTCCGCCGATGGTTGATAACCCACCTACTAGCGAAGCTCGTAAACGGAAATGAGCGTCCCACCCCGAAGATGGGCAACGGATCCCTGGTCGGTATCCCAGTTCCCATGTGTGCCGCTGGTCGGATCGGTTGCCGAGCAAGGGCTTGCTACGAGTACAATACTAATAAACCGTTTATTATTAGACGACTCGACAAAGAATTGGGGAAGCCGTAAATAACATTAAAATTAAAACTCAAAAAGAGTCAGTGCCGCTGGATCGCCGAAGGACGGCGGTCAGGATCAATAATTCCATGTATGTTAAATTGTCAACCGGAAGTCTAATCCGTATGGGGCCCCATCAGAGTGTGTGTATTATCCCGTAATCACTGATAAGAAAAAGGAGCGCAAGAAAATAAAAAGGGGGAGGCAAAATAAGAAGATGCCGTCAGATACGCATCACATAAGAATCATCGTTTCATTGGAAGATCAACACGCGCTCCGCGTACCACGAGCGAAGTGGGCGCGATTTCCCACAACGGCCTCCGCGCGACGACGGCGGGGGAGCGGCAATGCCAACGCGATTGCATCTGCGATTGGCCCTACTAGTGCAAGTGATAATATCCCAGTTTCGATGGTGGGATGGAACCGGGCGTCAGGGATGTTGAGCTCCAGACCGGTCGTGGGTGGAGGAAGATGGGCGGTGGTGGAAATTGCGGCGAACCCGCTCGGCCCAAAAAGTACCAGAGAGTCGAGGATAACCCTCCTTTAGTTTGTAGCTGTGGTCTCTCGTACCGCTGCCTGGTAATGCGACTGATGGGCTTGCACTAAACGTTGCTAGAAGCTCATAATATTGTCTTCATCGGGTTGAAGGAAGTTGCCCGATCTTAAAGAATAACTTACAGCGGGAGTCATCGAGCTCCTTGAGCAGGATTCGGACCCCAGGATAAACACTAGTAGTTGTCAAAAGGCTTGAGCTATCGAATCGTTCCGAAATTTGACAGCCCGCCCAACCCTTTGAAATGCTTCTCACATTGGTCGACAACTCGTAATCCGCCGACCAAAGAGCTGGAGAGAGAAAAGAAAAGAAAAAATTGATTTGCCACACATCTCTTTCGCGACACGTCGGTCCGTGCAGCGGGGCTCTTCGAAACTTTCCATATGATAGAACCTAAACATTTCAAGAAGGTGACTGCTGATCAATCTGACAGCGCACACGCTGGCTGGCTCCAAAATAGGAACTGAAGCAGCAAGTCCAGAGAAAATTGGGTACGAAATCGAGAGAACAGGGACCGGAACCTTACAAGGAGAGCGATCTCTTGCGATCTCGGAAACTCCACCACTTTGTCCCCGTAGCCTGGCTGGTGGACAAGGGAAATACAGAAGACGCCTGGCGGATCTATTGCTGCTGGCTTACGGCGGTGAGTTTGTGCATTAAATTGCCGAACTGCTCCTTTTCATGCGGTGTATTACTCGTCGAGTGCCTTTATTGCCGTGGACTTAGATTAGGTTCTTAGGCTTCCAATCAATGAATGGAGGACATCCAGTCTGGACCTCGCATGGCCTGGCTAGGGATCTATCGACGGTCAGCAAGAGATACCAGAGCTCGGACAGGCCTGGCGGGTAATACATAGTACGAGTAAGAGAGAGCAGTAAGATGAGATCCCTGAAGGAGGGTTGGACTCCGAAGGCAATCAGGGACTATGAG
Source organism: Waltergamsia citrina (assembly GCA_022814615.1). NCBI lineage: Eukaryota > Fungi > Ascomycota > Sordariomycetes > Hypocreales > Bionectriaceae > Waltergamsia > Waltergamsia citrina. The sequence continues at coordinate 272,347 of JAKLNE010000022.1, forward strand.
ATACTTGCCCTCAGCTAATCTCCCGCATCTGCAGTTGTTTTATGCCAATTTTATGCGCTGAAGGCGTTGGCGAGGTTCTTCCAAGCGGCGCTGTAATTTAACTTGCTTTGCGGCTTTCAGCAAATGGAGTGGATAGACCCACCAATAGTGAGCGCGTTTGCTTGAATGGGAATATCCGCCGCTTTTAGTGTCAGCCCACTATCCGATTGACTTCTTCGTAGCATCACCCTTCGTAGTGATCGGGCACAACCACTGGACCAGCAACATGAGTTCAAAGACACTGAAAAGGCCCTGGACAGGGGATAAGATGCGCTCCTTGCACCTGTCAGACGTACTTGCCGCAGGCAGAAGGCCAAGATGTCGTAGACAGTTTTACAGCCCTACCTCCTTTTCACGGTATCGCTTCAGACTGACTAACACACAGTTGATACCCTCATTAGGCTTACCGGAACTGGTTGAAATACCTTTAGGGGGCCACCCAATTTGTAATTAGGATGCCTATTTTCGGCAGCATACTTGTCCAGCAGGTGCTGTATTATTATTATTATTATTATTACTTAGTAGTTTATGACCGCGGCAACGACGAGGCGATTAGCACGTTGCAATGCAACTAACAACACGCTGCACCAGCCGATGGGCGTTAAGTGTTCCTGCATTAGCGCCAACCTTGCATTGTCCGATTGGGTTGGGACGGCGCTGGAAGCTGTGCAGGTACCTAACAACTTGAATACATGCTGGCAGTTGAATTATGTGCAGCACGGTAAGGTACGGGTACCTGCGCAACATGCACAGTTGAATTGGTCCACCGACTCGAAGGATATTACTGGAAAAGTACCTAACCTGACTCAAGCCACCCATCAAAGAGTCTGAGGTGGGAAGGGATCGCAACAGTAGGGGCACTCGTAGGCAGCATCGGTCGGTCGTTCCGATGGAAAACACCAAAGACCCTGGGCTCCTCGGTCCCTTCACATTCACACCATGCCCCGTCAGCATCGTCTCCATGGGGGCTGACAAGAAGCATGAATTTTCCCCTGATGACCGCCGGCCGGAACAGACCAGGGCAGAGGAAGACAAAGCTCCCTTCTCCAGATGTCCGTCTCGTAGGGCGGAACGGCAGCAACAAAGACCGACCGGCACTGCAAGAGAGACCAGCCCAGGGCATGGCTGTCAAGGAGGTGCCGGTGGATCGGCCAAGAAACGAGTCGCCAGGTCAAGAAATGAGCAGAAGGCGGATATCGGCCGGATAATCAGTCTAGAATCCCACCTCGGCAAGGGTAGCCGGCGACAGCGAGCAAGCACATGCCCAGGGGAAATTGTTGGCCTGCTGGAGACGGCCCTGCGCGCCCTACCCATCGCCCCTTGACAACGAATAAAAGCTGCTGTATTTTGTGCCAGGGGGGCGGCCTCATCTCGAGACACGAGAAACGAGGGGATAAGTATTATTAGTGCCCTGGAAGAAAAGTGGCCAGGGGGGCCGAGTACGAACACACGGGGTATTACTCGTATTTTGTGGTGAAGAAACAACGGGGAACGACTTCTTTGCAGTACGAGAAAAGGGAAAAATCGGTGCACTTTTTTTTGTTCATGTCTCAATTTTCAGGGGGGGCGAAGAGGGAACCATGCAAGCCCCTGGCCCCCTGGCCCCTTGTCTGTGCGCCGGCGCTACGATTGGACGACGGCTAAGATAACAGTCAGCCACAGGGCCAGTAGACGCGCCGCAATAAGCAGAATTGGATCCACCCACTGTGACCAAGGCTGCAGAGGCCATCTCCAGTCCAACTTTGTAGTCAAGCCTGAAGGTGAAGAAGAACAACTCCGTACCGATGATCCCTGTCGGCTGAGGATGGATCCTAGGTCGGTCAGCACCAAAGCAACCACGCTACTGCTGAGTACTACTGCCAGGTACCATACGAGACTCCAGTTGCTGGACTAACTGCTAGGTACGTACCCGGCGAGCGCCGGCGACTGCGAGAGGGAAGCGTCGTATAAAGCTCTCGTCCTCGAGGATCCAACCCTTCCTCTTCTTCCTTTCTTCTTCACCCACACACTTTCGCTCACCAGTACATACTGCTGCCAACTACCCTGACTTTACGTCAAGTTCATTCGTTAATCAACTATTACATACCAAACTTAATTCAAACTTTCGAGTTTACCACCCCCTTAATACCGACAAGATGAAGTACTCCGTCGCTGCCGCTCTCCTCGCTGGTGCCACTGGCGCCCTGGCCCACGGCCACAACGAGACCGTCGTCACTGAGGTCGTTGAGAGCTACGTTACCTACTGCCCGGGCCCCACCGAGATCACCCACGGTGACAAGACCTACACTGTGACTGAGGAGACCACCCTCACCATCACCGACTGCCCTTGCACCATCACCAAGCCCGTGATCCCCACCTCCTCTGTCATCTGCGAGGACGACTGGTAAGTCTACCCAGAGACGAGAGAACAAGAACAAAGCAAAGCTAACTCCCCTATCAGCCCCGAGGTCCCGGACGTCCCTACCTACGCTCCTCCTCCTCCCCACAACACCACCGTCCCCCCCAAGCCCACCGAGCCCGTCCCTCCCCCAGGTGGCGAGCCCAGCACCCCGGCTCCCCCTCCCCCGGCTCCTACCGCCGGTGCTGCCAAGATCGCTGGTCTCTCCGGCGTTGCTGGTCTGGCCGGTCTTGCCGCCTTCTTCCTGTAAATCAACAACCACTGATACACCTCGCAATCCACGTCTTAAACCCTACGCTTTCCTTTGTTCAATGATTTAAGCAATACAACGGCGAGAAATACAAACGTGGGAGAAGTTTACGATCAAACGACCTTGCTTTCGACAGTGCCCTTCGGGACATGGAGCAGCGCTGGAGTGGGGGTTTTTTACCCCTTAACGTCAATATTTGTTTGGTTTACATATAATGGAAGTTGGTTAGGAGGATTTATTTGGACATACGGCAGTTGTATAGACAAGCTTTTTTGATATTTCGGACACGACATATTATCTGGAAACGACTATAGGCGAATTCCGGGCCCTTCATCTTTTTTTCTGGGAGTGGTGTTCGAAATTGGGATGGAATCTTAATCAATCATGGGGATGGGACAAGCGTGTGTGCGGTCTCAGTTCTTTCTCATCGAGGAAGGGGTTTTACAAAACTTATGGGGCGCAAGGAATTTGGTGATATCTGCAGTATAGACCGGACGAGCGTTACCATAAAGAAACCCCTTCTGAGAAAAGAAGCAAATCCATCTCCTAGATTTTGATCCGTTCGCTTTTTTGCATCCTCTCTGCCTGTCTTTTTCGTGCCGCTCAAGTTGTCTAATTTCTTTCAGCAACTTTGATCGAAGAAGATGGGACAGTCGGGCGTGTTTATGGCTTTCTCGTCAAATACTTTCTTACAATGTTGTTTGTATAATTATAAGCAATCATTGCTGGGAGGCCAGTTTTGGTCCGGCGCTCATAACTCTCTTATCGTCTTTGTCTGTGAATGTTCTACATGATTCGTAGTTGTGACATATAAAATCATTTCTAATCGTGACAGGAATGCGGTTCGGCAAGACTAGTAGGTATGCTTAACGTGGTGGGCAAATCTACGACACTTGGCACGTTTGGTGGCTTCCACGCGGGCCCATGGTCGCGGGCATTCTCTCATGGCTTATCCCGTAGGAATGTTGGCACTTGGTCCAGCTCACCTGGCTTCCACTCTGCACTGTCGAGGGTTTGTCACAACGTGGCTATAATCCCTTAACCTTTGGTCCTCTTCCTCAGCGTGGCCGTGCAGAGCCGTAGCAAGATTCCAAACAGCTATTATCTAGTATTAAGCCCTGAGTCTGAAACCCACTCGACACCATGGTGAGGAATGGGCTCACGAGGCACATTGTGAGCAGCAGGGGAATGACTCCCGCCTAGGTATAGCCATTCTGCAATTAGGTCGGCAAAGTGAGAGCCGCAAGTCTTACCTACCCTCTTAGTCAAATCATGTAAGCTCGCTTTTTTCCCAGTCGCCCTCTTTTGAAAAAAAAATTTTTCTTGCCCTTTTAGGCAGATGCCGGGCCCCAAGATCCTGTCCACCCAAATGAGGGCATTCTTCGGTGCTTACTTCGTATTTGCTTACATACTGGGTGGCCAGGGTACGAGACGGCGCATATTGATAGACAATGTTGAAAATTTTCTCAAATGGGTAAACAGCATATTGTAACGTTGACACGGTCCTCCCAGCGGCAGACTTTTTTTTCCACTGCTCTTCCGTTTTAGGCAATATCGTACCAAAAGAAGTTCTCGTGTGAGGTCAGTGCCGGATGTAGGATTTCCAGGGTCTTCGCAGGCCGGTAGCTGACGAGCTTATCTTGAGGGTTTGTGATCGAAGTCGACTGCAGGCATTCACTATGAATGCGAACTCTGAGCACAACCCGTAAAGGCAATTCCCGTGCCATTTCGATGCTCATATCCCCGTTTCAATCTGAGTTTGGTCAGCAGCTACCCTATATACTGATCATGCGTGACTAAGATAGCTCTTTTGTTAGCTTCCAGGAGTCCCCAGTATTGTCGTAGTCGAGTAGAGTATAGCATTGGGTAGAATGAATTAAGCCAATGTGGTTGAGCTTTGCGATGTCTCCTTCATTTCACGTCGTCGCTTGGATATGAGGTTCATCAAGTACTGCCCTAGAGAATACAAATCTTATCGATGGCTGCGACAAGTTTTAGGTCGACGTAAATATTCCCAACCCCGAATTTTAAATGTCCTAGAACAATTGCATGCGTTAACTCGCACGTATGAACGGAGTCACTAGCATGTAGTGCAAAAGCATGCCCGGCCATCACTCCCGCAGAGGCCCGGCATTATTCGGTACGTCGGTGGTGTCTATGGCGGTAAGCGCCACCGCTACACCGGCCTCGGCCTTGTCTTCGGTAACGCATACAAAGGCGTCCGGAGCAAAGGAATTAAACTACCGCGAAACAGTCGGATCGAGCTAATAGTTGACGGATCGGCAATGCGGGGATATACCCCAACTCAATCTCTCTCCCAGAAATTATTAAATACCCCAGATCCGCTTAGCAATACCCTGTATAGTAATTGTAATCGCTGCTCAACCCTCCAATTGTGATCAATCTTGTTTCTCTCGGATTTCTTCTGAACCCGCCTACTCGACTGAGTGGCCGAGAATCCAAGAGTATCTCTCTACTCCTTCAATTGTGTTCTGAGTAGCTTCGTCGATATCGCCACTCTGTCGAACGGCACTGAGAAAGCAAGCGGAAAGCAACAGCGGCAAGGGGCGGTAGACGAAGGTGAAATTACATCATCAGCAACACCATCACCCAGAGCCCTCAACATGGTGCAGCAGGATACCTCACATATCCAGGACGAGGTCTTGCGCCACAGTCTGGAGAACCCAGAAGCCTTCTGGGCGCACCAGGCTGACCACCTCCACTGGCACCGGAAGCCGAGCACGATCCTGCGACGCGGTCAGAAGACGCTCCCTGACGGGGTCACTCACCCGGAGTGGTCCTGGTTTCCGGACGGCGAGATTTCTACATGCTACAACTGCGTCGATAGACAAGTCCTGCAAGGCCGTGGCGACCATGTAGCTATCTATTGGGACAGTCCCGTTACCGAGTCTAAGGAGCGCTTTACTTACCGGCGCTTACTGAATGAGGTTGAGACATTGGCTGGGGCGCTGCGCGAGCAAGGCGTTCGGAAGGGCGATGTGGTTATGATTTATAGTAAGTTTTCCCCAGTGTCTAAACCTCAAGGTCATCGTGCCTAATATGCCCAGTGCCCATGATTCCCGCGGCCTTGGTTGGCATGCTCGCCATCAACCGTCTCGGCGCCATCCATTCCGTCGTGTTTGGCGGCTTCGCGCCTAATGCCCTGGCCCAGCGCATTGACGCTTGTCAACCCGTCGCTATCCTGACGGCCTCGTGTGGTATCGAGGGTAACAAGCCCCCCACGCCGTATCGCCCGCTCGTCGAGGAGGCCGTCCGCCTCGCCACTCATAAGCCCTCGACCACGCTCATCTGGCAGCGGGAGCAGCTACGCTGGGGTCCTACCGACCGTAGTGCCGGACAGGCGTCGTGGCAAAGTGTTGTCAAGTCCGCCGGAGCTCGTGGTATTCGTGCCGACTGCGTGGCCGTCAAGAGCACCGACCCCGTCTATATCATTCATACTTCTGGCACCACAGGGGCCCCTAAGGGTGTGCTTCGCGATGCTGGGGGGTATGCCGTTGGGCTGCACCTTTCTATCTCATACCTGTTTAACATTCATGGACCAGGCGATGTCATCTTCACAGCTTCGGACATCGGCTGGGTCGTCGGTCATTCCTATATCGTGTACGCACCGCTGCTTGCTGGCGCGACCACCGTCTTATACGAGGGCAAGCCCGTTGGAACACCTGATGCCTCGGCGTTGTGGCGCATTGTCGAGGAGTACAAGGTGAACAGTCTCTTCACCGCGCCGACGGCCCTGCGCGCTATTCGCCGAGATGACCCAGACAACAAGTTCTTCACCAAGATTGGCCAGCGCGGCGGCCTCAAAACCTTGAGAGGATTGTTCTTGGCTGGCGAGCGGTCTGAACCTACACTGATCTCCATGTACCAGGAGCTTCTCGATAAACACGGGGCTCCTTCAGCACATGTCGTCGACAATTGGTGGTCCACAGAGTCCGGCTCACCTATCACGGGGCGGTCACTTGTGCCTCACGCCAGCAAAGACCGACAGACGGACATCAGGGACCACGACCCTCCGGAGATCAAGCCCGGTAGTGCCGGCAAAGCGATGCCAGGATTTGACATCCGCACAGTGGATGACGAAGGTCGGGAGGTGCCCAGGGGCAGTATGGGTAACATTGTCCTAGCTACACCGCTGCCTCCGACAGCTTTCCGGACGCTGTGGCAGGAAGAGGGCAGATTTTATAAGAGCTACCTCAAGCGCTTCAACGGACAGTGGCTAGATACAGGCGATTCGGGATGGATCGACGAAGACGGCTATGTTCACGTTATGAGCCGCAATGATGATGTGCTGAACGTCAGTGCCCATCGTCTGTCTAGCGGTAAGTCTTTATCCACCAAATCTACATGTTTCTTCTGTGATCTAACAGCCCATAAACAGGCGGCATTGAGCAGGCTATTGCTTCGCACCCTGCCGTAGCCGAGTCTTGCGTCGTCGGCATCCCAGATTCCCTCAAGGGCCAGCTACCCTTCGCCTTCGTCACCCTATCCAGCGATCCGCACCCATCATCAGCCATCCCATCGGATCAGATCACGGCTGAGATCCAGAAACTTGTGCGGTCACAGGTCGGTGCCATAGCCTCGCTCGGCGGCATAGTCCAGGGTAAAGGCATGATCCCGCGTACGAGGTCTGGCAAGACGCTGCGACGCGTGTTGAGGGAGCTCGTTGAGAACGCCGTCAATGGCAATTTCGACAAGGAGGTGACGGTGCCGAGCACCGTGGAGGACGGCGCGGTCGTTGATGTGGCACGGGCGAAGATCAAGGAGTATATTGAGGCTAAGGGTGGCGCTCACGAGGCTGTGGAGAGCTCACCCAAGGCGAAGTTGTGATTTTCCGTGTCGACTGCCATATTCTATCATGCCCATATAGCGTGTTATTTATTCATCGTACATAAACTTGTGATCTATGTCTGTGTGCGAGTCTTTACAGTCTGGGAAGATAACTCTTGCAGTGGGCTGCCCCTATTAGGTCACCTTCCAAACCCATTGAACCGCAAAGCTCAACATCCAAATTCAAAGGTCTCATCTAGATGCTACATCTAGAGACTGATTAGCCCAAATATCCCGAAACACAGCCCCTTGTATGGATCTATGAGGGCTTTCTAAGTTCAAAATCTGCGATAAGTCCTCTTGAGGCAACATGCTTTTAGCAGCGCGTCAAAGCTGGACGGTTTCCCCCCTTTTCTCTGGACAACCGAGAGCTGAAAAGCATACTCATAGCAAGCTGTCATCTTCGTGCCCACTTGTCAATTTTGAGGATCCATATGTACTCGTCTCATGCCAGCAATTGTAAGGTTAGAATGGTATCGCCCGCATCTAGACGACATCTAGCACATAAAGCTTTTCGTGAGTCGTTCTGATGTTTTGTGTCACTGTTTCGGAGCCTTTCCTGCATCCATAAAATATCACTCGCACAGATGAAGACCCTCGAAGCCGAGATGGGAAGTAGTGAGTACCTTTTCTACTAGGTGGAATAGAGAGACGGCGACACAAGCGGCATCGCAATTTGACATGAGATCATGACTCTCACAATGTCCAACAATATTGTTTCTCCTGTTGCAGTGACAGAACCGGTCACCAACCCCTTGCACAGAAGGGTGTGGGGAGTTTGTATGCCCATCATCGCCGCTCACCACAATCTGCTTTGTTGAGGCTAAAGCCAGATAAATTACAATGTCAAAATAAGGCTAACGTATCTATTGGACATCGCGAGGAAGGCCTGAAAGAAACCACTTGCTGTCGACTGAAGACCCTGCCTCTGTCGGAGGGCTTTTATAGGTCTACTCCCTTCGTACACACCGTCACACGACATCCGACAGCAGGCTGCGTTAGTATCGGGCGTGTAACGTGACGCATCACTGGCTATTTCGAAAGGGAAAGCAGCAGGAGTCTAAATCTAATATGGGGAATAATTACAAATCGAGAACAATTAGAAGTTAAGACCGTCTCTACTTTATTTTTCCTTATTATATGCCCGATGAGCAGCGTCGCTTGAGACTGAAAAACCAAAGGAGACGGCGAAGGGGCCATGCGGAAACCGGAAATCGGTAGGGTGGTTTACGGCACTGGGACGGAGCCTGTTCCCGCATTGGGGAGCCATCCGAGGTTTGTGTCTCGGGAACGCTTTGAATTCTCCGCCCTCGGTTTCTCCACGGTAGAGGTGTTACGAGTTTAGATCAATAAGACGGAATCGATGGCCTTGACGAGGTGCAAGGCGAGCCCGAGATCTTCAGAAACACTTCGTATCGCGCGGTGGACGGTGGACGCGTTACTTCCGCGGATACCATCTAGAACTTCAGTCGCACGGGCGGTACTATCCGTAGCGATATTGGAGAGAAAGGTCTTCAGGATCACAAAGAGAGTTTTCCAGTGGAACAAGTTCGTTGAAGAGGCCTAGATTCCTCAGCATGCCGAAGCTGTCATACCACGGGGAGCAAAAGACCTGCAGGAACACAGCATGACTTCGTTTTTCCTGATGGGGCAATAAGGGCAGTTCGTCACGTAAGACATGAGATACCATGGTATGTGGTTTAGGGATGATTGTATAATAATGTGAGTATACTAATCGTGTGTGTACATACAATGTGCAAATTTACTTGTTGTGGCTAAGGCCTAATTCCAAGTTACCCAGAGCAGAGATATAACGACCTGTCTCTATTACCATAGCCCAACGCCGTCCATGCTTTACTGCCCTACTATTAGGGCCTATGTCAATGTACTCGTGCATGTTTCTCATGTGTTTCCTCCCAATCAGGCGTCCTGACCCAGCCTGTTCCCTAATTCGTTGCGATGTACCGTTTCGAGGATCTCATACATCAATTCATATCTTTCGTACTGGATTGCCTCGAGTATAGACCATAGACACTGGTCTGACCCTTCGGTGCAACCTTCATCGTAGCAAAACGAGCCTCGGGAAGTCTAGCGCCAGCTTTCAGGCTCTCGAGTACCCTTTGCCGTACACAGTCAGCAAACAGAAAAAGAAAAGAAAAAAGCAAAGTGAGCACCGCCACTTCAAATGAGAAAGTCACACATACCATTCTACACCAACATACTTGATCCCACGACCACCGACCCTCTTGATCTCTTTGTCCAACTTCCCACCAGCTAAACCCCCGCCAGCACCTCCCCCGCGCGCAGACGACAATGACGACGGCGTCGTTGGCCTCCCCACAATGACATGAGTAACCTTGCGCCGGCCGAGATGCAGCGCCATGTTACCACCGTTCTCGCTCAAGATCTGCTTGAGTTTGTGGTCAGAGACAAGCGGGTATGTGCTGCCGTTGATGTACACCACCACGCCGGCAAAGATGCCCTTGCCGCCGGCCGCAGTCTCGGCTTCTTTTTGTCTCTCGCGCTCTTCGTCCTCCCATTTGCGGGTCTCCGAGAGAGCTTCCTCGGCTGTTTGACTCTGTCCATGCGAGAGATGTTGTTGTTGGCCCTGTGTCTTCTTCTTCGGCGGTGAGGGGCTTTCATCATTCATGTTGCCAGGCTTCCTCAACATATCAGCAACACTCATCTGGCCACCTCGAAGCCCGCGCCTCATTCCCTCGGGAACATTGGCCTTGACGATCGGATCCCAGTCTTCAGCGCCGGCGCCCCATGTGTCGCTGAGGCGTTCCCCGCCGGTCGTCGAGGCCCTAAATTGGCTATTGAGCTTCTTGGATCGTGACTCTCGCCATCCGATAGACGAGCCAGGGTGGTTCTCCGGGCGTTGGTGACCGGTGCCGGAGGAATTCCAGGGGTCAAAGTTGGAACCGAAATGAGGTTTGGCGACCGCCGGTAAAGGCGGCTTTGTGGGCGGAGGGGCCATCCAGAAGAGATGCCGGGAGAATGATTTCCTGTGTGTTTCTCGTTGATTGCTGGATGCAAGATTGTCATCTTTCAGTGTTTACGTTGGGGCTCGTGAATCATAGAGATGCAATACCCCCCTCCCTTGAGCAGATAGTCCAAGTCAGGAGATGGTCCGTGGTGAAACCATTGTACTCAAGCGCTATTTCTGTAGCCATAACCGCGACCAACTTGGCCGTACTGGCCTTCATTCCCCACGCGCCAATTGCGCTACCAGCTAGCGACATTTCGTGTCATGTCATCGATTCCCTCACGCATTCCCGACGCGAGGTCACATGACCGGTCACCTCTGCTGCCATCAAGCAACTTTCATCTTTACCCCAGGTTAGTTAGTAGTAGTACTACTAGTAGTTTCCCCCTACCCTACACACACTTACATACATCCGTTCGGAGAGCTCTCGTGAAAGTCGCCTCTCATGCCAACCTTGAGACACACCGACTTTTCATTCCCTTTCTGATCGGGGCGCAACTGGTGGACAGAGCGGTTAAACCCGAGACATCACCGATCGTCGAGATGTGTCCAGTTCGATGTTATTTAAGAATTACTCGCTAGACTCATGGACTTGGGATGGATGGACAACGCATTGATTTTGCGTGCAGCAACCATGCATCATCACCAGCGAAACTACGCAGACCAAAGGGCAGTATTATTAACTCGAAAGGTAGTGCAGTATGGTGCAGCACAAGCTGCAGTTGACGTGCAGCGACCCGGCGTCATCGAAGGGTGCAGGCTGCAGCCCCGAAGAGACGCAGCCTGATGCCGCTTGCTCCCCATCCCGGGAGCCTTCCAATCCTTTCTTCCCATCACGATACTCCTTATGTATGTACGAGTACGAGGATCGTGTACCGAGGGACTGTACAATATTACCTAGGGATAGGGTTGGTAAGGTAAGCTAAGATCCGTACATATTCATGTATGCATGCTGCAGCCCAGATTTCCTGCCCGGAGGTTATCGTACATACATACATACCTACATACATACTCGTACATAGCCAAGGCAAGGCAAGGCAAGGGCATGAATGAAGATGTTACAAGCATTTGCTGCAACTCTTTCTCGGCTCTCTCGCGCGATTGATCCCATCTCGCATATCTTCATCTTCAACTCAAGATTCAGCTCCCACCTCCATCATGCCACTACTAGGCGCGGTGAACCTCAAACCACCACACTCGGCCATGGCAACACCAGCACACGCACACGCACATATAGCCATCTGTTGATCATTAACGGCAATTACAAGTAGGAGAACCATCCCTCCCCGGTCCATCCCAGGAACCCCGACAGCAAGGAGGACGAACACGCCATCCAAGCTCACAGGAATTGGAAATTCGCTCGTCCGGGTCTACTCATTTCCGTTCTACCTCGCTTCCCCCGGATAAGAGCCATTATTCAACGCCTTTTTCCCTCTCTTGCTCAGTAGTATTGGAGCGGGGGGGGTAATATCTCGCAAGCCTCGTCAAAGCCCCCCGCCCACCCCTACAGGGTTACTTGCTCCGTTCGATCACCCCTCCCTCCCTCTCCCTCTCCCTCCCTCTTACTCACTCACTCACTCACACTCACACACTCTCTCGTTTTGACCCGCACCCACGCCGCGCGCCCCCAACCTCCTCTCACATAGTAGTCCTCCCATCTCGGCTTGCCTCCCTTGCGCCCGTCGCTTCACGCTTGTACGAGGTACAAGGTACGACAAGGTCTTCGGAAGCGGGGAGCCCAGAGATCCCGCAACGGCAGGAAAGAAAGGTAATAGGTCCGAGATCCCAGAGACAGGAAAAGAAAAGCCCCATGGTTCTTACAACGGACATTACCCTGATTGTCCTAGCTGGTTAATAACCGCCCTATCGCTAGTCACTGTGGAAAGGCGGTTGAGACGTCATTTTTGCATTTTGCCGCTCCAGCGTTGTAAGTCCAGAACGAATACGTATTCTTGTGCGAGTGCTCTATCAGACTCGGATGGGATGCAGCCGTTATTACGACACTGCTAGGCCGGTGATACACAATCCATCCACGGCACGCACTCGTGGTAATGTAAGATGTGAGATCTGCCTGTGACTGTAACGGCAGCGGCCCTGTCCGACCAGGGCTTTCCCACAAACAACCCCTGCCTTGTATACCTTGCAAAGTCGTAGAGTACCTTTGGCTCAAAAGCCTGCAACCCATTCATCGCTCTATGAGTTCGGGGTTTTGCTCCTCTCTAGTCCCCCCTCCATTCTCCCATCTGATATCGGGATAGCCGCGCTTTTGGCTAGCTGGTGGTTATTCAGTGCTGCTTTAGACTTTCACCGCCCTGGTTCCGTTGTGCTTGTACGAGTACAAAGCCGGCTGTGGGAACCAGCTCAAACATGCTGTAACGATGCCCACGCTGAGGCCGTCTGTTCTATCCAGTCTTCGGATCGCGCATACGTACATAAAACATACATGTGTACATATGCGCAACATACTTACATATACTCGTACATATAGCCAGCATGATCAATGGGAAATGCAGCGACTAAACCAGCACGTACAGCATTAGTGTTTGCTGTTTTTGAGGGTCTTAACCAGCTGCTAGCCTGCTAGCATTCGAACAGCGATTGACCCCCCGGCCTACTGCATCATATGCCATTTAATCCATCTGAGGCATGCGGGAGATGCTGACAAGCCTTGTTTGAATAATCCCCTCCACCCAGCGAATCATCGGATTCAAGCTAAATCTGCCCTCAAGTATTTGATGCACATTTGTGCATATGCCATGTACGTACTTGTGTGCCTACTCACGGGTCGGGGTCGGCTCATGCAAGAGGGGACGGGCTCCCCATCCTTGGCGTACAGATTTTGCACTATGTGCAGGGTACTGCTTGCTAGGACCATCCGAGAATGCTAAAAAGCCTGTGCTGCCAAGTCCCGTAGCTAAAGCCTAGCGTGTGAGGGTGTGATCGCGCGCGGGCATATGCCTCATCGATCACCTCTTTTAGTTCTAGTCAATAGCTTAGCGACTGGATCCTCACCTCCATATCAACCCGCTCAAGGCAGCCAGATCAGAACAAAGCAGCTCCTACTCGTAGAGAATATGCTTTGCACTGATCATTGACCCCTCTCTGCGAGGCGGATCGACCAGATGTCGACGTGTAGGCTGCAAGTGTCGCCTTCAATTTTTCCTTGCGTTTACTAGTCCGAGTAGTACGCGAGGACGGTGACTCGTCGCAGCATATACTTACAAGCCGAATTTCAAGCGGTATGTCGAGCGCAAAATGGAGAGGGTAGTTGGGTGGTCTCGACACCTAATTTTCGTGCGATAGAGTTGTTAGGAGGGCATCAACCTGCAGCGGGCGTGCTGCTTCGCGGGAGGGCTAATGTACGGTGGGACGATGATGCTCGCTAGATCTTCATGCGATGCACCTGTCCCGCCACCCGCTGTCTGCAACCTGGACGCCGAGCCCGCATGCCCCTTCCCATAAATCTCAGCTAATATCAATAGTTTCCTTTCAATGGACATATACTGTCAATGCAGGCAATAGCCAACGTCGACTTCACGACCGGTGTTGGCAGTCTGTCTTGGAGGCGAGCCCTACCTGGGTTGCACTTGATCTCAATACCCATCATGCGTGTTATGTGTATTGGCGGCCAGGGCGCCATAGATACGGGATTAATATGCGTGCTGTTGTGTGTTAGTGTGTATGCGTGCCAGTACCTGTACAGCCCGTAGCATTGAGGCTTGTACAAGCAGTACTCTAACGGCGAAGGTCCAGTCTTGGTGACACTAGAAGCGCTGTAGATGTTGGCGCACACCTATTTATTGTAGAGCTAAAAACGCGCCACTCGGGGCTCCTCCTTGGCCTGGTCGGCTCGCTCCCAATAGAGGAAGTACTACGTCCTCAACGGCTCTCGCTGGCCGTCTTTAGCTGAGGTGTGGTTGTCATGCACAATCATGTAAGGGGGGTAACGGACGCTGCAACCAAGACGGCCGGTTGGCTCCTTGGTAGTACGTACCGCGCTGCCTTGTGTGTGCGTTAGGTACTTAGCGACTGGTGTATTATGGCGGAGGGCGAAGAAGCGGTGTAGCTTGGCAAGCTTCTTGTTGGGTGTTGGGTACTGCTCGGTCGTGCTGTATGAGAGGCCACTAGACCCTTCTTTGTGCTCGTACGAGTGATGGGGGGGTTTTCCGGGTGGAAGTAAAGTTGTTACCATCGTAGAGGACAATAACAGAGAGCTCGGCTTGTTTGAGATCTTGACTCATTGCCTAAGAATATCACATATAGCATTCTCGTCCTAATCCACACTGACTCCTGCAGGTTCCGTGGCAGTCATGTTGTCGATGCCCTCGTGCTGGCCTTGGTGCCAAGTTCTCAGAGCTAGCTACGGTATCAGACAAAGAAGGAGACACTCGAAGGGTGCGGACGTTAGGGTTGCGCCAACCCAATTGCCGACCTCAAATTCGCAGACGGCAGTAACAAGAAGATCTTCAAGAAAGAACAGATACGCTGGCAAACTCTGATATGTCTGCCCTTCCACATGCTTTGATCGTCCAATAGCTAGCCAGCGCCCTCAGTACGACTTGCTGGCATGGGTTGGTTGGTGCGTCTTTGGGCCGTGTGGTGTGCTTGAGACGTGGTGTATGCTCATTGGACTGGCTCGGTCCGGTACAACAACATGCTGGACACTAAGACGAATAGCACGGGGTGTCCTCGTGGACAACCTGCGAAGTAGTTTAGGAATGAGACCGGGAGTTTGAGAGGGGAGGGTGCCCGCTGTGTGACTGATGCAACGAAATTCTTTGCGCTCGCGCTTTAGCCTAGGCTCTTTGCGATTTGATTTCGAGTTTCGCCGTTATCAAGAGACTCCAACGGAAGGTACGGTTGTAGATGGAGCGCCTCGGTTGCCACGAGCCGAGAATGCTACGACAGGGTCAATCCAAGCTGCAATTCGAGGTAGTATGCAGTGGATTTGAGCATCCTAAAGTGCTTGGGATATTGACAAGCAGAGAGACCTGCGATCTCCCAAGGTGGCTTCTCTCATTACACTGCTTGCATAATGTGAGATCCGATGCACAATTTCCATCGAATCGGAATAAGACTAGCCACCGAGTTTGTCATGACAATACGAGTAGACATTGTACACACATCCCCCGTAATAAAATCTCAACGCGCGCTGATAGTGAGGAAAGATACCTCTAGACAACAGGTACGTGTACCGACATGGTCCGACAGATGCCTTCTGGAGACTGACAGAGCCCAGGATGCGAGAACTATTGGAGGGCGCTTTGTACCCACAGCACGCCACGGGACAGGAGGGACGGCTGGCCTCAGTTGAAACGGAACCATCAGGGGCCCCTGCCCAAACCGTGTGGAAAAGTCGCGCTCATGATTGGGTTTGCTTTAGGCCTACATAGCCGCTGTGCATATCATGCAAGTGCTCGAGCCAACGTACTCTTAGTGCGGATATCCCGCACTAGAATCCCTGCCTATTCCATTCACCAGAGCCTGCAGGGACCAGCGGATCAGAACCTTTGCGTCGACATTCTCAATCATCAGTGTGACAGACTCATACACGTAAAGAAGGCGTTGTTTCCAGTCTGGTGATGCTAACGCAATTGAGGGTCCACCACCACATGTCTTCGAGTTACTGAAGAAACCAGTTTAGTCGATCGAAGTGTATTTTTTTCGTTGACTATTCCGCCAGATGGGTCCGACTCCGAGACAATACGAGACAAGATTGAGACAGGGTGAGACTCCCTCAGCTTGACGCAACCCCAATCAGTGAACATGTCTATAGCCATAATATGGGCAGACAGCTATATACCGCACGCGTCCATTTTTGGCGGGCGCCTTGAGCGGGCCAGATTGGTTCCGAGATTCGCTTTTCCCAGCCATTCCTGGCATCCTGGCTCGTAGGAGTACTTCGGTTGACCGATATGATTATAACCTTCATCTCAATGTTGGCTCTCACATGTTAGGGGTTGTCAGTCGAGAGAGGCTGCCCGACCATAACGTACACCAAGATAGCGAGAATGGGAAGTCTTATTGATGCCAGATTGAACTGCGGCTCGTCCACGGCTTGATGCGCCAAATCACTGGTGGTTGCCTGCATGTAGGTTCTGTGGATTTTAGTCCTGGCGATGCGACGGGTCAAGCACACTGAGGCGAACGGAGTTGATCACTGGTGTTGAAGCGGCGGGCCCAATTTCCGTAGACTCGACGGCGACTTCAGATTACCTGTCAACAGGTTGTTGCCGGCGTGGCGGGGAGCGGGACCTCCCGCAAAGGTGCATCGGATCTAACAATGGATTCTCACCTTTCACGTCGTCAAGTGACCTGCATGGCGAGGCTCTTGACCTGCGTTCTGCTGCATAGCGGGTAACCGGAAAGCCACCATATCGCCCCGGGCCGAGCATGAGATAGTGATATGTGCATGCGCAGGAGTGCGGCCACCAAACGCGCATAGGCTCACGGGGTTTAGTGTACTTGCTTTCGGTAGCAAGATGAGAGAGGTAATTACCCTCGAAACACCGGCTGCGATCAACAAGTCTCGAGCCGTCCGTCCCCACCTAATTCGTACGGAAGCCACAGGGTCTTCTCTTGTACTATCATCAAAGACATTGTCTCCCATCAAGCCAAGACACGTGAAATAGTCTCGAATAAGGGAGCGTCGTGACCATGTTTGGCCTTTCGCCTTATGGCTGGCTAAGCCTGAGACAGGCTACTGTTCTTGTTGAAGTCTTCCATGGTATTAGTGGCCGAGCTTACACGGGGCTGGCCAACCGGCCACCTGGCGGCTGTTGCTGAGTATCTAGCACATCCACCATCAAGAAGAACTTGTCAGGGTGAGCACGCTTGTCAGCGTGCGAGCCACCTTTGCCCTGATGGTGGGCTATAACCGATTATGTATGCAATTGTGTCCAATATCAATTCGTCAACACACCTGCGTACGAGTCTGAATGATAGGTGTCTCTCAAATAGCTCCGTACAAGCGCTTCATGAGGACGGCACTAATCGCCGCAGACAAGAGGTTCCAGGTTGCCAGTTCGTTTCGTCCTGATTTAGGAATAACGTCGAGTGCTTCGTTTACATGGGTAGACAGTCGGGTGGCTTGTGCTGAGCGCGATTCTCTATTCGTGCCGGGCCTGGGAACCACAGGAGCTGATCATGTATCGGTACCTCCTCCTTCCCAGTGCGCTATATCCAGGTCCAATCATGAGCTTTGTAAACTTGCACTCGCTGGGGCAGAGAATCGTCTAGCGCGAAGAGCTCCCTGTTAAACTCGCTTTTTCCCTGGCAATGTAAATGAAATGTTGTCTTCCACTTTGTCATTGCCGGGTTGCCCGATGCATGCATTTTTTGAAGTTGTTGCTCATTGGGGTGTCCGTGGTGGAATACAATTGATGACCCGGATTGTTCGTGAAAGCACGATACTCGGACTGGCGACCCTGACCGACCTACTCGTACCCTTGGCGCCACACCAACATCTTGCGAATACATGGATGTTTGGGTGTCAACGCAGACCTCCAAGGTATAATTTGGCGGACTGTGCTAATTTTGTCAAGGGCGGAGAATACTAGTCGCGCTATCCGTAGATTAGCTTCAGCGGAATCTTGCATTGGACACTGCGGGCCCCAATGCAGAAGTGGACATCTGCCCTCGGACAGTGCACAACACCAAATCAGTTCAAACTTTCAGAGGTCGCTAGCGCTCAGGTGCGATTCTCTGAGAAGACTAGCCTTCTTCTTTTTCTTTTTTGCGTTTTTAAGACAGTAGCCTAGCGCACAAGAAAGAGGGCCTTTAAAGTTGTGATATTTTGCCGGAGGGAAGTTGACAAGCTTTGATGGAGGGTTTCAGGGCAGTATATTTCCATTTGAGATCAACCTTGCTTCAGCGGTACTATGCACACGCATGACACCAGCCTAAGGAAGATGCTTGCGCTGCTGTCCTGTATGTATCTGATTGCGAGTAGAAATGCAACGCATGGAACTGGAAGTCTGTCGAGGGAAACTAGCAGAAGCGTTGATCGGATGCAGGGTTTGGTGTAATGACAATACAGATTGATCGAAGTGTTGTCGAGGGCCCATCACACTTGGTTCAACACATTAATAGAGCGTGCTTGGTCTAGCTCATAACTTTCTGCCCGACTGAAAGAGGTCTCGGTAAAAACTTGACTGTTGCATTTGATCAAATGCTGGTGATTTGTCTTGTAGTGGGCATCAGGTTGTCAAAACTCGGCTGATCTTTATGTGAATTGCGCGAGGTCAACAAGTCGGCTCGATCGAGCCATGTACGGCTTGCAGAGACTGTGGATGCATCCTATACACATGGCCGTATATCTTGCGTTCTGGATAGTAGAACAACTCTTCCTCTTTGCTTGGAAGTACCATTAGTCGTGGATGTCAGCGGTAAGAGTCCTGCATGATACGTCGGTAGCTGGGGAGCATTAGGCCATACGAGCTGTTACGGCCTTGATGCCAGTGCCAAAGATAAGATACCGTGACAGCAATCGAGACTGAACATCTATTGGCTTCACCAGGACCTCCAGATCATCGAGTCTGATCGGCGGAGTTCGAGCACCTTAGCATCCCTTCAAAATGCGGAATAGTGGATGGATCTGTGTCCACACCTGGCATTGGTCGACCACCTGTGACCTGAGGAGCTGCGGATGAGTTGGCAGTGGTTTACATAGTAATACCATGAAGTATGATTGGACAGCTCGTTGTCCCTCCCCCTCATGGTGGTTGTTGACCAGTCTTGCTGGGGGTGTCATTGTTCGATGCTGGGAGACGGCCAGTTCATTGATTGCTTTGGGACACCTTTGAAAACCGCTTCTTGTCTATCCACAATTGTATGCTCAGGCCGCTCTTCAAATGGATGGCTTAGGGGATCTGTCGAGAGCACGTCAATAAGGACATTGTCAGGACGGCTTAGCTAGGCCTATTGCACAAGAGGACGGCTGCTACTACTGTAGGCTGCCGAGAAGGCAAGGTGAGTTGCAGCGGCCAGCCGCAGCTAGCGGCAGGGAATGACCACTTTACCTAGGTCTGCTAGGATGTTGACCCCATCGTCTCCATCTGAAGACGCCAAGCTTCGCATTACGGTGGGGGGTTTCCCTACGAGTCGAGTATGTACATTCTCATCCGAGAATTTGTGTGTGCATGTGTGCATTTGATCAGTGGAGGTCCAGTGGGTGAACCGCCAAAACAACTGACCCGTGGTTGCGAGCAATTCGTCGAGAAGCCGGCCTGTGTTGAGATTGATTCAACGGGATTGAAGGCGTGAGGAGTTGGAGGTTCCAAAGCCAGCCAGCCGGACCTAATTTGTAAAATGTGTCTTACAATCATCAGCCAGTGCTCAAGTTCTTTCCTCCGAATGAGCAGGAAGAAAGACCCAGCTCGTGCCTTCCATGTGATGCCGGCAAAAAAGGTGCGCAGCTTCCGCAATGGTCGTGGCTTCCTTCCCTCCCGAGGATCTTAGGAGAGCTCGAGGTGGAACTTGCACAGAGCACAGTAAGCAAATGGGAGCAAACACTGTATTTCTCGAAAAGACGCTTTTAACACAAAAAGCACGACTTCGCATGAGTACATGGTAATAAGGCGAGGTAAATACGGATCCGTAATACGGTAGTCGTAGTCTGGTCTGGTCGGGTCGAGTCGAGTCGAGTCGAGTCGTCGACTCCATTGCCAGCATGACCTTGCAAGCGACCTGCCCTCTCCCCGCCACCCAGACCACTCTCGACCCCTTCTTGTGCCGGCAGAAGATCGAACAATTGCACTTTTCGCGATAGGATAGGATCCCGGTAGCATTTGGACTCCACCCTTGCCTCTAGAGATCCTTGTCGTCTAACCCCCCTTGACTCGGACCCACCACGCTTTGTCGGGGGAGGGTGGTTGGGGGATTACATACGAGTATCGTACTGATGCTAATGGTGAGGAGGGCCATACCGTCAGGTAAGGAATAATTAAGTACCCATACGAGTACTTGTATCGTAGGAAAGTCCCGGTCTTAGTCTCAACCTGAAAATCGCTTTCATGCGGTGAAGGCGCCCGTAAAGTCCCGGAGCAAAAATGATATGCACGTATTTGTAGAAGAAACTGCAATCATGGAATCAATTCGAGTTTAACTGGAAGCAATGAGAGACGATCTCCTCGGCATTGCATATCATGAGCCACGAGTAGAGAGGAGTTAGATAGTGGTCGTACATAAAATAAGGCAGCCAGCACTCTGCAGATGATCGTGGGTTTTATGTATGTAGGTCGATGCACAATTCAGATGCAAGGTACTCGCGGATTGGGCCAGCGGAGCCTGCCATGCCAGCTAGCCGTTGACCCAGCGCGCAATGTAAGACACACCCGAACCGCCATTACTACTACTATCCGCAGGCTAATGCTAGTACTGATGGTGGTGGTCTCTTGGAAGTGAGAGAGATTGGAGATGCCCTCATCTCCTCGATGTTCTTGATGTTATCTGGGTTGAATCAATGCGAGTCTTGAAGCACACCAGGGTCCGTTGTACTGGGAAAGGGGAGGCAATTCAAGCTGTACGATTGACGGGATGACCTAGATCACTTGCAGACGCATTGACGTTCCAACCCTGTCATCGAGGGCATGTATGTTCGTGATGCACAAGAACGAAGACTCTGCCTGTGAGCGATGTGTCCAGACTGGAAAAAAAAAAAATTGTTGATATCATGAAAGAACGATTACATTTCAAAGGACTTATTATTATTATTATTTGCTTTTTTTTTCCCTTCACAATTACGTACGTGAAGAGTCATAGGTCTGAGTCTTGTTTTTGTTATTCCCCTTACAAGTAATCCCTCTTTAGGGGAGAACCCTAATAGATAGGAGTGGGATTAGCATTAACATTAACAAGCTTTCAACGGTTCTCGTTACCACAGCAGCTATTCAGTATTTCCTCGATTATACTCGGGATTGCTGCGTCAGCTATTGCCAATTATTTTGAAGTAAATGACAACAACTTCGACATTGACTTTGCAGTCACAGCAGGCAGAATTCAGGAACATGAGTTGTCGATCCGGTAACCCCGTTCATAGTCTACGGGCATATTGGACCAGGGTGGTTGGTACAATTTAATACCGGATTACGAGTACTAGATAGAACTACTTAGAAAGAAAGATCCAAGGTGCTCCTCGTCGTCTCAGCACTCCCGGCCAAAAGGCTCTCAAGATTTAAGCCGTCTTGGAGTTGTCGGGCGAGCCGTTGTGTCAGATGTACTTGTACCTCTACTCGGTACCAGAAGGTCAAGTTCAGAGGGAATAGCGCAGTGCACTGCACCTTGTCTTCTCATGGGGCAGGGCCCACTAAATCTCGACCGTGGCGGGCCCAAGCCCGATATCCCCTGCACCTGGCAGCCCCACCTTCGTGCTCACTGGCTGGCCGCCTGGTGGGCTGGCCGGCGGGCTTTTTTACCGCGCGAGTACGGGCAAATACAGTGCGCTGGTACCTGTACCTTTTCTAACGGTATCGAAGCCCCAGGCGCTTAGGATGAGGATGCCGTTCTCTTTGCTAGCATGGGGTTGAAGCGGGATCAAATGATACTATTCCGAACATTGATGGCCTAGCTACGAAAGATGTAAATTTTGGGGCTGTAGGCCTCTTCGGAGGGCTCGCCAACTACCCGACATGGACTAGCAATCGTCTATCAGTGCCGCTCGATCGAACTACTAAAGGTCCTTGTGCTCATTGGAGGGGGGAGGGGAGCGCCAGAAGAAAAAGCCACCAGTTGAGCACCGGCGGGCGACCTACCAGCAGGGACACAGTACAGTGCAAGAGGTACGAGTACGAGTACCTACAGCTGCGATACCTAAAGGCGGATTGAGAGTGCTTACCTACTAGTACCACCCGACACCGACTCGCCTGGTTGGGCTGGGCTGGGCTGGGGTGTTCTATGTAATATGGGTTTGCTTTGCTTTGCTTTGCTTTGCTCTGCTTTACTTTTGCTTCGCTGTTCAGCAGTGCCAGCGGTCTTTTACTGGTGTATTACTGATGTGCTGGGGGGAGGGGAGGGGAGGGACCCAGGGCAGGCACTGGCCCCAGGCACTGACACTGGCGCCGGCACCGGGATTGGACCACTAATACCACTCTAAATGGCTCTCGAGCTCTTAGTACAGTCCACTCAGTTAACGGAAGTACCTCGACTTTTGGCCTTCTTGTTTTTTTTCCTACTCGTACCTTAACCTCTCACTCATCCTTTCTTGCAGTCTCTCCACTGTCCACCGGCCGCTGCCCGCCCAGCCTCCACAAACAAAACCTTCCCCGGTTCCTCCAGCGTCGTCCTTGTCTTCTTTTCCTTTCCGTTGTTCTTGACGACCTCAAGCTTCCCGCCTCCTGATTTTCCCTTTTCCCCTTCCTCACCCCCCCTACCCTCCTTCCCTCCAAGGCCCGGTCACGCCCACATAAGGCCAGGCTAAAGGTGAGCCGATCCGCAGACGCACGTAGACGCAGGTTTTCTCCGCTCCTGCATCTTGCCGCCGCTCATCCATCTCTCGTTTTCTTAGTCCTGGCAAGAGACATACCGAGCCAGCTCGCCCGTACCACCTCTTGCAGCTCAGTTCAGTTCAGCTCAACTCACTCAACCCTGCTTTTGTCTGAGTTCTGTGTCTGCATCTTCGCCTTCGTCTTCGCCATCTTTTTATGCGTTGCGAATTCTCTCGACGCTCTTGACGTTCTGTGCGTATGAACAGCCGGCAAACACCGCCTCATCTGCCGCAGGGCTCCAACCGGGCATATTCTTATTCCTCCTCCTCTGTGTCTTCTCCTCACGCTGCCTCCATTGGGTCTTCCGACGGCTCCCACGCTGGCTCCCAATCCTCCTTCACTTCGGTAGCTTCGTCTCAAGGACCCAAGACGCCCTCCCCCTCGCTTCCGCTCAACGCCATCACTCGACCTGCGACCACAATCGCGACGTACGACGCCATGAACGGTGGTGGGCCAACAGAGATGTACTATTCTCACATGTCCGCTGGGCAGCAGCCTCAACCTCAGACCGTCACCTCCGGTCCCATGAGCCACTATCCTGCCCAGCCTCCATTGCTCCAGCCCGGCCAGCCATATGCCAATGGCGCCCCTTCACCATATGGCCAGTATGGATATGCCAATGGCATGCCCTCGCCTTCTGCTCCACCTGTTCCCGGCAACCTGCCCAGCAATCAGCCAGTTCTCCCTCTGCCTGGCGTTGGTGGCCAGGGCGCCGTTGCCACTCACTACGCTTTCGACACCACAGGTCAAAATCCCCCGCCAGGCATGAAGCCCCGAGTCACCGCAACGCTCTGGGAAGACGAAGGAAGCCTCTGCTTTCAGGTCGAGGCCCGAGGAATTTGCGTGGCTCGCCGTGAAGGTACGTCGGGTGTTCTGCAGCTGGGAATGTCCGGTTCCTTTCGTCGTTTGCTAACTGTTCGCAATTGTAGACAACCACATGATCAATGGCACCAAGCTGTTGAACGTCGCCGGCATGACGCGAGGAAGAAGAGACGGTATTTTGAAAAGTGAAAAAGTTCGTCATGTCGTCAAGATTGGCCCCATGCACCTGAAGGGCGTCTGGTAAGTTTGTCTTCTATTAATATGCGCTTTGAGACATTGGCCATTGTTTGCTGAGACACATCAGGATCCCCTACGAAAGGGCCTTAGACTTCGCCAACAAAGAGAAGATTACTGAGTTGCTGTATCCGCTGTTCGTCCATAACATTGGCGCACTGCTGTACCACCCAACCAATCAGAACCGCACTTCTCAGGTTATGGCGGCCGCCGAGCGCAGGAAACAGGAGCAAGGTCAGCAGATGCGAACTCCTCCCGCCGGTCTCCCCTCGATCCAGCACCAGCCGCATTCCATGGGCCTTCCAGGGCCACAATCCTCGCTGCCTTCCAACAACATGGGCCGTCCACCTCTTGACCGAGCCGCAACGTTTCCGACTCCCCCGACTAGCGCTTCGGGCGTGATGCCGAACATGGGTAGCTCAGAGAACTTCCATTGGCAAGGGCAGGGCATGAATGGAACTCAAGGTAACAACCCAATTGCCATTGACAATGGTCTTGGCCATGCTCGCTCAATGCCAACTACCCCAGCTACGACACCCCCGGGTTCGATGCAACCGTACCACTCAGCTGCTCAGGGTTTTGACGGATCGCGTCCGCTATACAACAATCCCTCATCGCAGCAATCTCCTTACCCTCCTTCTTCGAGCGGGCCCCAAGATCGCATGTATGGGCACGGCAACGCGTACGCTAAGAACGATATGGGCCCGCCCTCGAGCCGTCCCTCCGGGTCCGGGCCCTCGGGCGACCATGATAATAAGCCGAACGGCGTCTTACCTTCTGATCATGGCCCTCAGCACCACGGCGAGGAAGAAGGAGATCACGAGCATGATGCCGAGTACACACACGACAGTGGCGCCTACGAGAATAGCCGCCCTTCATACAGCTACACGGCTCCAGGTGTTGGTGCTCTGACTGGAGACTCCAACAACGTGGACCCCAACATGACCGGATCGCCGAACCACCCCCCGACATCCGGCCGCGCCACGCCCCGAACAGCGGCTCAAGCACAGCCCTACTACCCTCAGAACCCGGCTTACGGTGCCTCCCCACGGGTCCAACAACCCCCCAACTTCTACAATGGCGTAGGTGGTGACCGCCCAGTCACCAACGGGACGCCAGGAGATGTTTACGCTCCTTCGTCAGAAATGCCCCACCCCATGCCCAATGGTTACGCTCCTCAGCCCCCAGTTCCTAACGGCTCCATTGGAGGTGTGAAGCGCGGTCGTGAGGGTGACGATGAACTTCCCCGGCCCATGAGCGACGTTCCAGGCATGGATATGAAGCGTCGCAAAACCATGGAGTCCTCAATGCCCGCACCTCACTTTGATTCGATGGGTGGGAGACCGGCGCCGCCCGTGGGAGGCGACCCTAGACAGCGATAATTTCTCTGGAGCCAATTGCACCCATGTGCCGGATGCGCTTCGTTGTTGATATTCCTAACATCACATGCTAGTCCCTCAACGCTTTTTGAATATTTGAGGATGCCGGTCACAGCAGTTAATATGGACCCTCCGACTTAACGACTTTTGCCACGGCCAAACTGGCTTACGACGCACGGTGGCATGATTTCTTTGTTGCCTTTTGCTTTACCAAAGTTTTCCTTTAGTATTTTTCCTTTTCTAGTTTTTGACGGACATATCATTGGCAGCGCGAACATGTCGCCATGCGCTGACGAATTACGACTACCGATTCAATGTCCCAAGAAACGCGATGTCAACGTTTTTTCCTGCAAGGCTGATGAGTCACGCTTTGCTTGGGGAGGGCCTTAATCAAAGAGGGACGCCCAACCATTTGCACATTGCTCTAATTGACACGAGAACATGCCACGGGCAATCGCGCTGCTTGTAATGACCATCAGGCAGTAGGCGGTTGTGGCTCGACAAAACAAACAAACGACCTGACTTTTACTTACCTCGCCCTTCTCTACTTCATTTTATGTCAACATAGGGGCTTCGACATGTGTTGAAGTCTAGAAGAGCTAGGATACATCCGCGACACTGGCTAAACTTTTCCTTTTTTCTTGATTATGACCTTACGACTTTGTCTTCTTCCAAAAAAGCGCCAAAGACGGTGTGTTGGATATCTGCTTTATTAGGTAACGACTTTCACGAGGGACAAATAAAAGCCTTTTCGGAATGCAAATGAGTACATGAATCCTGGACTCCCTGCAGTGAACTCTCTAACAATGTCCACTCGTGAAACTTTGATTAACATGCTCCAAACGCCACCGAATACAAGAATTAGAGTTTACAACCGGCGAAAGCCATTACTCACACCTGTCGTATTAATAGTATCAAGCCTCAACGGTAGAGCACAAGATGCGTGGTGGCATGCAATGATCACGTGATTCATTTTCGTTGCTGTGCCAACCGATGTGGGACAAGCGCCAAGGAAAATACTACCAGGTACTGACACTAATTAACACATCGAGTTGGTTTAAACACGACTTTACTCCAGGCTTCACGATTCTCTACGCTACTTTGATGCAAAGTGTCCCAAATCACTGGGCTTTACCATTTGGCTGTCTTCTTTTTTATCAATGCTTTTTCGAATCTTGCTTTGTTAAGAAACGCTTCACGAGTACATGATTTTCTACACTTAAAAACCATAACATGGCTTCCCCATTGTCGCCGGCGGCCAACCAGGCCCTAAACACATCGACACCGCCGACTACCAGGCGTAACGAACAATACGAAGTTCAAGCCTTCACGACGCACTCAAATTCACCCGCCGCTGGCAACGATGATTCGTCGCCGTTTGTGTCCTGCGTGTCGGAGAAGACCAGTGGTGTTGTTGATCAGGAGAACGTCTCGCCTACCAAGTCACGACACTCTCGCGTCCTCTCAGGGGCTGAACTTTCACCTCTGAAAATCCTTTCAGAACAAGGCTCGGCTAGTCGTGGTTCGCCTTCGCCTGATGCTGCTATGGGACCGCCGCCTTTGCCGCGCAGCCCTAGGAAGATGATGTCCCCCGTTAAGAGGTTTCCTGTTAAGGTCAGCAACCCGCTGGACGAGGCGCCACAGACTGAGAATGTGCGTACGATGAGCCTAGAGGAGGCCATAGAGGATAACGCGGGGCTTAAGCACGCTATTGAGATCTTCGAGGATGAGGAGAGCATCGCCCATCAGGAGAGGAGTACTACTCCTCCCACTCCGCAGCCTCAGCCGCCAACAATGACGACGGAAGAAGATCAAGAGGATGAGACTGCTGGTCCTGATGATACCATGGTCAGCACGTTCAGTACCTTCTCAGCGGTGCCAAATTTGACCATGTTCGCAAAGCTGGGCCAGAGCCCGGCCAAGGGCTCCGTGAGGGGCGGCCTAACACCTCGAGCGAAACTCGACTCGCCCTCCGCAGAAACACCACGAGCCAATTCGAAGCGAGAATCCGGGAATACGACGAACCTGCTAATGGACTTTACGGAGCAATTGAGGAACCCTCAAAGGTCGCCGGCGAAAAACACCCAACATACTCCGCCAAATGTTGCGGCAACACCGAACCGCCGCCAGAGCAATCTACTCGACTTTGATATCCCGCCGATGCCGACCCCACGGAGCGTGCCTTCCATTACACCGCGCGAGCTGGAATCCCTGAAGTCGAACTTCCTTTCTGAGATCAGCTCGCTCAAGGCTACCCTTAGCGGCAAGGACGCTGAAGTTCAATCTCTCAAAACCGCCGTCGGCGACGCAGAGAAGAGGGTGGGCGAGTCTTTGGAGCAGCTTCGGGAGGAACAGCTTGCCAAGGACCAAATCACCGCGGAGAAGGATGACTGGGAGAAAAGAGGTCGTGAGATGGAGACAGTTTTGCGCAAAGTCAAAGATGAGATTGTTACGAGTCAAAAGGAGCAGGAAGAGTTGGAGCAGAAATTGGATGAGAGCGAGAAGCGGCGTGAAGCCGCTGAAATGCTTCACCAGGAGGCAGAGAGCAAGATGGCTGGCATGCGAGCAGGAAGAGACTCGGACAAAGCCTCATCGCCCGAGAAGGCTAAGAGCCCTACTGATACCTCCTCCAATCAGGAGGTGGAGGTGGCAGTTGAGCGTGTTGCTCGAGAACTCCACGGTCTGTACAAGAGCAAGCATGAGACTAAGGTTGCCGCCTTAAAGAAATCCTACGAATCTCGGTGGCAGAAGAAGGTCAAGGAGCTCGAGGACCGCATCGAGGAGCTGACTGAGGAGAACGAGAAGCTGCGCAACGGGCGTGATACCACCTTGACAAAGGTTGAGCCTGGAAGTGCCGAGGCTGGCGAGTTGAAGGCTCAGGCCGTCAAGGACAGCACCGCCATGAAGGAGCTCAACGCTGATATCCAACGTCTTGAGGCTGTTGTGTCGACTGTGAAGCGCGACAACGAGGACCTTCGTGGCATGCTGGAGAAGGAGCGTGTGGAGAAGGGTGAGCTCGTCCAGTTGGCTGAGGAGATGATGACTATGCAAAGCTTTGTCGGCACCCAGCAAGGCGGCGAACAACAGCAGGAACAACAACAACCACAACAGCAACAGCAGCAGCAGCAGCAGCAGCAGCCATCAAAGCATTCACAGGCTCGCGAGCAGCAACAACCGCATCCTGAGGCTCCAGCGGCCAAGACACCTAAGACAAGCCGCGAAGGATTCAGAAGCAGCGTTGGTCGCTCCGGTCTTCGAGCCCCCGGATCGTCTTTGAGACCGCCCCAGGGCAAGAGCGCAGGCGGCCTTCCTCGTCCTGGTGGGGGAGCTGGGCGCAGTGGGATCATGAGCTCCATCGAAAAGATGGGTAGCCATAGAGGACGGGGCGGGGAGTAGCTTGATGAAACCAAGATGAGGTTTCTTGTTTCTTGAGTTACTGGAAGCAGGATGGGGGTTTGAAAATGATTTTGTAATAGTGCCTGGAGAACTTTTGGCTTCATGTCACTTGGTTTTTAATGAATGTTTGGCATGAGAAGAGGCGTTTGGCAAGGGCAGTTGTTTCTTCGGATTTACCATAGCTTGCGAGAACCGAATTGTGTTTTGACGAGTATCATGAATCAACTCTTTATTGTCTCACATGCTTTCCCTTTTGTTGTATCGGCACACAAGCGTTTTAACAAGATGGTATCATACTGTAGATTGCGATCATTTTGATTTGGCCTGTCAATATCATTCGCCCACAAAAACTTTTCCTTAATTTGAACACAGAACTTCAAAGCGTGGTTCAGCCAGCTCCTTGATCTTTAGTGTGCCGAGTAATTCAGAGGCCATAAGCCTCCTTAGCCGTCCCACCAAAGATCATGGCCCGATCCTCGTCACTCAGCGTAGCCATCCAGCACATCTTCTCGACAACATCTCGCCAACGAGCCCAGGCGTCTTCTCCCGCCTCGCCCATAGTACAAACAGGCCAATCGCTGCCGAACATGATGCGGGAGGGGCCGAAGGTGGCGAGAACAATACCCAGCCAGCCAAGAGTGGACTGGAAAATGTGAGATGGGGTCGCGGTCTTGAGGGAGTCCGGCATCTCGGAGAAGGCACCGGAGAGCTTCATGTAGGTCTTGGTGCACTTGCTGAGGGTGTAGATAGCGGTGCGCCACGCGTGGAAAGCTGGGTCCGACGTGATGTTGTAGATGGTCAGATCTGGCTTGCAAAGATGGTCTGATCATGGTCAATATGACATTTCAGGAAGGCAAGGGACTGAAAAGACTTACTGATGATGAAAGTGACCCTCTCCTCCTCAGGAACATGGTCGTGAGCCTTGTCGATCATGGCCATCAGCTCGTCCAGCTGCTTCTTGCCCCGGCGATGATGGTCAATGCCGACTTCGAAAATGAGTCCCTTGCGACCCAGCAACTTTAGGCCCTCAATGAATTTGTCCTCCACCATAGTGCCGTGGGGCTCCTC
This sequence comes from Waltergamsia citrina, assembly GCA_022814615.1. NCBI lineage: Eukaryota > Fungi > Ascomycota > Sordariomycetes > Hypocreales > Bionectriaceae > Waltergamsia > Waltergamsia citrina. The sequence continues at coordinate 302,252 of JAKLNE010000022.1, forward strand.
CTGTACCAGGTAGCGGAAGCCCTTCACCTTAGGCCATGCCTCACCAGCGACCTCTTTGACGCGTTCTATATACTTCTCCAACACGTCCGCGCCACTAGGAATAGGAGCCCAAGGGATCACGCCCATGCACAGCTTCTTGTCCTCAGCCTCCAGGCCATGATCCTCATCACTAGGCTCACCCAAAGCAAGACGCCGCATGAGAGCCACCTCCTTCAACGGAAGCTCCCAGCCAGAGCCATCAGCCGCCCCCTTTTCAAGATCATACTTGCGGGCTGTCTCTATGTATACAAAGCCCAGCAAGGAAGGGGCTGATTTAGCAGCTTCCTTGAACTCGGGGAGGAACTTGGCTCCCTCGCTGATAGGAGTTTCCGGAGTCAGCCATGTGAAGTCATTCACGTCTGCTTCGCGGTAGAGGTGAATGTGAGAGTCAATGATGGGGAGGATCAGCTGCTGCTCGTCCTCGGCCATGGCTGCGATAGTGAAGAGCCGGGGGTGGGCTAGATAGGGACGATAACTCAGTGAGGGGCAGTTTCAAACGAGTCAGGGAGCTTGAGACCTCGGAGCGGATGAGACCAGTCAAGACAGATGATTGAAATTAAGTAGTAGGATGCCAGGATCGAACAAGTCTTGGGGGGAATATGAATTGAAGTGAAATGAATTGATGGATGAGGTCGGTGAGGCTGCAATGCAAGTCTTTTGTTACTGTGCAGAGACAGTGAGTGGCAGTTGCTTTGGTGGTTGCCCCTCCCCCACTAAACACTAAATAAATACTGAACACTGGACTAGCAGACATCGCACTGTGGAGGTGGGTGGAGGAGAAGGGGCGACTCGGTGCACTCAGGCTCAGTCCGTCCACTCCACACCTCAACTACCCCGTCGAATCATTTTAATCCAGCAATCAAATGTTGAGAATCAAGACTTTATCACCTACTACTTGGTAGGTATCTCTCAGTGGCTCGACCTGAACACTGAGACTGATATTGACAGACTGGAGGATTCTTACTTGACGCTGATCATTGACAATATGATAGAAGGGAAGCTATGAGAATCAAGACACAATAGCTAGATAAGAACAGGTTTGGGCTGTTCCTACTATAGATATAAGTACTACTACGTAGTAAATAGTTGTAAATCAATTCATCACAGCAAGATAGTACGAGCACATTCAAGAGTCTGGTTCATGAATAGATTCAATAGTCATCTATCCTAATGGCAGCATAAACTTCTTAACTAGTGCTACCTTACTATGGCTAGGGCCAGGCCGTCCTCTCGCAAGGCCTGGCACTACATCCAATCATTGGCCTGTTTCTGGAGCTTGCATCCTTTCCGTGAAAGTGACGCTCCAGGGCTTGTCTATGTACATGTGTGGGAGAGCACCATTCACAGGGCGGTGCTCTCCCGAAAAGACATAATTTCGCTCAAGAACCAATAACAAACGAAACGACTCGCAGGCAGACAGGCCAGGCATAAGAGCTGTCCTGAAACCATGCGAGGGGCCGCAGCACCGACCCAATCGTTACACACGCATCGGGAAGCGTATGGTCACGTTCGTCCAAGACCAGCTTGGCGTGCCGTCCCGAGCGGTGGGGGGGATATGGTCAAGTGAGAGACTTTTCTTCACAACAAAAAACAGCAAAACGGGCAGGCCGCTTAACCAGCGGCCTGGTTCCCTATTCTCAGTATGGCGTTCAGGTGACGACCATGCCGTTGCGGCGGCTGCCGTAGGCATGGGCGGGGATCTCTTCGTCCTCGGACTCAGACTCGCTGATGATGCTTGAGCAGTCAGAGCTGTCGTCTGTGGCGCAGCGGGAGCCACCACAGTCGATCTTGACGCGCTCGCCCTTGCGGGTGATGCCGTAGCGCTCACATGTGCAGGAGCTGCAGTCGGAGTTGGGGGTGCTGTAGCCTGACATGGATGAGTTGGGCGAGGAGCTGTCGGAGCGGTAGGAGAGCGAGGAGCCAGAGGAAGACACGGGCGAGGAGCTGAAGTCGGTGATGATGTCGTCGTCAATGTCAGCACTGCCGAAGCGAGCGGTGAGCTCGTCGATCTCATCCTCGTCGTAGTAGTTGGCGTTGAGGATGTGCTTGGTGGCGTGCGGTGACATGGGCTTGGGGGCCTGAATCTGGGAAACGGAAAGCGGGCGGCCCTTGGGGATGTCAACGGTGAGCGACGAGCGGCTGCGCCTCGACGATGACTTGGAAGACTTGGAGTCCTTGTCCTTGGAGGAGCTGGAAGAGTGGCGAGAAGAGCTCTTGCTGCTGGACTTGGACGAGGAAGACGACTTGGATGAGGACTTGCTGGACGAGGAAGACTTGGACCGGGGAACCTCGAGGATGTTCAGCTCGCGGCCAGTGGTGGGCTCAACGGTGGAGTCGACGCTGGGGTTGTGGGCAACATGGTAACCATCAATGATGTAGTAGTACCAGTATCGCTGGCCGGGCTCAAGTGTAGAGTTTTGGAACTTGAAGGTGCCCTTCCATGAGCCGGACTTGGAGGAAGTCTTGTCCTTGGCGAGCGGGAGCTGTCCGGCGTAACCGTCCCAGGAGCCGAGCAAATGAACGGTCTTGACGCCCGAAGAGACGCGGAGAGAGAAAGACAACTGAGTAGAGGAAGACATGTTGATTTCTTGTGTTTTTCTTTTAAGCTGTGAAAAAACGATGCTGCTTGATTCGGTATTGGTATTGGGGACCTGAGCAATAGGCAGAAAGCGAGCAAGTAGAATTCCGAGGGATTCGTTATTAGGTTGGTGTATTAGAGGTGAGTGTAAAATTCAATGCGAAATGACAGAAATGTGGTTTGAACAAGGTATCGTCTCTAAAGCTGACCAGCAACTTGGAGTTTGTGAAGGCGTATCGTGATGGTTAGCAGGTTGAAAATATTAGAGACGGGTATTAAGAATAGGAGTAGAGGCCGGCTCTAGAACAAACAGAAAGACACAAGGGGGAACGGAAGGGGGAAACGAAACCCAAAAATTCAAGGTTGAAAGACTTGCTGAAGAGAAAGAAAAGAGAAGACGAGATGGTGGTTGCGGCGTAGGCTATTATATGAATGTCAAGACCAACGGGCCGCGCCAGTCGGCCAGGCGGCCATGATGGGGCCCATCGTGGACCATTGCGGGAGGCCCTCTTCCAAGAACCAAGGCAAAGGTACTCCAACGACTCTCGGAAGCATACAAGTGACAAGGGCGGGGACTAACAAGAGTCGTGCTTCTGCAGTTATCCATCCACATGGAGCCGGCAATCAGAGACCCGGCCAATGAGCGATTCCAAGTGCGGAGGTGACAGACAAGACGAGAGGAGTCGTCAATCAAGTCAATAGCCCATCACACCGCACTACTGGCCGGGCGCCTAACTTGCATCGAGGATGGTTGCTTTGCATAGACGGAAATAGAAGACCTAATGGGGAATGGCGGGGATCGGCGCCGGTGATGCTGCGCGGTGACTGGCAGCCCTCATCCGCCCGGCGTCTATAAGCGCCGCCCCATTGGTTGATCGCCTGGCTCGGCTACCAGCCTGTCACCCGCCACATCCGCCAATGAGACTTCAATTCTCTGTTTGTTTCCCGGATGTTCTTTTTGCTGTTTTCGCTAGTCCTATTTGCTTCTAGCAATGGTATGCCAGGTCACGCATCGTTGCGTCGATGTGTGTTGTCTGTATTGCGCATATCGGCCATTTTTGCGACTTGCCTCATTGGCGCCGAGCGGAACATGAACGCCTGCAAGTCGAATGCGTGATCAAGTAGTCTGCATTCTTGCAGCATTCCAAAGGCAACATGCCATCAGGATGACAAAGTGCATATTGTCGGCTTGAAGCATGTCTTAAGACCGTCGAATATGATGGCAGTTGAGCCCGCATGGCCCTCTTTGAGCCTTTTCCATTGCTGGTGGGATTTCGGAGGACTGCAGGCCTTAGTTTCTCCAATATAGCCCGAGCTGAGTTGTGGTTTGTCGATTCCAGATGCAGAGGTAACAATGGCCTTTTGCTTGTGTCACATAGTCCAGACTTGCTCTATGGCATCCGACTTGTCGGAGTTACCAACCAGGACGAGAAGGCGCATCAAAGGTCGGGTCAGCTCCACATGGCTCTCATGCAGGCCATCCCACCATAAGCGGCTTCAACCGCGCAAGCTTGGAAATCTTCCTGCCACGGGTCAATAGTGCCGTACTTTTGGTCATACATTCTCTTCCGCATCGGCTCATTCAAGCTGGAGCACTATGCATTATCATGCAAGGCATCATATCTTCAAGCCCCGGCGGCTATTATGCAAGAGTGATCATGCGGACGAAAAGACTCCGGCTTTTGACGATGTTCAATGATGTTGTACATGATCATGCTGTTGAGACGATGCTGTAGGCGCCCCGATTCCCGGATTGCGGATCAAGACCCAATGAGAGGAAGACGAGTGCATATGTTCTCGTGTGCTTAGGATACCACCTACCTATAGTCGTAACTTTGATCCAAAGTAAAGGTTCTTGGGAAACATTATGATGGGACGGAAACGTATCTCGCCAGGTTCAACTAGGCACCGAGGAAGGACATCCCAGCAATGCATTGTATTGCTGACCATTCTTCAAGCGCTTCTCGGGATAGCTGGTTCGGGGAGCTTTTATTTCCGCGGATATATGTCTTTGGATCCAAATGCTTCCTAGTCTCTTTCTGAAAACTAGACCGGATTGAAGCATCGCTGAAGGAGGACGGCACTCAACAGCAGTACTTGCTGCAGAACAACCAGCTAGTCCTGTTGCCCCACGGAATTGACAGTGTCAGTAGACCCAAGCCGCAAGTATGAGGGTCATGCAACCAATTATGGACCCTCAGAAGGCAACACAGTAGAATCGATCTCCATTAAAGCCAGCTGTTAGATGCTTGAAACTGCGTAATGCCGCGAAACAACTGTGGGTAGTGAAATCGTATCTAAGGGAGAAAGTAAGCAGCGAATTTAAGACTGCTTCAAGTATCAAAAGTCATGTAGTTGCAACGTGGTTCGAAGCCACAAGACCATCTAGTCATTGCCTTCCTCTTAGAAGCAGATCTCATGTAGGTTCATTCCGGTAAATGTTGAAGTTGTACCCTGGATCTACCTGCCTCCAGAGATCACGTGAACACCCGTGTCGCTCTTTCCGAAGGAGGGGCATCCAAGCGCGTCTTTCGCGTCTCCGCTCCCACGAACACTGTTTATTCTGTTTTGTTCACGGTGCGATGATATCCTCATATTAGGCTTATACAAAAGGAGATTGGGGCCGTGAGCAAATGAAAAGGCCCGTGAAAGACGTTTGTAATCACCGGGATCAGGGCCGTGGAGAACAATCCTTTTCCACGTCGGTCTCTCAGTTACACTCACGTATTTAATAGATTGTTGCACGCTTGTTGTACGAGCAAAAACTTTTCTCTCTACCTCTCTATTCAGGAACATTACTTCCTTCGATTGCATATCGCTCCTCGCTCAAACATATCCTTGAGTTGATCCCTACAGCTGCTGCTCATAATCAACAAAACACCGTTTAGACTGTCTCGAGTGAGCCGACCAGAACAGGAAGCACAATGGCTGGATCCGATCTCACCGTTGACGATGCCCTCATTGCTAAGGTGATGAGCTACGTCAAAGACTACATGTCCAATTACGACCCATCTCACGACTTCAACCATATTCAGCGTGTCGTGCACGTCGCTCACCGCATCCAAGCCGCCTCCCCACTTAACACATCGCGGGGCATTGTCACTCTATGCGCCCTCCTCCACGATGTCGGTGACAAGAAGTACTTGAAGCCTGGAGAGGACTCATCCCGCCTCGTACATGACGTCCTCACCTCCTTCGGCTGTCTAGAGGTCCTTGCCGCCAAGGTCCAGACCATCTGTTTGGCAGTCAGTTATTCAAGCGAAGTCAAGGACCCGGCCCGTGTCAAAGCCCTGGTGGAAGAGCATCCAGAGCTGGCAATAGTACAGGATGCGGATCGCCTGGACGCCATTGGGGCTATTGGAGTGGGCAGAGCCTTTACATTTGGCGGAGCCAAGAACCAAAGCATGGACCGGACAATGGCTCACTTTGAGGAGAAGCTGGTGCATTTAGAGGACATGATGAAGACAGACATGGGGCGGGGGCTCGCGAGGGAGCGCACAGAGAGAATTCAATCTATGCAACAATGGTGGCAGGAGGAGACTGAGGGCATAACCGGCCTAGAATGAGTTGTTTGACCATGCACATAATAGAGAAATGCTTCTTGAAAGAATTGTTTGTTAATTCAGCTTGTAATTATGTCTATATACCAAAGACTTGTGTGTTTTAAGTCAACCAGACTACCTTTGATTAAAACGTAAGAGGACCCAGTCCTAGCAACTCCCGTGCTCCCTTCGATTATTTCCGATCGGTATTATACCCATGATATGCCATGCTGCCCTAGTATTTAATGTTCCCCCTATGTGGTCCTGATTTCCGTCTTGTCGTATTCGTTGCAATCTCATTATCCTCATTGCTCATCCCTCCAGTAACGGTCAAATGTGAGTTTACAAGAGGTAGACAGCAGCCATACCGGCAGCGGCAAGGAAAGCCCCGCCGGCCGAGTTGGCGACGGCGGCGGCAGTGGGCGCGGGCTCACCACCTCCGTCACCTCCGTCATCACCACCATCACCACCATCGCCGCCGCCATCGCCACCATCACCACCACCATCACCACCGCCATCACCGCCATCGCCGCCTCCGTCGCCGCCATCACCACCGGTGGAAGTCGGAGGAGGCACTTGAGTGGGCTCAGTCGGGGGCGGGTGGGTAGTACCGTTGCCAGGAGGCGGGGGAGGGTAGGGGATGGTTGGCATAGTAGGCTCCTCGGGGCAGTCGCCGGGGCAAGTTGTGGCAGTAGCCGTGGAGGTGATAGTTGTGTTTACGTTCCAGTCGAGGGCAGCGCTGGCAAGGGCAGCAGAGCCGGCGAGTAGAAGTGCTGAGACCTTCATGGTGACTGAGGCTTCAAGGTGTGTGTATTATATGGGTAAGGGTTGTGGTTGGTGTAAGTGGCACCAAGGGAGTATCAACGAATGTCTTTATGTTTGTTTATCCCACAGCTTGTATACTCTGAGCTGTATGATGTTTCCAAACGAAAGTGTATTTGTGAAAGAGGTAGATAAAACAAAAGACAAGAGAACAGACGAGAGAGAAGGCTTCGGGGAAGGTAGTCTTATATGCTTGTTGTTGTCCACCTTAGCCTTCGACTTTCCGATCCCCGACCTCTCTTGTCGGTCTGGTCGCCCGGGCGGCGCAAAGGCTGGGATGTGGCTCATTGCCCCATACGGTAAGTAGTAGGAAGGCTTAGGGGAACGAGAAGAAACCCTCCCATGGCCTAAAAAAGAATCCGATCCGCTGGTCAGCGGGTGACATGGTGTGTTGATTGGGCGCGCCGGACGCATGGCTGGGTACATTGGGGTGGCCAGATACGAGATGTTACGCTATACACCTATCGTATTTGCTGTCCGGCGGCCTCGCCATCTGCGAACTGCTCTGGGCATTGCCTTTTTCGAGTTCTTCCTTACCTTGATCAGTCTATGATAGGCATTCCTTTCCTTCTTGGCTCCTACCTGGCTCCTCTCTGCTCGGCATTGTTGCGTTGGCGGATGCGTGAGCGGCAGTTGCTGGAGGTTGAAGTGATAGAGGGGCAATCAACACTTACAACGACTCTAAAGTCTGGAGCCACCCGTAATCCCAGGCTACCCCGCGCTGAACCCTAACCCGCCACAGCACTGTACCCACTATAACGGTACGCTGAAGTTTGAAAGTGTACAGCGTCGCTGGGTAAGGGTCTCATGGCCATCACGTCATTGGCGACCACCAACCTCATACTTCTTCCGCTTGTTTACCTACCATCCTCATCCCTCAGTCCCCATCACACCATCAACAACCAACCAGCCAACGAGAGACTCAGCTTGAGGTGGCATTCGCTCCTCCGGAAACTGAGACCAGCCATGCAAGCCGACTCCTCCAGCCTCCAAAGCCAAGTGCTAGACCAGTCAAACACTCTTTCACTCGCTATTCTTCGCAGCCTACCGAATCCCATCGCTGCAGCAACGGTTTGTTCACCGTCATGTTGCTAGGAGACTTTCTCATCTTTCCCACCGCATGACGAAATCCAGCCTCTTTAGCTAAAGAATTCATGCATCACTGCTCCAAGAAACGTCTTCTCGTTTCAAACACTGCACAGCCCCCGCTTCCTTCGAATGGCTTTTTACGCCTCAAGGTAAGCGGTTGGTGTCTTACAATACTAGCTGCCAACAAGTAACAAGTTGACCGCGCGGCTTGAGGACACTAGAAGATCATCAACTTCGTACAGCCGAGGTCACGACGTGTGAGTGAACACATTGTCTGAGGCTTTAACGTTGAATTTTCTATTTTCGTCTCCCAGTAAGCGTGGATCAGCGCCGTTTCGAGTATGGCCGGCCCCTCCCGTTGTGGCTGGACGTTGGAATCGTCCGTCTAGAGTCTATCTGAAATACTTGGTGACATACGTGCGCACGAGCCTATACTCGTATCTACGCCACTCAAGTAAGTCCTGGCGAATGGGCTCGGTACTCGGGGCTTGCGCTTGTGATTTGACTCACCCCAGCCTCCAACATGTCTCAAAGTCCCGGTGGCCGAGTAACAATGTAACGAAGTGAAAACGAGTTACCAAACCCGATTTCGAAGAAAAAAAAAACTCTTTCTACGATCGATTTTCTCGCGACCTCCACAAGCCTATCTGCAGGGACTGGCCTGCCGTCTTCTTTAGTGTCCAAGTTCACTGGAAAAGGCAGTTGCTTAGCAACATACACCATTCGGCAGGCATCCAAACACCTTCTCTGGTTATCTGATTAGTCGGCTACCTGCAAAAGTATGGAAATCAAAGCAATGCTTTTCTCGGTCAATCCTAGAGGCGAGGCCGGCCGCTGCACCCACAACCGTGCAGTGTACCGTCTTAGAAAATCTTCGTTCTTCGGTTTCTATGCCCCGCTCTGGCTGTAGGTTTGCTGGGTCTCGCGTAGAATACAGGCAAAGCCCCATCCGTGAATTGTCTGAAAAATCTGATCAGGGTGCACTTTTCTGTAGCAGAAAGACTCTCTCTGTCCCAAAGCGGGGATACGGCGAGCAGATCTGCACAAACGTTGCATGGGACACCATCGCCGGTCCTTCGTCAGACTGGGGAGAGGTAGCATTGGAGGTGTCGACAGTGACATTCGCATGGAGCCGTCCCGTATTCTACGTGGCACCAACATTGTCTTTGAAGGCATTGAAGAAAGCTAGCAGAAGGATCTACAGAATGTTCAAGAAAATAGAACAACGCGGAAAAGACCGACTTTGTCTCCGACTGCGAGTTCGGTAGCTGGCGAAGTGGCCACGGGTTGCCTCCCGAACTGAGATAGCCCAGCGTAGAGTTCACTTATCCTCACATAGGCTTCTCATAGTTCGATCTTGGAAAGCCGAGTGTTCTACGCAGGATCTCCTTCATTGGATCAACATGCTTGTCATGCTGTTTTCGTTTGCAAGTCAAGTTTTTCTAGCTTACTTTTACTAAACATACACATGTTCCACCTCGGGCGTATGTTTCGAATAGACCAGATCAGCTTTAACAAGGCAAGTAAGCAAGAGCGGCGTGGTAGCTTCCTACTTTTCTTTATAGAAACAAAGGCTTACAGGAGAGCGGCCCAAGGCCGCCACTAAGAAAGCTTAATTAGGTGAATGTGCCGCAATAAGTGTAAAACATTGGGAATGGAACTTGCCTTGCATGAATCTGAGGGGAGTTATTCATGCATTTTCCTTTGCCAGATATCGCGAAGCAACAGAGCTTTTATTGAGTAGCTCGTCCTATTTAAAAGTGACAAATATATTGGTGGCTTCACAAGATTGACTACTAGCAAGTTCGGCACATCTCTTAGGCCGTGGCATGATGAAGGCAAAGAAAGATAACCATCATTAGTATAGTTTCTCACAAATCCAGAAAACCCGAGGCAGATTGTATGTATACAGCCCGATGGCATTGCCATAGACATTCCAGTACCCTTCCAAGAGAAGCCGAAAAATTATACGCTACTTCCGGGTGAGCAGGCTATCACCAACTTCACGACTGGCTCTGAACTCTCTACGAACATTCACTTAGAAGCCTGTACGAAGTGCATACCTTCCGTAGCCCACCGGGTACACAGGGTAGGGTTCAGACGTTAAGGACGATGCCTTCAGCTTTCCTAATCTGCAGCGTGACCAGCCTAAATGGAATAGTCAGATACAGTCAGCAGGGACAATGTCCGCGCTATCTAACGGCTTTCTCTACTGTAGCTCAGTCGCTATGTTGAATTGAACAATACAATGTCAGTCAAATTTTCATTGTAACTTGGAGCATCCTCCCTGTCTAGTTGCTCTCGCTACCCTGTGGTTCTGGTATCGCTGTGCATGTGCGGCGTTCACGTCTCAGCCTTGCTGGCCCAATATGAAGTCAAGAAGGCAAAATGTTGCCATAACTCCTCAGCCCAGTCTCAGAATGTCCTGCTCGGCTGTCTGAATGGTACGAAGCCCGAAGATGTAGGCTTATATCCATATAGATGGCAGAACAAATGGAGTACGGATCGTGACAGCCGTGAAAGAGTTGCCAAATTAAGAGCTTACCTTACACTCGTATTGTGAGACAGACCAATCAGTGGCTAAGCGTTGCTGCTGGGAAAGTCTGAACAGGTAGTGCTGAGCCTTTTCCGCGCTCAAGGGGCCATCTAGCAATACTGAGCCTCATTGTACGAGGTCAGTCATCTATCAGACTCTGACTTGAGTAAGGGGTCATGAGGCTCTGGTGAAGGGGAGGGCTAGAATTACGCTGCAGATGTCAGACGAAAACGGGAAGAGGGTAAGATGACCCTGGTCACCAGCCACCGAATATCGAATTTTGCACCAGGAAACCTGGGCCACCCTCCGTCCCCCCCCTTGATTTTTTTTTCAGTAGGAGTAATTAGTAGGGGCTCTTTTCTTTCCTTTTAAATTGATTGCAGAGTGCGAGTGTCATTATACGCAATGCAGGGCTTGAAACGAACGCTGATTCGGCTAGGAGGGCAGCGGCGTACTGCGGGCCGGTGGAGGCGGGCCAGCCTCGTGCCGTGCTTGGTGCTTGTGCTTGTGACGTGAATGGCTCGCTCCGTGCTTCGATTTTGCTGCAAGCGCTGCAAGGACAGGCTGGACTGCCAGCAAGATGTCGTATGGTATGATTATAATGGTCAGCGAGACAAGTGAGTGAGCGCTTTGATGGGTGTGGGCGTGTTAGGAAGGTCCTGGCGTAAAGAAGACAGATTTCAAACCGCCCTACTTATGCTCTTAGTCCCACGGTAGAGAGGGGACTAGCATGGCTCTAACCGCATCGTACCCGTATCGCATCCTCCAAGATGCAGAACATTGGTCTCTAGCATGAAAGAAAAAGAAAAGACCGATCGATGGCTCAGACTAAGCGTGAAACGTGTTTCGTCGTCGCTTGGGCCTTTCCGTAATGTGTCGTGTCATATCTCCTGTTGGATAAGACTCGTCAACCTGACAGAGCGGAACCTTTAGACGGGGCGCCGCATCGGCCAGAGTTGGGTCCTCTGAGGCTAGCTCCTTCATAGTAATGTAATGAATGATACGAGTAGTTTAGCAGAAGCCATTTAGCAGCGCCGGGTGTGCGCGCGGTACGGTCCGGTAAGGTAGTGAGCAGTAATAGAATACTACTAGTACTCGTAAAACTCCGTGCATATTACGGGAATAGTCAGACGGTGGACGCCGGACGTGGGAACTGATAGTGGGAACTGGCAGTGGCAGCCCCATGAACAGTGGGAAAATGCACCAGCAAAAGCAGAGGCTGGGCCTTTGGATGATGGGGGTGGCCTCCTTAGTCTGGCCAATGACGTTGCAGAGTCCTCCACAGAGCCCTCCACAGTGGCCACACCAATGACCACATTAGGAGGGAAGGCCCAGGCGGCGCCGGGTGCTAATTACTGCCGTGAGCACTGAGCACCGCCGCTAACCTGCCTGTTGTAATATTGAGCACTCACTGGCAGCAATAGTCAAGGTACTGGCAAGACTGGTAATATTACTGGGAATACTGGGAAGGAGAGCCCTGCCATTCCATTCCCACTCTTCGTCATCTCGTCCTCATCCATTCTCCAATGCGAAGGCTAGGGCCGTCCTCCCTCTCTTACTACTAGTATCACTACTATTACTACTACTAGACCACTCTCACTACCACGGCCAGTCATAGCAGCCGTCTATCGCTGTATATTCTCACCCAATACAAGGCCAGCATTGCCCTTTTCCTTCATCTGCGAGCAAGGTACGAATACCTCAGTACGGGCAACTCCGACCGGTGCCCTCCCACAAGCTCCTCCTTGAGCACCGTCTCCGCGTTGGCTTCGAACCTCCACGCCTCTCCTCTATTCTGACTCGTGAGCCTCATCACGACGAGGCCGTCGCAAACCTTGCTTCAACATCCTATTGTAATTTTTTCTTCGCCATCTGCTTCTTCAATGCTTTAATCGTTGGAAAACTTGTCGCGCGCCCCCTCGGCCTCCCGACTAGTAGTGCTTGAACAACCAACCCTCGCCAACTTGACCCCTCGTCAAGCGACTACGCCTGCCTACGAGTATATCCCGATTCGTTTCTCGAGAAAAGGAACTTCCCGCCTCGTGTCAGCATGTGAAAAGGCGCCTCATAGTCCACGGCCTCAGCACGTAGTGACGATCTTGGGTCGCTGCCAGCTACCTCTCAAACATGCTTGCGACTGCACCTCCTATAACATCGCCCATGATGACGGCACCGTTAGATCTCGACCAGGAATTTGGGTCAAGCCCAATGTCCGCTCGTAGCGTCGGTCAGCGCCAGTTCAAGAAGCACAAGGCATTGCCAAAACCGCAGAGAGTGACGAGCAACGGCCACGATGCATCCCCGCCAAGCAAGCTTCGACCTGAGCTTGCTCTCGACACCTCATCAGCAGCTTCTCAGAATTCAAGCCCAAGAACTCTCAGAAACCAATCAAGAAGGAAGGCAACTGGCCCTGAGCTACCACCAACACCTCCCACTCACTCGCGCGCATCGTCGAGCAGCCACTCGGCCATCCCTTCCAGTCCTACTATCACAGACAACGTTGTTCGTACCCCAAAGATCGCACCGGCCATTCCACCCACCACGCCTCCAGATCAGCTCAGTCCCCCAACACCGGATGTGACGCCTCCGCAGCCGGCCTCGCGTCCAAAAGCCCTGCATCCCGGGATGGCGGATCGTGGAACGTCGCGCAGTACCACCATCGAGTCGCGTGCCGACTCTTTCCGAACCGCTCGCGAGGAACCCCTGTCGTCTGAGGAGGATGATGGAAAATCCACCATTCGGCCTGCCATCGCTTCTGGAAGAAGCTCGCAAAGCACAGTTCGCAAAACGTCCAATAATTCCCGTAGCCACGTTCCCCATCCTCAAGCCTTGGACTTGGCTCTCTCACGCTTAGGAGCTTCCTCGGAAGGGTCTTACACCCCGAGGACGCAAAGTGAGCTCGCACAGTTTGATGGGGATTGGGGCTCCGCTGGCGAGGTATCGCGAGGATGGGATGATGACTCGAGTAGATCTATCGCCATGAAGAAGAAGAGACAACCTACAACCAATGGCCGCTCGGCCAAGACTGGCAGACCCGAGAGGGTAGAAGACGATGACAACGCAGCACCCGCAAACAACGCCACCAAAGCAGTTCGTCAGATGTCTTTGAACGAGAAATCATCGCCAAGGTCCTCTACCAAGAGTCACGTAGATCGAACGGCGAGGTCATCTTCCGGACCCTCCAACTCGAGCAGTTCTGTTGCTACATCCCAAAAGCAGTCATCTGGCGTTTCCTCACGATCTGTCAGCTCCACTGTTGTGGAGGCCTTCCTAATCGAAACTCCCCGGGGGCCTCCTCAGAGGCAGAGGACATTGAGACATGTTCGCAAACAGGATACGTTACGAGGCCCTTCTGAAAGGTACAACGAACCAGTGGTTGTGCAGCAGCCGGAGAGGGGCAGACGGACAACCAGGCCGCCAATCGTCACTCACCAACGCCCTGAACGAACAACGCGGCACGAAAGTTATGCATCAACGACAACCGTGAGCTCTGTTTCGAGCGGAAAAGCCAGGCGTGAGGTGTGGAAGAGCGGAGGGATTCCAGTAGTTGTCGTGCCTGACCGCCACTCTTCGAGATCGCAGTCTCGGGAGCCATCTCTACGATCAACGTCTAGCAGGCGCTCAAGGAGAACGCAGAGTGTTTCTTCGGCCCCGTACGAAACGCCGCCTACCCAGGACAGTGCGCCTGTTTTTGAAGGCTCTTCTCAACGTCCTCGGGCATATTCCATGTCTGATAGTTCTGACACGAGGACTATGGACTTTCCGCCTGCTGTACCGGCACGATCCTCGTCATTGTCTGCGCCAACCAGCCGCAACACCTCAAGAGCTGGCTCGATGACGGCAGACAGTTCCAGAGCTCGCGAAGCACTTCGACCTCAGCTTCCGAAAGTAGAAGTGGATGCCACTTCTCGTGAGGACAAGGAACCAAAGTCTTTGGGATCTCCGCTTCAATTCACATCGCCCAAGTTGGGAAGCGATACTGAGGGGAAGCAAGATAGCGATCGCCAAGAGGACTCCATGTCTACCCGAAGGTTCCCGGCTCGCACCACCCCCTTCTCCGTCATCTCAATGGAAACCAATGGGACCGCGCCAGAGGTCTCGGAAGCGCAAGCTGTACATATGTATTCTCATCAAAACTCTTCTTTGCTCATGGTGAATCACTCAGCGAAACCATCTGACGCCTCTGATGCTACGCGTTACGAGAAGGGAAGTCGTCAATCCGAGGAGCAACCCACAATCACCATGTCCGGCCCTGAGGGGGACGATGAAGTGCCCGTAACTCCATCCCAGCCACAGTTCGCACTGCAAGACATCGACTCCCCACTTCGTCATCCTCGTCCCCCTCCAGAGCCCCCTTCGGAGCCTCCTGCTATCACATTCACTTCTGCAACGCCCTCGGGTGCTACTCCAGCCCCGGACAAGGCTTTGCAGATCGGTAATTACTTTGAAACGATGGCCGAGGTCCCGGCTAAACGGCGTTCGATTGTTGAGAGAGCTCTCAACCGACGCCGTCGAAATTCGATATCTTATCCCCCTAATGCCTCCAAGTCCTCGGGTCTGATCAAGAGAGCTTTCTCTCTATCTCGCCGGAGAAGCTCCTCGAGCCATCATGGCCTCAGCCCGAACCAAGACTATCCACAGGAGGGAGTAACACCACCTGAAGAGCATAAACTACATCCTTTCTGGAGGCCGCTGTGGTCAGAAGATGAGTTTGATGATGAAGACGATGAGGACTATTTTAACCGGAAGCCATTACGTCATAGGGATGATGATGTAGCGGTTGAGGATGAAGAAGAAGATTACCTACGGTATCCGCTGTATGATAATCGTCCGGTGAAGCCAAAGCGTCGTTTTAGCGAAAAGATGAGACGGACTTTTTCTGTCTTGCCACATGAAGAAGTTGCTGATGAAGGGAATGGTCCAGAAAGACGTACCATCAAGCGGACCTCTAGTGGAAATCTACGAGTGATGCGGCGGCGTAACAGCGCGTCGTCTCTCCGCCGACGGTTCAGTCAATCCGACAGACCTTTCACAGCACCAGATGAGGAAGGGCATAGAAGCTTTTGGAGGGGAAATAGTTCACACAAGAGAGTTCGGTCTCAGAGCCGCAGGCGGTTCTCTCTAGGCGATCAGATCGAGGAGATCCAGAACCTGCCACGGAGACTGAGTGACAGACGCCGCGAGAAGAGGTCAGAGGAGCTTCGTCAGAAAATCAGTGGACCCAGAGATGTTCGCGATGGTGTGGAGGAGATGATTCGACCCGGAGGATACAGATATGACGATAACGCTATCCATGGACGCTTCTAACGTCTTGATGCTCGTCTAAATGATATTGTTCAAACTTTGATACAAGGACAGCACGGGAAAAGTGGCATTATTGAATGAACATAGGAAGGAGGCAAAGGAAAAAAAAAAACAGTTATGAGAGACGACTTAACGTTTTTGCTACGAGAATTCGAATTTGGCAGGTAAATAGGGAAGGATTTCGTTCTTGCGAGACTGGAATTTTTTTGGTTTTTAGTTGCTTATCTTCTGCTGTTTTTTTGGTCTCGCGCGAAGCAAGACGCAGGCCGTCTCTTTGTTCGAGACGGGTGAGACTGAGAATTTGGAGGAGAGACTTAGCGCATGGACTGCTTCTGTACTATAGATGCTTACGACACTGGCCTGTTAATGATACCAACGAACATGGCGCTTTAATCAAGATCTGTACTCTACATCGTTCAGTGAAATTGCTGCATTTATGCTTTGCTTCTCATGTTCACAGGCTATGGGGGAAAATGAAAAAGTTGAAGATGGTCTTCACATCAAGTATATTCATTGGTGCGGTTTTGCATTGCCCTTTACCGAAACGCCTGGATGTGCCAATCCTTTCATGTCTCCGCTTTGAAAATCGTACATCTATATCTCCAGTCTCTTTATTTTGCTCAAACAAAGAACCCTCTACCCATCCCGCTGAAATCAAGGCAACTAGCGTCGATCGTGCCCGGGGGGAGGTCCTTGAGGATATCCAGGAGGAGGGCCACCTGGACCACCACCACCGCCGCCAGGACCACCTCCACCAGGGAATCCCTGCCCACCTGGTGGCGGAGGCATTCCTGGAAAGTGAGGCGGAGGACCACCTCCTTGACCTGGGGGAGGGAAGGGGAACTGGCCAGGTGGAGGTGGGAAGGGCATACCGCCTGGGGGAGGTATCGGTGGCATGTTGTTCGGACCGGGAGGGAAGGGGGGCATTGGGGGAGCGCCACGACCGCCGGGAGGAGCTGTGAGAATCAGTATACGTTATATTTTCCGGAGAAGAGGCGCCGTAATATAGGGATGATGTAGTCGTGCTTTGAAGGGGAACGTACGAGGAGCACCCGGTGGCATTTGGCCTGGTGGACCGCCTGGCATACCGAAAGGCGGAGGTGGGCCACCTGTTGGAAGTCATAGTCAGCACCCGAGATAAAGACAATAACAAGATATTAGAATGCGTGGTCTCTTACCTCCTGGGAAGGGAAACGGCGGGGGGAAGTTATGCTGTCCTGGCTGGTTCTGGGGCAGCATAGGATTCGCGTGGGCCTGGCCCTCGGCGGCGTACGACGATGTGATAGAGTCGATGACAGACTGCGCCTTCTCGTGGCCGATTTCTATCAAGAGCGGTTGTCAGTATGGCTTGTCTAGGTTGCGAGTTGAAATGTTCGAGGAGGTCCGCATACGTTGGTAGTAATCGACTACATTTCGAAGATGATTTTTGCCGCTGTTATGCGCTCTCCGCACACTCATAGAGTCATGTGTGAGGTAGACATCGCAGTAGTCGCCTATTCAATCCAAAGAGTTAGCCCTCCATCACTTTGTGATCTATCCGGAATGATTCGTTCAGAGTGTCGGCGCGTGGCGCGCAAAGGAGTCAACAAATTTCGAGGATGGTCTTACAGAAGACTATAACTTAGTTAGCATTGTCCAAGATAAACATACACTTTCCTTGTAGCTCAAAGGGTCTGGACTTACACTTGGGCATCTTGGCGACGGGTTGGGGGGGATGGTTTGACGATATGGCCGCGGGCGATTCGAAGATTCGCGACGATGGACTGCGAAAAGGCTGAGAGGTTGAACGAGGCTGCCCCACACGTGATCTTGAAGCTACTGTGGGGCTTGGTTTCCAGGGGTCTTCCTTTACTTCAAAATGATTGATGAATGTTTGGACGTGAAGTAGACTTTAATATTCACAGAACGAGAACTACATTTGGGGCAATCATGGCTGTGATAGGTTTTGAAGAAGAATAGAATACGGCTCTTGTATTTGTTGTGAAATATGACCTAAATACTAGTAGTAGTGACAGCTTGGTCAGAAGTCGAGAACAGTAGTGCTTTTGATCAGAGGATCCAAGCAGTAAACAGTAATAAGTTACACCTCCTCAGCTAGTCTTCGAATATTCAAAGGAAATATCTTGGCCATGATGATGAGGAAACGCAACTGTTATAATTAGTTCGTGTACACCGCATGGTTGGTTTATTACACGCCGACTGCACTAATAGTAGGTACGAATACCTTACTTGCATGAGACAAGCACGTGACGCGCAGGCGGACACCTTTCAACTTTACGGTACAAGTCGATTAGATTGGATCCCTGGATGCCCCTGCACCAAGTTAGCTGGCCACGAACGCAACAACACCAGCAACTTTCGTCAACCCATTCCGCCCGCGAGAGTGGCATTCGAAAGCCGGCACATCATGGCTCTCCCACGCTCTCTTATGCAGGTCATCTGCAGCCTGCTGCTGCTCGTCACCGTCACCAATGCTCTGAGGTTCGACATCCAGGCCCACACTGGCCGGGAGAACCAGAAGAAGGAGCGCTGCGTTAGGAATTTCGTGGCTAAGGACATGTTGGTTGTTGTCAGCGCTACTGTTGGAGGCTCCAAGGGCGATGGCATGACCGTCAACATTCACGTACGCCCTCCCCGACAAGAACAGACCAGCTACGGGACATTGCTAACATAGGGATCCCCAGATTCGCGATGAGAACGGCAATGAATACGGACGCCCGAGGGATGTTGTTGGCGAGTCAAGAACTGTCTTCACTTCTCACTCCAACGGCCCCTTCGACGTCTGCTTCGAGAACATCTTTACTGGCTGTACGTTCTCTCATTTCTACCTCCCTCCTCCAATGCCTCTACCATGTTTCCATAACTGACCAATTCTCCGCATAGCTAAGCGACCAAGCCCCAACACCCGCTCCGTCGAACTCGACATCGACGTCGGCGCCGACGCCAAAGACTGGAGCGCCATCGTGGCCACCGAAAAGCTCAAGCCTGTCGAGGCTGAGCTGCGACGCATCGAGGAGCTGACTGCCGAGGTCGTGACGGAAATGGACTACCTGCGCCAGCGCGAGCAGAAGCTGCGCGACACCAACGAGAGCACCAACACACGTGTCAAGTGGTTCGGTCTTGCCACAACATGGTTGCTGGTCGGCCTGTGGGTTTGGCAGATTATGTACCTGCGTGCCTACTTCCGCTCCAAGCATCTCATTTAAGAACGTCATTACATCAGTGTGGTTCGGTGAGGGGAAGGGGGATTGGATGGGCGCTGAAGTTATCTCTGCATATGGATATACGTGATGGAACAAGTTAGGGCTGCAGGAGTCTTTTTGGGCAAAAGTCATGGACAGCCCATCCGTAAATTGGGTGTGGCGCGGAAATGCTTATGGACATGTTGGCGTTTGTACAGATAGATGAGCAACATGACGGATGTTGAAAATAAAGAAATAAAAAGGGCGAAGCATGTTTCATGACACATTCATCTTCATCTTGAGCAGTCATCAGGATGCGTCTAAGTTCAAAGGGGGCGTTGGGAAGCCATAGTGTGAATGGCGATCTGAATGTGACACTATTTATACTGTAATCTTCTACTGTCACGAAATGTTGAGTAAAAGGGGTTGAGAGCAAATCATCATTTTCAAGATTCAACGGGATTGTGCGACATGTCCATGTCATGCATTTGTAGATTACTCACCTGAACCCGATCGATGGCGTGGGACATTGGCGCGGCTTCTCCCGGCGTCGGATCCGTTGGTAGCGGCGTTGACCCGTCGAAATCATCGGCCCTCGGCTTCAGGGTCCTTTCTCCATCAATTCTACGACGTCAACCATCCACGAACAATTTGACATCTAACATCCACACAAAGACCGACCAAAACGCCTATCACTGCAGTGAGGCTAAGAACTGAGAAAGAACATATAATAATAAAGCGCGACTTCCTGTAATATCCCGACGGCGAGCTCTAGCAAAAAGAAGAACAAAAAAGTCATGACGCCTTCATCAACCCTCTCCCGGGCGGCCTTCCGTTCAGCCCGCAGGACCATCGCTTCGCCTGTGCGCCTGCTATCTACTACGACACGTCTCGCAAACAACCAACAGCAGCCCAATCAAACCGGCGAGCTAGGCGTCGGAGAGCTGCAGGGCGCCAAGTTTAAGATTGAGCCCCTCCGCCGAACCGGCGAGAACGTCGACACCAAGCGCGCTCGTCTGTTATGTACGTGCTCCCCCCTTATCTTCCTCTTTTACCGGCGGGACCTCCTCTCTTATCCAAAATAAGACGCAAAGACACGATTTGCTGACTCAAATGTCCCTTCCCTACAGATCAAGCCCGTAAGCGCGGCACTCTCGAATCCGACCTCCTCATGTCCACCTTCGCAGCCACCTACCTCTCCACCATGACCCCCTCCCAGCTCCACGAATTCGACCTCCTCCTCGACGAAAACGACTGGGACCTCTACTACTGGGCCACCCAGCGCGAAACCTCCGACTCCACGAACCCATCCTCCACGAATCCTTCCTACGCCGAGAGCCCCGCCAGCGCAACCGACCCAACTAACGCTGAGGACGTCGTGAAGCGGGAGCCGCCGAAGGGGGAGTGGGCGCAGACGGTGGGGAACTTTAGGCCGGCGTATAGGCCGGTACCGCAGCGGTGGAGGGATAGTGAGGTTTTGGAGTTGTTGAGGGAGCATGTGAAGAATAGGAGTGTGCACGGGGGTGAGGGCACGGGGATGGCTTTTATGCCATCGCTGGAGGCCCAGAAGTAGGCTCGCAAGAGCTTGGGAGTATGCCCACATCATGAAAGTTCTTCAAATTAACGACGAGGTCACGCAGTAGAGTGTGACAGGCATATGTAGTTTTACAGAGAGGCATGAGACGCAGTTGTATCATCATTGGATGTATATCATAGAATTGCAAAGAAACTCAGCCCTTTAGGGGTATAAAATCTGGAAAGATATAATTTCTCACACAAGAAGCTGCAATAAGCCTGCGCTGTACAAACACCCAAAGTTACATGCCTGCCAGCCCCGTTCACTCCTTGTCATACATCGATCTTATAGCCATCTTGTTTGCGCCGCCTGCCGTGTGGCCCGAGTACGCGATTCAAATTCGGCGCCTCTTCCCCCCAAATATACATCATCATATCCAGGACTCCGTCCGCCAAGTTCTGGTTAAGTTGGCGCACCAAAAACAAAAAGAAAACGCGAATCCAGACGCCTCGTCTCGTCATCAGTCTCGTAAATCAAAAGAAGCTTTGGAAATCTGAGAGAAAAGAAGGTAGGTAGAGGTAGTGTTTTGCACTACCCTCCTTCGGGTAGTATGTTCCCCAGACTCCGGAGTACCTCCATGATGGGCATCTCTTTCGTCCCTGAAACCGTCTTTTCTTTCTCGTCTCGTTCTCGTAACCGTAGAGAGCTCAGCTTCAACACCTTGTCGGCCTCCTCGCCAGCCACTGCCACTCGTTGGTCGAGCTTGTGCACGTTGTCTGCCAGTTGGTCGATTTCAAACTCTAGTGTCGAACGCACCCGTTGAAGCTTTTCCTCCGTCTGCAGCCGTACGGTTTCAAACGACAACGCTTCGTCTGATAAATATTTGTGTATCCTGCCGTCCTCTTCGTCTAATAGGTTGAAGTCAGGCAGCACGATCTCCTCCGACTCGTTTTCTGCATCAGTGAAGAGTAATGGTTGCTCAGGCGGTGGTTTCTGCATCGCTTTCCATGATGCTTTCTCCTCCTTTAACCTGATCATCTTGTCAGCAAGACCAACTTAAGCTACTTTGCGGGTGTCCTTACCTTTGAATGTTCTTTTCCAATTGCGCCAATTTCTCGTCCAGCTCAGTATTTCGAGGATTTGGTTTCAGTACTACTGGTGCCTTCGGCGCATCGTCTCTACTAAACCAATCCGAGAACTCAGACTTGGACCCAAAGTCCTTAAGTAATTGGTCCTGAATCGCCCGTGCTACACATTAATTAGCCTCGTAGCCCCCAACCTCCGTAATTGAATCTGAACTCACCTCCGTGGATTACGCTGGCGTTGACGGTCCCATGAGGTGGCTTTTCCGATAATGCGCGCTCTCCGCACCATGTCAACAGCTGCTTCATCCGCCGTGGCTCCGTCAACCCTTCGGCCTCAATGTGCTTGTAGAATTGCGATGCCTTAACATCCTTGTGAGGCAGAGCTGTCTGTCCACTCTCAATCAAGGAGCTAGCTCTCCGCCCCCTTGAGCCCAAGCTACTCCTCCGGTTTGTCGTCCCCTTCTTTCGCATCTCTTTATTCCGGTTGATGATAGGAGTGTCGCTCATGGGCAGGGTGATTTTCGACTGCACAGCCTGTTCGGGCGGCGGAGGTGAGTCGAAAAGATGTCTCGAACGCGCCGCCGCCGCCGCCTTCGTCTTCGCACCATTTCGCCCTGATCCCGCACCGTTCGTCGTCGCAGGTTCCTCGCTCCCTCGTCCATCATCGGCAGGTACACGCGCGCTAGCCCCGCCCTTTCGTCCTCCCCTCTTAGGGGCCTTCGCAGGCGGTTCATCCTCAACCAAATCCCC
Organism: Waltergamsia citrina; assembly: GCA_022814615.1. Taxonomy (NCBI): domain Eukaryota; kingdom Fungi; phylum Ascomycota; class Sordariomycetes; order Hypocreales; family Bionectriaceae; genus Waltergamsia; species Waltergamsia citrina. The sequence goes on from JAKLNE010000022.1 coordinate 324,695, forward strand.
CCCAGCCTTTCGACGTGCCGGCTGCTTCCTTGTCGTCGTCGGCCTCGCAGTAACAACCTCAACCTCGTCAATCGTCTCGGGCGCCGGCTCCTTCGATGCTACGCGTCCCTTCGCAGGCCTCCCCCTTCCAGGCTTCTTCGTCGGCTCCGACTCCTCTGTCTTCACCCTCTTAGACTTGCGCGTAAAGACAAAATCCTCGTCCCTTTCGTAATCAGCCCCAGCTACATCACACATATTAGTTAGGATTACGGTCTGGCACCACTGCGCGCCGTTGTTTTGCGCGCTTATCTTCGAAAACGTACCGGCCAGGCGCTTGCTTTGCCGGCGCTCCGGCTGGTTGTTCATGCTCAGAAGTTCAAGCGCCTGTCGAGTTTCCACGAGAGTCGTCATGGATGGCTTTTTCGGAAATACATGGACGCCAAAACGGGGGGTTCGGGTTGGGTGTTCTGCGGGAGCGGTCGCGCGAAACGGCGTGAGGCCCCGAGTTTATCGTGGAGTACAGTTCGGTGCCGCCAATCGCGTCGTCACTGCCCGGAACAACCACGGGCGATTGGCAATCGTGGTTGGGTCGTCAGAAGCGTCTCCGCGCGGACTATTTCGCGTCTCGAATTCCCTCGATGGGTTGGGTTCGTTGCGTTATCGCGTACTAGATGTGGTCGTGGGTAGGAATAGTGGCGCGCGGTTTGCAGTTCTTCGTGGTTGAGGGCGTCTCTGCATTGTTTACAGAGGGAGGCTTCCAACAAGCGCGCTAATCCTGTTTAGGGAATTTCTGCACCCCACCACAGTGAGTCCTCATGCACAAACAAGAAGCACGTGACCTCCTCTACCAACTCCAGGACGCGGCTTACACACTTCATTCTTATCCATCAGGATTGTTCTACGTGATCTGCCTGGGAGGCTTATTTGTGTTGCTTCAAAAAGACAATTTTCGTTTATACATTCTATAGGCAAACGAAACGTTCGAAAAGAACCAATGCGGACCTGTGTTTGACTACTTGAACCACTCGTGCTGCTCAATATTAGGCCGGCGCCTTGTTCAGAGAAGTTACCCACGATCAGCACCATCATGCTTTTATCTTGGTTCCGTCGTCATTCCAAATCCCTGTAGCTTCCGTTGCATATTGCTACTCCCATTTTCCCGTGCAATGCATTCCGACAACACCATGTACATGTGCCTACTCCAGATATCAACAAGCCTGTCCAACCCAAAACGCCAAAAAGTAACATATCAACACAGAAATCGTAGGTAGAAGACAAAGCCTCTCCACTTGAACCCCTCGGAAACGTGCGAACACGCCGCAAGTATGTACGTATAATACCAAGAAGGGAAAGTAAAATAAGGTGAATGGCACGACTTCTGGCGTGTACGGAAGCCGTGACAGTGATCGGACGACATGCAATGAGTCTTACTACCATGTTGGTAGTCCTATCGCGGTCCCAAGCATAATAGCGAGGGGTACAGCTGGAGCCACAAGAAATGCCCGCAACACCACGATGCTCCGACCGTATGTTGCTTGCGGATCAACTGGAAGACTCGTCACGAGTAGGGTTGAGCTGAATGTAACCCTTGATGATCAAAGTCTCCCGATGACTGGTCTGTCAAGTGCGCGATGTTTTCCGTGCACTGTGGCATCGGATGCAGCATATTCATGGTTCCAGTCTGTGGATCAGTCTCTTCAGCAAGAGCGATCCCACTCTAAGAGAAACGTCTCTGCACGCCCTGTCCAGCCATAACCTGCTGATTCATAGGTCCAGCCATTTGGTAGGGATTCATTTGCTGGTTGAAGGGATCATGCTGAGGCACCTGATTCACCTGGTTCATGAAAGCGCTGTGCATCCCTTGCTGTTGTGTAACAGGGCAGTCCTTGTGAGCAAGCAAGAGGGTCTTCAAGTTGACAACCTCTTCACGTAGCTGCGTAATCTGTGCGGTGAGAGCCTCGTTCTCGTTACTGAACATCTCCACCTTGCTTTGCAGATTCGCCAGCCACTGCTTCTTTCGCTGACGACATTTAAGAGCCGCCACACTGAAAACATGTTAGTGATACTCGTCAGATAGAAATGAAGTCAAGTTTAAAGGCATGTACTAACCGATTGCGCTCGAGGAAGTTTTTGCGCTTCTCCTCGTCAGTCATCTTAGTCTTGTTACCGGCCTCATCCACCTTCATATCCTCCTCGTCAGAAGGCTCTTCGCTCATGGTGCCGTTTGTAGGGGCAGCGTTGTTGCCCTTGGCTTTCTTATTGGGAGGAGCCTTAGTTGGAGGATCCTCAGCTTTCCTTCTCCCGTTGGTTGCAGGAGGGTTCTTCTTTCCTTTGCCTCGAGTAGTGGGTTTAGGTTGTTCACTCTCATCCGACATATTACTGTTCTCACTACCTCCTTGTGCTGATTGAGCTGAGCCGCCGCCGTTGACTTGCGGTGCAGCCTGGCCGGCGGTAGCAGCTTGTCCTTGGCCTGCAGGAGCAGCCGATGTAGCGTACTGATTTGAGTTTTGTGTGCCGTTCCTTCCTTGGGCGCCCTGTGCAAGCATAAACAGGCCGTTGGCAGCGTCGTTGTCGTGAGGGTCAAAAGACTTGGGCTCAGCCTTGACTTGAGTAGAGCCGTTAGGCATTTCTTGGGGTTGTGATGTAGCGGCCTGCTGCGGTTGCTGTTGCGGCTGGGCTTGAGACTGTGTCTGTTGTTGCGATTGCTGTTGATTTTGCGTATTACCGTTGGAATCACGCTTCGCAGCCGCACTCATAGCAGTGCGGTGGAAGTCTAGTGTGCTGGGAGTTGCGCCGCCGCTGGCGAGCTGCGCGATAAAGGCTTGTGAGTTTGGACTGGGGGCCGGGAACATAGACCCGCTGCCTCCTGGGGTAAGTCCAGAGCGTAAAGACGACTCGTTCGGTGTAGGGAAGCCGCCGCGTAGGTGATGTGTATCTCCAAAGTAGTCGTTGGCTGGGCCCGAAAGCATGGCAGGGCTAAGGGGTCCAGTGCGCAACGAACCTCCTCCCCAGTTGAAAGGAGTCGCGTTACTTCCTGGCAGCAGCGACGACGGCGACGTCAAGGCGTGAACCGACGGCAGCTTGGTGCCTCCAGGTGTCTCTGGCGCACCACCCCCGAAAGATTGTTCAAACGGGTTGGGCTCCAGGCTGAGAGAGCCTCCTCCTGGCTGTTGAGAGAAGTAGTCGGGTGTTTCTGAAGCGCCCTGCTGCTGTTGTTGACCCGGTCGTGGTGGCGGCGCAAGAGGTTTGGCAGCTTCGGCATTGGATGCGCCGTCCGTCTTGCTGGCTTGATCTGACTTTGCTTCTGAAGCGGCGTCTATGGTGATGACAATGTTAGTCTGGCTATGGTAAAGCAATAACCAATATCCAATGCGGTGTGAACTCGGTGAGGCAAGGCTAATTAGGCTGCAAGGCTAGTAGGGCGCAGGCAGACAGGATGAGCGACGGTGAGGTGAGGACGTTGACGATGTTGCATCATCACTAGCCATGAGGGGGGTCGTGCAAGGCTGGGTAAAGGCTTACCTGGTCGCGGAGGCGATTTGTTCGTCTTTGGGGGTGTCTTGGACTGACCTCTGGATGAGGCGTCGATCGTGGCAGTCCCCATGACGACAATGATGTATTATATTATAATAGGGGAAAAAGGTAGAAGAGAAAGGTGGGGAGAGAAGGAACAGATGGGAGAGTTGGGAGGACCAAAGACGCAGATGAGGTCAGAGGCGAAGCGGCAGAGACCGAGACGGTGGCCTGGCGGTAGCCTCGGACAGGCGCAACAGGCGCAAATAGGCGATGAGTCTAGCGGACTCCGGGGGCCTAGCAAGTGCTAACACAGGCTACAAGGGCCCGGGTAGCGCAAACACAACGGAGGCGATGGCTGAAAGTAAAATCTTCCCTCCTTCGCACCGCTAAAGCAAGGCAGTTGGCACCCGATAAAAAATGCCGACTAAACAAACTTGTGGTTCTCCTCCTTGTTCTTGACTTGGAATTTTATGGTTTCTTTGCCTTCAGATTTCGCTGCTATTGGCTCTGATGGAGCAGGCGTCGCATAGGTAGCCTCGTGGTGCGTGCACCGATGAACGATTGGGAAGTCTAGGATTTTTTTCCCCCTTCTCCCGTCTTCGCCAACGCGACAACCACGATGACGAACAACGAGCGCAAACCTCGACAAAAGATAGCGCCGGGCAGCTCGAAAGAAAAAAACAATAGTCGGAAACTGGCGACCCGAATTCAGGTAGGATCGTGTATCGAAGGTGCTGCCGCAAACGGTGGGCAGTGGACGGTGCTTGGCTTGCTGGGTGCAATGCTAAGGTTCGTGGGAGCATTCGACAGAGAAAAAGACGTCAGAGATGACGTTGTGAAGCAGCGAGTCGCAGAAAAAAAAAAGAAGGCGGCGGTGGGCTGGTCTTGTGTGGCCAGCGCCGCCAGCCGCCTCCCCCAACACGCCCCGACCCAGGCCCGCCTGTCTCGCCTTATTCGTACTGGCCTTAGGCCGCCGGGCTTGAGCGCTGGGGCCAGGAAGGATCGGGGGGTGGATGCCCACTGGATAGGGGATGCCTCTAGGGGCGGTCGGGGTGATTTCCGCTGACAAACCAGGGTCGTCCGCACTGTGTCGCACCGTATTCTTCCATACTCTCTTCCAGACTCTGCACTCCTATTGGCCATCCGCTGCAGCCAGCACAGCTGCTCTGGCCAACTACTGAGCAAGCCCTCCCAGCGTTCCCACCTCAATCCCCCCCCTCCAAAATTGCTAAGCACATGGAACGCGACGTCCACGATCGCGATGACGACGATGAAGGACGCTCTCTCTACTGTTCTCGTATCGTAATTGAGTCTGCGGGCCAGATAGTCCGCCTGCCCTGGACCGGTTTGATCGTGAATCTACGCTAGCGCATCGGCTCGTCCATCTCCCTCTACAGATTCCGACTCCAAGGCCACTTTCCCCGTAATGCACCTCCGATTCTCGACGCGGCCTAACGGACAGCGGCAGGCTACGGTACACAGGCAACGAAGACCCCAAGTCATTTGACAGCCCAGCTTCAGTACGAGTACGATGCGGAGTAATATTCGATTTCCGTACTGTGCATCGCTATCGTCGCGCCATAACTTCTCCACCTCTCGCGTGTTAAGCTGGAGTCTCAGTGGCTGCATGCAATGAGATTGTGGGTCTAAAATCCCTGGTAACCCACACTGTCCGGCCAAGAAGCACAGTCGTCATAGGTCCAACGGAGGAGTCCCTCCACGAGGTCGTGACGCCAAGCAAGCAGCCGTAACCGTTTTCGACGTCGGTGAGCAGCTGCTTGATAATTGCCCTCCATTTCGCGCAACGGCATGAACCAGAGCAAGGGTGATCGATAATGGTGGACGACAAACTGAGACGATAAGCATCGCAGTATCCGTTGTTTCTCCCTCGAGGCTTGTCAAACATGCGATGCGATTTCCAAGCCGGCGAGGTATGTGGCGCCTTGCCGGCTCACTAAAGAATTACCGATGGTATTGTTAATACTCAAGTCGTAGACTACTGCTCCTTTTTTCACGGAGTTAACTGAGCACGGGCCGGCCACTTTCCTAAAATGATTGCCAATCTGTCTCTTTCTAGCCAGACCCATCATTCAACCGCAATCACTCTTTGGTGCCATTTCTACCAATTACTAATGCTCAAGGGCCAAAGCCTCGGCGGAACAAAATCTCCCATCGGCGCATTTCTACGAGTTCCAAGTCGCATCTCACGCGACAACAGAACAAGTGGCCAGCTGAACTAAAGTAAACTACTACTAGTAGTAATGATACGGTCATTCCTTTCAATGCACAGTGTTCCAAATAAAAATCCCACTATTATTATCTCCTCATCCTATTATGCCCACCATCCATCTTTTAAAGGGAAGCGGATGACGTCAGACTTACCGGTCAACCTTCACAGTCATCCCCTCAGTTTAATCTGACCCGCGAAACGTTTCAACGCGTATTTGGTCCTGGCGTATTGAACGGAGAATGTAAACCAATAGCGCGGCACGGCATCACAACATCCCACGTTCGATGTGGTTTTTGAAGGGCGGAGTCCAGACGCAGCCTCGGAAACCGTCAATGCCAGAAATCACCACGTTCCTTATCGTAGGTCTGGTGTCTGTGCTCGTGAATGTTTTTGTTTTCTAGGCAAACCACCAATGCAGACAAAGAAGGCAGTATTTGATTTCAAAGAAGACTACGATCGTAGATCTCTTCTCTGTGTAAGACTGCTCAAGTAATCCCAAACCCTGTAAGCATAGCCAGTATCTATCGAACAGCTTCGTATAACGCTAGCATGGACAGCACTCGTAGTAGCGGCTGTGCCAGACACGCCCATCTTCGCGCGTTTGAGAGCCGCCCCACCACCACCAAAACGCGTCCACGCAAACCCCCGAACGATGACGTATCTATCCTCTCAACTTGATGCCATGCATCTCAACAACCCTGAACAGCGAAAAAAGAAGCCAGAATCGAAGAAGGGGAAAAAGGTAGGGCATGCGGCTGAGAAAGTTTCCCCCGGCGCAAGCGACCCATTCCTTGCTTATTTGCTTGGCCAGCATTCCATTGGTCTACGAGTAGAAGGTTGTTGACGGGGAGAAAGTCCGCACCATAAGGATCGAGATATGATAGATGATTCGCTCGTCGATGGATTTGACAACCTCGATCGATCTCCCCATCCCTCCATTTCAGGTTTATCGAACACTTGTGCTCCAACGCCGGAAGAAAAAGAAACAAGGGAAACAGAGAAGGAAAATTCAATTCGATATGCCAGCCTAGAGACCAAGTCTATTTTCAGGTGATGAACTCCGAGTCCCTGCTTGGCAGATACCGCCTGGTAACCTACCCAATCGGGAATCATACACTTTTTTCAATATTGCAACCAGTTTGTTGGATCTATGACTATTCCCTTCAATATTTATGAAGTAAGAGTCTAGAGCACTACATCCTTTGATGGCCAGCTCGCATTGCTCAATCAGTTGCCGAGAACCACCTGCCGCGTCCAACGGCTTACGGTGTTGTAAGTGATAGGACATTTTGAAGCACCACGTCTAGTTGGCCAGTGCCGTTTTTATACGATTCCAGCAGAAGCTGTCTTTGACATCAACTAGATCTCAAGAGTTGACAGTTAGTTCCATACTGATGACATGAAATGAGATACCTTAATTGACTTGCATTGATTGATTGTTGACCATACATTCATCTTGGCCTATGTACCTCTGTCCTTTCCGAATTCTCAAGTCAACTTTTGTGAGACCGAAATGCGTCGAGGCCTCTGATCTCTGGACTCTCCAGTTGGACATTGTCACATCTAGCTACGCACCAGCACCTCAAAGGCAGTGTTTCTTCCCTCTACCAGCCATCAGAGGCTCCATTGAACTGAGTGTCAACAGCGTTTCCCTGGCCCCACGAATCATCAGCGGCCTGGACATTCCAAGAAGCATCGTTTCCTCCGCCAGGGGCATCGTCGTCGTCCAGCCCCTCAGCAGTGGGCTGCTTGCAGCGAACTTTGGTATGCCCAAATTGCTGGCAGTTTGAACACTGCACCTTGCTGTCTGTTGTCATATTGTTAGCTACTGAAGCCATGGAAATTTCAAGAGCAAGCCTTCATTAGGTATCTGATATACTCACAGTCACGGGGTTGGTCACAATCCTTCCTCATATGGCCCTCCTTACCACAGTTGTGGCAAGCCATGTCACCACCGGCCTGAGGGCAGTCTTTGGCCATGTGGCCCTCTATTCTCAAGTCAGAGTTCATCATTCCTCCTTTTGTGGTCGGAGAAGGTAGGGATGAACTTACTCTCTCCGCATTTGCGGCAGTCAACGTTGTCCATATTGGGGGGCTCTGGACAGTCCTTGGCATTGTGGCCGGATTGACTATTCATAATTAGTCAAGGTCAGCTGTCAGATTAGGATGTATGAGACTTACTTGCAGTTCCTGCAGGCAGACTTGTCGACACGAGGTTGAGGGCCTGGACAAGCATTTAATGAGGCTGGTTCAAGTGCTGAGTGTGCTGACGAGTCTTACAATTGCGCTGAAGATGACCTTCCTCCTTGCAGTTGTTGCAAACTCTTGCTTCCTTAACCCTCTCCCGCTCCGGTTCAGGGCAGGACTTGGAGTTGTGTCCATATTCATCGCAATTGTGGCATCTCGTCTTGCCACTTTCGACGGTGTCTCCAGCATCGTCAAGTCGAGAAATCAACTCCTCTCGGGACTCTGGCCAACCCTCTCGCTCGCGAGGGCGAGAAGGTTTCTCCGAGAAGCGATACGAAACGGTGTACTTCTTACCAATGTGGCCTTGAAGGTCCATATTGGTGAAGGCTCCTTCCAAGTTGCGCTCCAGTCCAATGAACCAAAAGTTGATTCCGTTGTCGATGAACGACATTTGGAGCTCTTTGAAGGTAGGCACGCCATCAAGCGCCTTGACGTACTCCTGAAGTGCCTCCTTCGCATCGTCAATGTCTCTTTCTTTGGTAGCTTGGACAAGCTTCTTCCAGGCGTCGTCGGGTGACACGTCAGCAACATCATCTCTTTTGACTGGTATAGGTTTGTCACAGTCGTTTTGTATGTGGCCTAAATATCTACAATTAGCTTTACGTAGCAAACAATCCTCAAGATGATACAAACCTTCTTCACCACATCGGTGGCAAGCAAGAGGCTTTTTGTCAGGACATTCTTTGGAGATATGTCCCGGCTGCTTGCACGTGAAGCATACCATATCGGTCCCAGATGGGCACTCATCGCGTCGGTGGCTTTGCTTTGATTAGCGAGCTTGACCAACACGTAGATACGAAACTCACCCAGGTTCACCACATCCGAAGCATTTCTTCTCTCCATCATTTCCGTTCATGCCCATGCCCATGTCTCCAGTGGCACCGGCATCATTGAAGCTGGCGCTTCCTCCGACATCGCCTTCGTTCCACTCAGTGGCATTCTGTCCCCAGACGTCTTGTCCAGCAGCGCCGCCTTCCCAGGCAGCATTGTCGGCCTGGCCACCTCCCCAAGCAGCGTTATTGTCCTGGCCACCTCCCCATTGATCTTCGGTGCCATTGTTCCACTCCGCCATGATGTCAAAATGGATGGAGGAATCCGTTGAATTTGCTTGTCAGCGTTCAGGAGAGCCAAGTATCTGCAGAGTCGTCAATCTCAATGAAAGCAATGCAATGACGGGCAGGTAAGGGCAAAGGAAAGGAAATGAACGGGGTTCTCAAATCAAAACATTCTGGATTTCACTTCAGGTATCTCTGGGGTAAACACCTTTCAAGGCTAAGGCTGTTCAGGAGAGCAACGTGTAGGAGAGCTCGCCTGTGGTGCTGATGTGGCCTTCTGAGAACAGTCTCAAGCACCTTTACCCGCGAAATGAGACAGAAATCAAGAGAAGTCCACTTCAACCGTATGAAGCAGCGTCGAGGGGTGTTTTTGGATGCAAGATGCATGAAATGAGGTTAAGAGGGGGGAGTGAAGGTGACTAGGGAGGGGGTCGAGGCAATTCAGCACGGTGGAACTCATGAGTTCGCCGTGCAAAGGTGCCAGAGTTTTGCTCTTGAAGGGGTGAAATAGAAAAAACATGGCTTTCTTACCTTTCTAGCAGCTTTGAGGCCTCGTGAATTTGCAGACGTAGGCTGTGAGAGTGAAATCCGAGAGTGGCGGATGAGATGATGAAGGAGGAATCTAGGAGGCAGAAAAGAGGGGGGATTTTTATAGGCATGAAGTGAATCTGAGATCACTTTTCCGTCTGGGGTGAAGGAAGGAACTGTTCAGTCACTGCTTCCAGTGAACTTTGATGCCCGAGAGGTGCTAATTTCGTAAAAAGATTCCTGAGGAAGGAGCTCATAAGAGGGGGTCGGTACACGAAGGCACTCCATTCTACCTTGCGAGGCCATAGGGCGCTGAGATTTTTTTTAAAGAAATGCACTAGAATATTTTCTCGAAAATTTTTATGTACTCTCACAATTTAGGAATTACTATGTATATGTGCGTGGCTCGTGATGCACGTCGAAAGGGAGAGTCTAAGAGGGTCTAACGAGTGACTGATGCTGTACCAAATTCCGACCTTCAGAATCAGAAAACACACATGCCCAACGCTGCTGGTAGTAGTAGTGGTCCCAGGGCATCTAGAGACTCATATGGGCTTCAGATATGAATTATACCTTTGACTAACAACAGTTTGTATGGAGATAGGATGGTTCAGGAAATTCGCGAATCTACCAGTTAGGATAGCTTGGTATGTTCATCCAAACACCAACAAGTACTATCAGTCATACAAATAATGAAGTCTATTATATGACACAGCCCAATGCCTTGTCATTTACTTCAACATTTGAGATGCTGAAAGGTATAGATGTCCAATCAACATCGCCAAAGAGGAGCAGAGCGCGCAGCGTAGGGTAAGCTTCAACCGCCAAGTCGAGTTTACCCCTGAATATCAGCCGAGACCGTGTAGAGGAAAATTAAGGGCCGCAGCGGGACAGAATCAAATACATCGAATTCCATCTGAATATGAAAAACAAGTTCGCTTTTTGGGTTATCTAATGCATCGCTGCTTCGCTGACGACATCATCGAAGAGCCAAGACTTACTACCAGTTGCAAGCAGTGGCCATCACAAGCATCTAGTATCTAATACAGTGTCCATGGGATAATTTCTATTCATGACAAGAGCCTAACAACGCCTATATGCAAAGATACCCTGACCTGATGATACACCGCAAGCGCGGAGTCCAATAAGGGCACTCAGCCCTTCTATATATGTAACCCCTTTTCAATCCATCACCCGTACTAGAGACTGGCCTACGCGTGCTTGCCCTTAGATTTCTCCTCCCCTTCGTCGTCCTCGCTGTCGTCCCCGATGCTGTACTTGTGACCACTAGGTCCCGTTGGTGTCTCGACATGTAGATCGTCGAGCTCGCGTTCATCAAATGCGCCAGCCTCCAAATCTCCGGGGCCGTCCTTCCTGCGAAGACCATTCATCGCGTTGTCGCCATAGGGCTCGTCGCCAGTAATGGCATGATAAGCTGCTCGCTTCCGGCGTTCTCTCCAGATGAAGTAACCCCAGCCGGAAGCGGCGATGGCTACAATGACAAGAACGACTTCCCCTGAGCGTCGGTAGGCAGTCCACTTAGCGTCATCGATCTCCTTTTGGGTCTCTTCATCTGATGGTTCGTCCTGATCAACATCGCCCACGGCGGTATCGGGACCCTTCTCGCCATCGAGACGGCTGTCTGCGGGCTCTCCACCAATGCTGCTGATATCAATGCCCATAAACCGATCCAGCATATCTCGGCTGCGGCGAGGGAAGTCAAATGGTACCATGTGCGATGCCTCATTGAAGAGGACGTATGTCAGGTTACGAGCTTCCTGCCAAAAACCAGCATCGTCGCCTTCAAAGGTCCAGTTACGTCGAGGAGCCCAGTTTCCGGGGCTCGTCTCAAAGCCTTTCCCACCGTTCCATTCCAAGTTCTTAATGAGCTCTTCCGTTCCGTGGTGATTGCAGATGAGGTCCTTCTGACCTGAAAACAGCAGGATAGGAACCTCTTTGATCAAGTCGGGGAGCAGCTTGACCGCAGGCAGCGATTTCTTGGTAGTGAAAGCCATGCTCACACTGCCGCTGCACTCGCTCCAGCCGGTGTTTCGCTGGGGATCAATATGGAGCTCCTTGATGACCTCGTCCTTCCTCAGGTATGGGGTAATGAACTCCAAGTCGGGAGGCCAGTTCATACCACAGCTGGGGTATTCGTCCGTCTTACGGATATCGTACATGTTGATGCAGGCATCCTTGCCGTTACCGTTCTGTAGTAATTTGAGCATGGTGTTGAGAATATCCTCACAATCCCCATAGTCGACGTGCTCAGGGTCGTTGCCCATTAGCTTCTTGCAGGTGCGGACCATGCCCTCCAGCTGCTTGTCGATTTCCGAGCCTTTCTCGACCAGACCCTCTTGTCTCGCGTATGTCAAGTAAGCCTCGTACTGATCGTGAGGCGAGATCCAGCCATTCCCGATGAGCAACCCGGCCAGATTCCACGGCTCATGGTTCCCCTTCTTGTTTCGGTCGAGGATGGCTCGGGAAATGTAAGGAATATGCTGGCCGGCATAGGATTCTCCTGCGATGAAGATCTGGAAACGATTAGACACCACACATTCTCAAATCGAACTTATGAAGACATACCTCATCTTTTTCGTATTCGGGAAAGACCTTGAAGAAATTCTCGAGGAATTTGATGAATTGATCGGCCATCTCGTCCAGCTCATGGAGGAAGCTGTCGGTATCGACATAGCTGAAACCAGTGCCCACTGGGTTGTCCACAAAGAGTAGGTTCGCAAATTCGTTCCATGAGCCATTGTTTCGCCTGAGATTGCCATCTTCTTTGACACGGTATGGTCCGACCTCCATCAACGCGCCGTCCTCTGAGCTACACCCGGGCCCGCCGTTGAGCCAGATGACGGTTCGCTGCTTGTCGCCGATATGCTGATTCTCAAAATGCCAGAAGAACATGTTGGCGTTGGTTTCTGAGTCGACTTCGATGTGCCTGTAGACGTCGAGCGGACTTGTCAGCTTCAAATATTGTAGGCGGATTACCTCCACCAACCAACGGCGGGTTTCTCTTACCCAGCATGCATCTTGATCGGGACCTCATCTTTGGGAAGGCCAGGGAGATTTTGCACGTAGTAATCAGCGGCGGAAGGGGTTTTCTTGTCGTCGCCTTGACTGATGGCGCCAGGACACAAGCCTAGCAGCAGTAGGACTGGCCATTGCCGCAAAGCTGGCAATCTGGATGCGAAATCCATCATGTCGCAGCCGCCGACGTTGACGGTTGATTAAAAAAAAGATGGACAATGAAGAAAAAGAAGAAATCAGACACCTTTCCAACTCCTAGGACAGGGTCATGGATGAAAACACGAAGAACAAAGGCTTATTGATCATCAAATCCAGGTAGAAGAGAGATGGAAAAGAGCTGCTTATTGTCGGGGGAAGTATGGATGAAGTGGCCTCGCGGAAGATTGCTCGCCGAGACGGCCAAACGTCAGCGCGGCTCAGCTGGTAACGTTAGTGGGAACCATCCACTGTAATTACTAGTGCGCCTTACCTACTCGTACTAACTCGTGCGTTAGGTAAGGTACCTTAGGTAGTACGAGTCCCTGCTAATCGCTGGTGCTTGGCTAACATTAATTACATCACTTCACCCTTAAGGTACTGACTGCTACCTTATGTAAGGGACTTACCGGCGCAAGTCGCACGTACTCTGCGGATCCCTGAGGGATGACAAAAAGACGCAGCCATTCTATTGACTATGCGAAAACGTCGTTTGGCTGATCTTTTTTTGTCATCCTTGATCCTCCCATCGGCGGATGGATTTCCTAGCATCCCGTCGTCAACCGGGCTGGGATGACTACAACACCCACTTTACGAACGATAGGACCGCCTACCAATGCAAGCTCAAGTGGATGTCATTTTGAAGGAGGATATCGATGCCTGCAGGTAGTGACGATTTCAGATTCCTGTTCTGGTTGAGCGAGCTTCTAAAGGCGCCAACAGCCCAAGCCACAGAGCGGCTTGGGTCCTGTCAATAGGTTCTCAATAAGCTGGGGTTCGAGCACGTCCCTGGTATTTTCAACGGGGAGTTCAACCGAGGGTGATAAGAAGATTCTAGATCACTCCAGGCCAGTTTTTTTTTTCTGACCCGGCTCCTCGTCACTACTCATGATTCTGATAGTGGGAGAAATGATCAGCGAGTGTTCATCTAGTACGACTAGTACCCAAGCCATGTATATACCGTGACTACATCGTATGGTAATGTCAAAATCATATCTCCACGCTGGAAGAGCGAACTAAATCGCTCTAATATTCTCCTCCCATTCCTGTCTGAACTTGGAATCCAGATGAAATAAAGTACTAGTATTGCCTTTAAGATCACTTCGGTGGATGGTAACCTCTTGAGAAGCGCCTCGAGTCCTTCGAGGTGTTAGTGCCCACACAACAACCCCACCATCAAAGTAAACGCAAAATCAGTGGAATTCTTTCTCGTTTTAACCACCAACTGCCCAATGCCTCGTGGCGCTAGTCGTCAAATTCAATAACCTCCATGTTCATTCATTGATTAATCTAGCGAATACTTTCAGACTAAATCCTTACTAGAAACGCCATGGCCTCTGTAGGCAAGACTTTCATAGTTGAACACCTCGACCCCGAGCTCGGGCCGTGGTCTGAGCTGGAGTATATTGCCATCGCCAAGGAATCCCAGGCTGCCGGTAGCAAGTTCATTCTATCCAGTCTCCCAGCCGAGTTCCAAGTTCCCGATGGTGTGAAGGGAGTCGAGGCTTTCAAAGCCGAGCACCGAGGTGTGGAGGAACTCTATGCGGCTGATAAGTCTCGGGTCTGCTTGCTTGACCCTGCGGCATCCAAGGATTTGGCCCCGGAAGACGGGGAGACGTTTGATGCTTTCCTCTTTGGGGGCATTCTAGGTTGGTCTTTGCTCAATTTTTAAGTCTGATTTGAGAAGAAACTATTTCTGATAACATGTACAGGTGATGATCCGCCACGAGGTTCGCTTGCCCGGAAACGTGGTGTTCGTGTGCGCAGCTAACAGCTTCTAACAAAGACCGTACCTCTGAGCTTAGAAAGAAGGGTTTCGAGGGCCGCAGGCTCGGACCTAAGCAAATGACTACGGACACAGCGGTACGAGTAACGCGGATTGTGGTTCAAGACAAAAGTTGGTCAACCTCTTCTACGCCGGATATTCTTGACATATGATATTAAACTTAATCCCCTGCAGTTGCCCTCGACGACGTTTCCTACACTGATTTCCCTGAAATCAAGTTCAGCAAGCACGAGAGTACGGAAATGCCGTTTCGATACGTTAAAGGGGAAGACGGGGAGCCCATCATGCCTGCGGTAAGTCTCTTATGACTCGTCTAGGGATCACCGAATTTCGATTAACACAGCTTGGGCAGGGAATGAAGGATCTTATCCAAAAAGACGCCGATAAGGCCGTTGATGATTTATTTTAAGTCAAAAGTCGTGCAGGAGCATCATGAAAAGACCCAATCTTAACGCCATGCTGAAATACAAGTACCCAAGACGTTCAAGTAGTGTTCGCGGACGCCGCTCGCCGCTTTACCAACCGCACCCAACGCCGTCGGCGCCATTCTCCTCTTCTGGCCACTGCGTCCTCGCCCTCTTCCCAACTCTGCTGCTGAACCATTTCAATCTTAGTCTTTCCGGGCGCTTCAACTACCCCTGTCTGGCCTTCCCGCTCGTCGAACATGTCGTACACCCACCTCTCTCCCTCTGTCTCTACCTCCACACCAGTAATGATCCGCTCCTCAACCCATTCACGACTCCAGAGATCCAACGCCCATTTCTTCTCACTCCACTGCCATCCATCCGGGGGCAATACGTCCTCGAAGAACCGCGTGCCACGCGGACGGTCGCCAGCAATGCGTGAGTGTGACAGCGGGTCATAGGGTGAAGGCGTAAAGAGCCACGGCTCCCATTCCCCTGCATCGGACATCCTCTGTAGCTCAAAAACTTCCACCTCGCGAGTCTCCGGGGCTGAGTCTAAGATGACGTCGTTTGTGATCCAGTTGTCCATCCAAGTCTTAGCCTTTTCCTCATGTGGTTGAACGTGTTCCTGGTGGGTGGTTGCCAGAAGACGAGCCACGCTCGGATGGCCCATGCAGATAAAGGCCCAGCCGCCTAGAAGAAAAATGAATCTCCATGGAAGAAGATGGGCTGTAATTGTCATAAAGACGCCACCCACGACGAGAATGAGGAAAATAGCAGAAGAAAGCGCCTCATTGCTAAAGTTTGTCACTGGTACCAGAAAAGAGACTACATGATCATGAGCCTGGCTGAAGTCATCCATGCTATTCTGTAGATCCCTCATATTCCGAAAGAAGTCCTTGCTGAGCTCTTTCACCGGTCGCACCGTCGCGGCCGGAGCTAGCGGTGGACCGGTTGGCGAGTAGCCTAGCCCTTGCTCGCTTGATAGGGTGCCTTTGGGAGGCGCCGGATATCTCGCTAGGAAGCCAGGTATGAGAACTCCTAGCACGAGAATGGCGATGGGTAGTACGGAGGCGAGGTACGGGTCAAGGCAAACGAAAGTGTATATGGCAAGGAGGGACATTGTTTGCGAAGGTCGTTGCCAAGAGAGAACGCGCACAGCGCGGGACTGGAATTTGAACATGACACCTATGCGAGCATTGAACCGGCGGAAGTTATTGGACATGGTAGTGATATTGAAGTTCGGCCTTTGCGCAAAGGTCGGCGCCGTCTCATCGGTGAGGAGGGGAGCATCGGACCCGATATCGTCGTCTGTTGGAATGACTTGTTGAAGCAGCCTGCGCAATCATTGTATGTTAGCTACCGGAGCCTCTCTTAGAATCTTCTCAATCCTAACCTTTCCACAAGACGATCCTGGAGGTTCGCCTTCTCGCGGAAGGCGGCAAATCCCCAGCTCGAGCGCGAGGGGGTAGCCGGCTCGGCGTCCATTTGCGGATGGGCTTGTACATCGTCGCCGTTCCCGCTGGCTAACATTTCGGCGGTGAAGTCGTCCATGATGCTAGAGATGCCCAAGGGCGCAGAAGATTTTAGTCGACGCGGGAGTTAATGAGGTGTTCGTCGGCGCCGGCCAAGCGACGGGGAGCATATGTAAGTCGTAGCATGTGAATGTGGTGAATGCGAGGTTGACATCACCGAGAAAAGCGGGCGCCACATTTCTTGGACCGACCTACGCGTATTACAGTTACCTTAGTAGCGTCAGGATAGCGTGGCCCAGGGATTACCTTAGGCTGGTGCCCAAAAGCCACAACGCAGCCACAAGCAAGATCTTATCTTAATTAATAAAAATTTGGGGGAATGATGAGATACTGTTAATGTAGATCTATGGAGACAAAGTGGACGAACCCCGAGCTATACACCGTTAGCGGAAATAACGTGCCTCGCCTCGTGGGTTCTTCAAGGTCATTCAGCGACGAGACAGTTCCAGATACTGAAGGGTTGAATCTCAAATGACAGCAGGATCTGCATTGGCCGATTGTTGTAATAACTTCTTCTACTATCTTAGTCTGTTTAGCTCTAGACCAAGTAGCTCTTTAATTTCAAAGGGGTATATTATGCATGCCTTCACCGCGTCGGGCTCACGACGTCCGTTTCATGCAAGTGCCCAGGAGCAGGCATGAAGAGTGGACGCCCTGGAATAAGAAATGAAGAGGACGCGCCTTTGCACACCTGCTCGCAAAAGAAGGCTTGCTGTGGCAACTGAGGGCGAAGAAAAACAAATGATGGCAGGATTGAGAAATGATTGGATGGGGTAATATGAATACTACATAGAACCCCTGTTTCTGCTTGCTCCTTTTTCTGCTGCTGGCTAGATGGAGCCCAGCCATTCGACACGTTGATAGGACCCTGAGCGTTCTCCCCCAAGCCGGACTTTTGGAGGAAAATGGGATTTTGTGATTTTTCACGATGCTGCGTAACCTCAGAAGCTGATGGTTCTCAGCGTGTTTGTGGCAACAGGAAGGGTCCTGATTCTAGCTCTACGAGTATGTACTGGAATTGGTCTTGTCTCTCGTCAATAATTCGGGCTGGACATTTTTTGAAAGGCATTGTTGGGTCCGTTTCATTGGGTATCCAAACAAAGTCAATTTGACCCCTCCTTAGAGCGTATCAAAGCGCAAGACAGCCCTTAGTATCTGTACTTGGCGATATTATGAACCGGATAGTCATAACAGGAGATTGTCTATTACAACTTACTTAGACTAGGTACAAGTACTGGAGTTACCGTACAAGTACTACTACTAGTAGTAGATGCATACCACGGCTGCAAGGTACCAAGCACGAGTAATGTAATTGCTTCCATGTAAGAGCCCCAAGGCCAATTCCCCTCCATTCGTCGTGACGAGGACTAGAAAGGGTTGGAGTGGGGATGGACGGCTTTGCTTTGATTGCAGCTGCCGCCTATTACCGCCGCCACGCAGACACACTAAAGCCTAAAAGGGGACGAGCCCAGGACGAGCCCCAGGGGCCAACCCACTAAAGTGACAGTACCTGAGGCCCTGAGGCCAGTGCCGCACTCCACTAAGGTAAGGTAAGGTAGCCCCTGGAAGCTTGGCCCTGACCCGACCACCACAACCAGCAGCCACCAGCCATTTGTTAGCAGGCGGGAGTAGCAGTCGCAGTATTATCAGCAGTAACAGGTACGAGTAGCACCGCTAACGCTGCACGGGCACCGTTTGGCCGGTTTGGTTTGGCGCATGTCGTCGAGCTGATCCCTCCTGACGAAAACAAGCCTCGACTTTCCTGGCTTCGCAAGACTTGAGGTCCCAAGCTTCAGCTTTTTCCAACCGTCAATCCCTTCATTCCACCTCAATCAGCTCCCGCCCTCACGGCCGTTCCCCTGGGTCCAGCTTTCACGGCCGCGCACCTGCTTGCCGCCCGAGTCTCACGAGCACAAACACAAGCTTCTCTGTGTCCTTCCAGCCTGCGTCCTGCGTCCCGTCATCGCCTCATCCCGACCGACATCAACACACACACCCCCCGGACCAGACCAGACCAGGCCCAGCGGACGCCTTCTGAGACTCCCTCAACCCTCGGAATGAGGTAGCTCGCCGTGTGCACTCAGCTCCCTGGCAGGACTGAGGCTTCACGAGGGCCTTTGTTCCTCTCCCCTCTTTAGTTCTTGTTCAATCAACTCTACTCGTATCCTTCAATCGCTCGACCGGCCGACCGACAGTTTTGGCAAGGACAGACCACGCTTCCAGCTGGTCCACCTTCCCTTAACTCCATGCCCCCGGAGCACCAAGGGTCGGCTGAGACTCGGTCAGCGACTCGATCTCCTGCTAGGACGTAAGTTGCCCTTACCTGGATCTCTTCCAACATTGCTCTTTTGGCAGCCTTTCCTCGAATCTCAAACTTGACATAGAATACTAACACTTATCCTTATGGCAGACATCGGGGTCCCTCCGGCATCCCGCCACCACTTCCTCTTGATTCGAACACCTCCAATATTAGATCCAACGCTCCAATGCTGAGCGCATCCGCCTCGAATAATCACTCGCTCTTCTCCTTTGGCAGGAATGGGAATGGGCATGGGCATGGGGATACACAACCACCAGTTCCTGACCAGTCGAACTCATCCTACGACTTTCTGCCCTCCGTGAACTTCGATGACCTACAAACTAGTATCGAATCCGCCTCAACTGAGTTTACCCTCACTCAGTTTCCCTCTCCCACTGGCGCAGGAACCATCTTGGATTCCCATGGCGGCGGAGATGAGAAGATGCAGGACAGGCCTAATATTACACAGACGATGAGTGCGACCTCCAAGGCTGCCGCTCCATCTACATCAACCGGTCGTCCAGGCCGATCGGACTCCATTTTGCGACGACCGAGTACATCGGGTAGACAGCCTACTACCTCATCAACCAACAATTCGACTGCTCCCATGGACGCGCCGACAGCGCCGGCTGCTATGCGCAACCGTCGTCAAAGTCATTATCCGCCTGTTTCAAATTCGGCTATTGGGAAGGCGCCTCGAAAGTCCATTGGACCTGGCGTCGTGGGGGATTCTGCCGGTACTGATTCAAGTACCCAACGGCGTCGTCCCAGTCTGATGGCCGAGAAGGGTGCAAGCCATGGATCTCGAGGGTCTATCGACATGTCTTCTTACCCAGGATCGGATGCTGCACGTAGTTTGAACAACGCGAGAAACGTGAAGGCCAAGTCGGTGCAACCGCCACCCCGACCTAGCCAGACAAACTTGTCTGCTGGTGACACTCTCGCTCCTGAGCCGAATCGGTTATCGACGTTGGCTCAACGCTCGCCTCGTGGTGGTGGCAGAGGTTCAACACCATCCTCAACAGGCAAGAGAGCATCTATGATGCCAGGAAGTCACCAGGGCTCACACGCCACAGGACTCGGCGCCAGGACAATCAGTCCAACGGACACGCGAAGAGCGAAGCGCATGTCCACGATGCCTACTTCACAAAGTCTTAACCAGATTATGAACGTCCCACCACCCCCGCCTGTGTCTATGGACGTTCGAGCGGAGTCTAGATCCCCATCTATGATTCCGAGGAGGACATCTGGCACTCCATCTTCTGCTCGTACCACGCCTGATATCAATCGAAAGTCGTACAGCTCAGGCTTGTCTGTGGCTTCTAGCACGAGCTACAACACGATACGGACATCGACAGGTTCGACACAGCCTCGGGTTCCTCAATCTTCATCAACATCCCGTTTGCCTGCACCCAAACCTACGACGGTACACAATCCCGCCCCACCGGAAGATGGGGAGGAAGTTCCTCCTGTGCCCGCCATCCCGAAGGCTTACGAATCTCCAAAGACCTCGCCCGCGGACACTTTGATCATTGAAAAGAAAAAGTCCGGATTGAGTAACGCAGACGCGACGAGTATCTCTATGCCTGTTCATCCTGAACCCACCAAACTTCAACGTAGGCCTAGTGCACGAAAGAGTTCTTTTGTGCCGAAAACGAATCAGGATGCGGATAACTCCAACGCGTCTTCTGGCAATAAGAAGAACCTTCAGCCTTTGAGTCTTCCTCCTTTGAGTTTGGGCCCCTTGAATATTCCCAACCTAGGTAACAATGGCTCTTCGAACAAGGATCGCAAGCCGGTTGACAGGCACGCGAGTCCACCACCTTCAAGGCAAATACCAAAGACTCCTTCCACACCAATGACAGCATCGAGGAGCATGTTTTTCTCTAAAAACCGCTTTGATGAGACTATGGAGCTTCCTTCTCTCAGAAGCAGCAGTTCAGCACACATCGCTAATCGGCTGACACCAAGCCCCCTCGCCGACAGCCTTTCAAGCAACTCATCAGAACTGAAAGAGTTGGACGCGGGTCACAAGCCGAGCATTTCACCCTTTTTGTCCTCTTCAGCACCAAAGGCTAGCTTCGAATCTCATTTTCCCAAACGATCAAAGACTGGCGGCGATTATGCCACTATGACTGGAGCCGTGCTTGATGAACGTTTGCACCAAAAGCCGCAGGGTCCTAGACAGCCTAATAACGATACTTCGGCTCAGAAGTCTCCGACTCCAGGACCGATCAACGATGATGCCACTACACCAGCGACTCCCGCTACGCCCGCCACCCCATCTTCGATGAGCTCTTTGCGCCGGAAGCTTAGCTTGACATGGAAGCGGGACAAGTCCAAGGGGAGCACCGCCAGCACTACAGACGCCCCCGTTCCAGATAAAGCCGCAAACTCGCAGGTGCCGCAGGTGCCTCCTAGGCAGGATAGCATGCCGCCCCCTCGCATACCTGTATCATCGACGGTGAACAATCTGTCTCAAGCCAGACAAACCAGTCCAAGCTCACACGTTAAATCAAACGGCGGCTACCTTGAGTCTAGAAGACGCAAGAGTTCTGCCGGTAGTATGGGTGCCCATGCATCCCACGATCGGACTAAGAGTGACACTTGGAGTGCAAGGAAGGATCCTGCTGAAACATCAACTACAGCGTTGCCTACGCGAGATCGTTCTGTTATGAACAAGCTCCTGCGACCGAAGGCCTCAGGCAACACGATGCGCAATACTGACTCCTTCACGGCTGAGCTCGACAAGGATGATCTGGCAGCGGAAGATGAAATGAGAAAGATAGGCTCACGGCGGAAGGAGACGGAAATCGCTGCCCGGACTATCGATGCGCTTAAGAAGAGGGCATCGCCCAAAGATCGCGTCGGACCGCACGAAGCAATCAGAGTCGCGATGCTCAACATTTACGAACGCGGCGAAATTGTTGACTACAACGATGTGTATTTCTGTGGCACTCAAGGGGCCTCAAAGGTTGTTGGCGATTTGCATTCAGATGCCCCCAATTTTGGCTATGACGACGAGCGTGGAGACTACACGATCGTCCCCGGCGACCATCTCGCCTACCGGTATGAGGTTGTTGATGTTCTTGGAAAGGGAAGCTTCGGACAGGTCGTACGATGCATTGACCACAAGCTCGGCGTCTTGGTCGCGGTGAAGATCATTAGAAATAAGAAGAGGTTCCATCAACAAGCTCTTGTCGAGGTCAACATCTTGCAAAAGCTTCGCGAATGGGTAAGTCATATTCAGTTCAATCTTGCAAGAACATATCTGACCCAATTTAGGATCCTCAAAACAAGCACAGCATGGTGAATTTCACCCAGAGCTTCTACTTCCGCGGCCATCTTTGTATATCGACCGAGCTGCTGGATATGAACCTTTACGAGTTTATCAAGGCGCATTCGTTCCGCGGCTTTTCGCTTCGCATCATCAGGCGATTCACAAAGCAGATCTTGAGCTCTCTGAACATTTTGAAGCAGAAGCGCGTCATTCACTGCGACTTGAAGCCTGAGAATATCCTTTTACGTCACCCCTTGCATTCTGAGATCAAGGTCATCGATTTTGGATCCAGCTGCTTTGAGAACGAAAAGGTCTATACCTACATCCAGTCTCGATTCTACCGCTCGCCGGAAGTCATTTTGGGTATGACTTACGGGATGCCTATCGATATGTGGAGCGTGGGTTGCATTCTTGCGGAGCTGTACACGGGTGTGCCCATCTTCCCTGGCGAGAATGAGCAGGAACAGCTGGCCTGCATTATGGAGGTCTTTGGTCCGCCTGAGAAGCACCTTATTGAGAAGAGTACCCGGAAGAAACTCTTCTTCGACTCGATGGGCAAACCACGGTTGACAGTTTCCTCCAAGGGTCGACGTCGCCGCCCCTCATCCAAGACCTTGCAGCAAGTTCTCAAGTGTGACGACGAGGCGTTCCTCGATTTCTTGGCGCGCTGCCTGCGTTGGGATCCAGACCGTCGTATGAAACCCGAGGATGCTATCAGACACGAGTTCATCACCGGCAAGAAGATGCCTCTTCCTGCTCCTCCAAGAACATCGACTCGTGAGTCCTCGCCGGTGAAGCGACACAACACGGTGTCTGCGCCTCGCCCTCTCCCTGAGCCACCCGGAGGCAATAAGGCCGGAGCTGGTCCGCGCACCGGGCCTAGTCCGCACAAGCCCGCCTCCGGCGCAGCAAGAAGAACATCCGGGGCCACGGCCCCTACGACCGCGAGCAGTGCTAAACGAACCAGCACCAGTAATAGCACTACCGGAAGCATAACCGCATCTAGCAGTTTGCCGCGAGCAGCGGGTCGGACCGCTAGTGGCAAGCAAGACCTCGCAGCTGCCGGCGCTACCGCGGCCATGGGTCGGCGTGCGTGATCTTTCGTCACGAAATCCGAGCCGTGGCGCGAGCATTGTTGTGATGGCTTCCTTTGGGAGGGTCAGCTTTACGAATGTCACTGAGCTGACTCGCAAGGCACTCCCGTACTTTCTTATCTTTTGTTCCAAAAAAGGAAAAAATTAAACAACCCTCCACCGCCTATCGGGTTGTTGTACGGCACAATAAAAAAAAATACCTAGTATCGAATTGTCTCTGGAACTGCATATTACTCATGGCGGCATCGAGCGAGCATTGCATGCTATCTTTCTTCGTTGGAACGACAAGATTCCCCCCTACTACTCTTTTAAGTTTCTGCGCTCACCATTCGGCCATCAACACGGCCCCCTTCGTATATACCATTGACGACAGCAAACGTGGCTCTGACAGGGGATACGATACGTCTTCTATAGCATGGTGTTCAATGACTTGGTTTTTCAAGGATTGCAAGCAAGGTCCATGGATGGTCAACATTTTTATTCCCCCCTATTGATGGATAGCATGTAGGTTGCATGAGTTGGGCTCAGTTTTCGTTGGCACTCTGGTTGTTTTAGACGCAGGACGAAGAACCAAAAGCAGCAGAAGATGAACATGATGTCAGTGTTGCTCGAAGCAAGCTGCTGGTGGGGTGTGGTCCGCAAAAGGCAGACGTGCCTTATGACGCTGGGAAGAACTGAGGGCCAAAACCCCTTCGCATATACAAGTTTACAATGATAGGTAGTCATCTGCCTTTTCCATAATGGGCGGACGAATAGACGAACGAATCCATGTCTTAGAAACAAACTGAGTCTAATTACGTGAGATGAAGCCATACGAAGACACTGAAAACAAGACCTTAGAGGCAGAAGAATGACAATATCAAACGGTCATATTAATAACACGAGGAAGCATGGAGAGATGGAACGGTGGGGGGTGACAATGGCGTCAACGGCCGCGATTGCCTGAACCAATACCTAGGCAATTTTGTCATGTGCTGACGGGGGCTTGGCCTGCAAACTGAATGGGTGTGCGATGGAGTCAGGGGAGTATTGGCTCAGTGATATACTTTAAAGATGGGATGAACAGGGTGGGAAACCCCCTCCGGAGAGATTGAAAAGGCGTGAGGCAGTCAGGGAAACCAAAAACAGGAGAGCAGTTCGCAAGTGCAGGGCAAATGCAGGGTTCTAGGTACGTGAAAGAGTCCCGCAAAGACCCAAGCAAGTTGCGTAGACACGATAGCTTGAATAAGATTAGAAGCCAAGGAGAAAGCGTTAAAACGGTCAAATCGTAAAGGCGCAGTGTGTTTTGAGTATCGAGGACAAGACTGACGGCATGAGACTAGTCCTGTAAGTACTTCGACCTGCATACAAGACGGGCGTATTGAGGCTTGCCGCGGTCACAAAGGTGGCTGCGGCCGCGATTACAGCATTCGCACTGGCCGTATGCCCGCTTCATTTCCCGAGAGCCCCCGTATTGGGAAAGATTTTGGGCGTCTCTGGCGGCGGTGAGAGGGGGTCGGACGTGAAGAGATGTAATCATGGCCTGTTGCCGGATGAAGTAATCAGCAGTGAGATTCGGAAGACGTTCGTTGGAGATGTCGGCGACTCCGGAGCGTTGAGCCACAAGCCAATCGGGAGCTGGGGCGCAGCAGCTGGGGCGCCGAAGGACCACAAGTCCGCGAGTGTCGGAGCCGCTAAAGCCACTGCTGGCGGGCAATTTCTGCGAGTGCTCTTGCACTGCTGCAGCTCTTGCTCACAAGCTTCCCCACAGTGGACACGCTTAGCACAAGGCTGAACGGCAGGCGAGCCGTATGAAGTCATTCGCCAGAGCCTACCAGCGCCAAACGGCTCCCTGGAGCTGGAACCATGGGTTGTGGTTGTACAGCGCTCGAGACAACAGAGAAGAGACGAAACAGCTGCCACAGGTTACGTGCTAGTCCCGTAAGAGTCATAATTGCAGCTCTCAACCCACCCAGCTGCACTTGCTATTGGGCATGGCTTCCCATGGTATCAAAAATAGCTTTTCTGGGGGTTTGCATATCGCACGATGTGCGACCTTCTGATACATGGGAAGGCTCGTAGACGGCGAGAGATGACTCGAGAAGGGAGTCGATATTCGCCTCGACCCCAAATCGGACCATGCTGATCTTCGGTAAATTCCTCGGATCAGTATCCGGAGACAGTCGATAGCTGCCTCATTTCTCTTAGGATGGCAGATGACTTTTTGTCCCAATTACATGTGATAATAGAGGCAGTATCTTTCATCAAAATAGTTTCGTGCTGATATACTCATCTGCAACTCGTCCGTCTGCTCTGCTTCGTTCTTCAACTGTGGCGCGCTTGTAGCAAGGGCTTAGAACCACACTTGTTGCGCCCTGGCATAGCGATGGTTGATAGATTAAACTTCTGCCTGGAGAGTGCCACAGACTCTAATAGAAGTAGAGCCACCATTTGCTGTTAGAGAGAGATTATGAGTATGCCTCGGCAACGGGACTGCACTCGTAACCAATGGCCTTTGCCTTTTCACTCCTATTCTTGGTCAGAATCGGTTTCACGTGTCGTATTCCATCTCGAAAGATGTCCTCTCATCAACTCTTAAGTGCTGGTGCCTTGGTGGCAGTGATCGAGGCGAAAGATGGCTGGACGGCTGCAGGAGCTACAGTGGCTAGTAGTCGCCGCCCGCCGCCCGCCCCCAACAACTAATTTGACAGTTTGGCCCCTTTCCCTTGAACGATGGGAAACACCTTTGAGGTCATCTGCGAGCACAAGTTTGTATTTGATGATTGGTCGGAATGCATTTCCTAATTCCGCAACGATGGTTCGGGAGGCAAACCCCAACCACACCTTGAGCCCTGCTGCAACGCACCGACGCGTGACCGGGAGATGGGTCACAGAAAAGTCAAGTGGACGCCCGAAACTTTGTCAATGTACCTTTAGGAACACTACCTCAGTACCAAGCCGAGTTCTAATTTTCGAAACATCGCCTTGGAGCCAGATGACAAGCGTAGCTTCCTCAGCCAGGGCGAAGTTGGAGTGCCCCCAGCCCAGTTACGGAAACCAGCGTAACAATCCGCTGCAAGACAAGATGAAAGGATGTCTCAGATTATTGGATGGTAACGAATGAGAGGGCCTGATTGGAAACAGATCAAGACAGGCCAAAATTCATGTCTGAGTCTGACTACCGCGCCTTGGGTTTTGGACAAGACTCCAGATCACCAGCCGGCCGTATCGTCCTGACGGCCGACAGGTTCGGCACCATTGCTCGATGCGGAGATAGACCGTTTGTCTGGGAGTTCAATAGGGACCAGTCATTGTGAGTATTGGCCCTAGCCTTGCGCCGTCGGTTCGTGTGCGACCGGCGAGGGGTGAAGGGCCTGGTCGATTGCGTCGACGATGGCTGTTGATGGCGGGGCGTGTGCAGATGCACAGCCCTAAGAGATGTCAGGGTCCCATACCAAGAGTGGTCAGCAAATGCGGGCTCCCGCATTTGGGCCTGGCAGTTGACGCCTCTTGTGGACCGCCAATAGGCCCAGACGAGACTAACGTCGCGATCATGACTTAAGCAAGCAGAGGTGATCTTCTGTCGGAATGGGCTACGGTCGTGTTGTCAGATGTGTTGTTTTCTCGATCTCGTAATGCGTGACAGGGGTAGCCAAAGACAATCGCATTGGCCAATCGAGAGCATTACGAGCAATGGAAGGCTACTGTGTGACGTAGATATTATTTTCTGTGTTCTCGGGGGGTTTGCTTGGTCTGTGCTAAGTTGAAGGTCAGACTCGGACTCGGGATGTTATCGTCAGGGGATAAAGGGGATTAAGTTGCTGTCGAGTGCATTAGGTTAGGTAAGGTGCGGCTGCTCGTATCAAGCTAAGGTAAGGAAGGTATCAGGCAGGAGCGATCCAGTCCCTACCATTGCAAGTGGGTGGCTGCTCATTCACCAAATGGCAGGCAGCAAGGTGGGGAGAATTGCACATTCAAGTCCTAACAAAGCAAGGGGAACTGGGACTAAACTCGTGACAACTTGGCTTGAAGACTTTGAGGTACCTTCGATACTTCCCAAATTGACTGACTGGCAGGTCGTCATCTCCAAAACCGTGCTTGGCGTTACAAAACAAATGACAGCCCTATAGCATCCCTGACCAAGCCATATGCAGGAAATGCGGAGTATTAAGGCTCTGGGCTTCGAAAGTGTATGGCTGTCGTTGTTCTTTATCTGCTCATTGATCGTTTCGGTGCACACGACGCGGCACGAACCCGGTCGGTAAGCCATCCTTGCAGCCGTGCGCCGTCGAGTCATCGGTTGTTGGAAGCGTGATAGGTATGGAGCTACGAAATCCTTTTGCTACTACTATGATTTCAGGGATGGCTCCTAGTAGTACCAGGCAGTATTCCTGCTATTGTTACTGTTATTGCTACTGCTACTTATAGGACTTGACATTCAACGTGCCTACCTAGTGCTTGTAAGTTGCACTAGAAACTGTCAGATAGGACTTGTCCCGCAAGCAGATGCTGGACCGAGTCCTTTTCGTATACTTGTATTCTATAATTGCAAGAATGTTTATTATCAACCTGGAACGTGTTTCATTGACTACTTGCTACTACTACTACTAATACTTACTACTAGTACCACGCGGGTGGCCGCCGACCAAAGACCCGTACCACCTTAATCTATATTTACAAAGATCAATGTCACTGACTGCTGCCGATCAATGTGAGAGGAGCGTTGGTGACACCACAAACGGCTAAAAAAAGGATTCGCGATTCCCTTGATGGGTATCTCAACACGACGTGAAGTAAGATAAGGCCAAGTAAAGCAAAGTTACTATACGAATCTGATCTAAGGATGACTCTCTCTACCAGTACTACTAATTCAACTACTAGTTAATTACTACTTAATCGTCGTAGCTTGTAAGGTTTGTCGGAGCCACGTCCTACGATGAATGTCATGGTCCATGTCTCCAAGACATGCACACACCCCTGCTTTTGCACTGCGCTAAGCTGCGAAGGTGCTGCTGCGCCTTAATCTTGACCTATTCTGCTTGCTTCCTGCAATGACATCCATCAGCATTTTGACGATATGGCATTCGACGCATTGAGACACCATCTAGTTAGGCAAATCAGGTCTCGGAAACATTGACATGGTGGGCAAGACTACTTCTGCCACAACGGTCCATCTCCGGCCAATTCGTAGAAGCTGTCGCGACCGCCGTAGGGCTGTCCGCGCTACCGGTAATAGATCTTACTTGATGATGGCCTGTGCACATGTGTCGCTAACTCAAGTTGCTTCGATCTTTTGACGTCTTACTTCCATCGCCTGCCTTGCGTTTTGCATTTCAGCCTTCGCCCTATGAGCCCTGCGCCACCGTCTAACCACAGCACGACAGGTCGAGGATCGGCGTTGCTTGCTCGACATTCGGTCCTGAAACCGAGAGTACTCGTACAATCGTGTTATTCGTTTCCCTACACCTACTCCGTATTTGTCGGTAATGGAGATGGAGATGGCGAGGAGTCATACCGTTGTCACCAGATCCAAAGCCAATTCCTGGTAGTACTACCTAGTAGTAGTACTACTAAGGTTAGTTAGTATAGTAGGTAGTAGCATGTAATCGGCTGGAGAGAAGAGTTGATGCCTTGGCTTGCGTGGAACTGGATCAATTTGCTCTGCCTTCCCTTCCCTTAGTCGCCTTTCCCTGCCTTGCTCTTACCTCTTGCTTTGCCTTCCTCTGTCTTTCAGTACGTTCAAGTTTAGTACCATGGGGTACCTTACTTTCCTTCAATCTCCTTCCTGAGCGACCCCCACAGTTCTTTCCTTTCTCTTCTCGAGTGTCTTTTCTTTTTCTGCAGCCGTAAGAGCGACCCACAAGAGGACAGGCGGCGACGGATGCCAGCCAGCCAGCCACTGGCAGCCGGTGCAGTCGACCGCGCCGTCTCCACCAACTGCAACTGCCCACTGCCAGTTGACTGCGACTTGCGACTTACGACTGCACGCCCAGCAGCCCATGACGCCCGGCGAGGAAAGTACCTACGTACCTTCCCTACCTTCAGTTACCCGCATCTCACTCGTAGATGCTGGTAGTAAGGTAGTAGTAGTCCTGCAGTGCCTGCAGTGCCTGCCCTCACTGTGACAAGTCCGCAAGCCCACTGCGATCCATCGTACCAGCGCAGCGCAGGACCAGCATTAGCATTGGCAGCGTTAAAAAATCGGCCAAGTTCAGTAAGTTGCTTCCGGGCTGACCCACGCCCGCCCCGTCTGCCTGGATCCCGTGAACCCTGGCTCGCCCGCCTTTCCTTTCCTACCTTACCTTACTTACCTTAGTACAGTACCACCTACGTGTACTAAGTCTAGTAGTGGTAAGTAGTAGTACCGTACTGTATCCTTTCCTTTCCTGTCCTTTTCCCACCTAACTGCACCTCACCACCTCCTCCACCTCCTCCGGCTCTTACTTGCTTGTACGTACCTGAACCTTGCTCCCCATTCACCAATCGTAATCAACGCTGCTGACCCAATTCGGATTAGCATGACGGCGCTCTGCGTATACGTACCTCACCTTACTTCACCTTGCTGCACCTTGCTGCACCTTTGCTGATGTCGGTGCCAGTTGCCAGAATGCCTTACGAGTTCCATCTCTCGATCTCACGCCGGGGGTGTCCCAGCACCAAACACTCCCGTCAAGTCATGGGGTGCCCGTCCTCGTTTCTTCGTCCCTCGTCGCCCGTGCTCCGTCTTCCGTTCCACTGTTTCTTTCTTACTTACATGAGCTGGGGCTCTTTTTACTTTACAGATCGGGGGGAGATGACTCTGAGTCCTCACGCCTGTTGCACCCAACCCTCCAAGCCTTCCAAGCCCTCCAGGCTACAAGTCTTATAAGGCTACGATCTCTCTCTCCCATGTCTGCCTTCTCCACTTCTCTGACTGTTTGCCTGTTCTTTCATCGTCTTTGAATCAGTCGACACTCGTTTATGCTCTGTCCTATCCAGTCCTTCTCTTGGCTCCATTCGTTTCCTTAATACCATCCTGCCTCGCCTCTCATACCTTCGTTGCTCTTGCTCTTGCTCTTGCTCTTATTCTGATACCCTCGCTATATCAACCTCATCAGACGGTGACTGATCCTGACTGTGCTTCCCTTCCAAACTCACTTGCAAACAAACGTTACCTCAGACTGCCAAACACCAGGGAACTTGACCAATCTCATCAACCAACAACAATACCAACACCAATACTCTTCTAAGCAGGGGGTCTATTGGCAGCCTGCGACCACCTCGGCGGCCTCGACCCGCATACACCATCTCACCTCAGGCTTGGACATCACTCTACCTGCTTCTTCCGCCTGTCAACATGTGCTATCAAGTCCTCGAGCTGTACTCGGCTTGCCGGTGCCTTTACTACCAGCATGCTGTCGATCGTTGTCCGTCGTACGGTCGCCCTGGTCATGGCATTGAGCAGCGTACCATCTACGTTGGTTATGCTTGCAGCCTCCACGCGACCCGATCCGGCCAAACGGCTTCGCAGTACTCATACTCAGACTCAGGGTACTACAGCAGCCGTTCATGCAGGAGCTACAGGTGAATCGTCTCGTCTTCGGTAACGGGGTGTATGTTCAGGCCTCCACCGCGGCTGGTTCCCTTCGACTTTGACCAATGGGTTTCGTACCTCTATTCGAACAATCCTTCGCGGCTTTCCATTCTTCTTGTGGGCCACCGTCGCCATGAGCCTCAGATGCCATCTGCATTGTGGTGATAACCTGCTTTTCCCACAGGCTTCATGGCAGCACGGCCTCATGTGTCCTTGAAAGCCACACGGGACACATGTGATGCACCATAGCGATATCGAAGACGCGACAAATTGTTCGGATAGGATGCTTGGCTCATGGCTCCTACCTCGGGTTGGATTTCTCATGTCAGAAAACAAGATGGAGCGCCAGTTAGGCGTCGCGCCCAACGACTGCGCTCGAGCTCTCTAAGCCTTTGATTGCAGGCACTCGATTTGAGTGCCTTCGTCTTGATGAGTGTGTTGAGCAGCGGTCGTTTGACTCATTGTCACGCCTCCAGTTTTCTTTTTCTCTTTTCTCTTTTGCTCTCCCCTCAACGTATGGGGTAATATTTGCATAGCGCTGGGACAGGGAATGACGACTTCCCTCTTTAGATGGGTCTTTTTTTTTCTCCTTCTGGTATTTTTGATGGGAAGACGGGCACATGGGTTATGAATGACGGGCACGACCTACTACTTAAATTTCTTTGGGCTACCAGAGTCTACTGCCTCGCGGCACTTTTGTCTAATTTAGTTCTTCTGGGGAGGTAGAAGCAGCTGGCTGGTTCAGCTGGTGGGATTACAGGACGATTTATGGTATAGATTTCTTGCGGAGCCAACGCCGTCATGAGATTGGGGTGGTCCTGCTTTTGCGCAATGGGTGGGCAGATTAATTTGGGAGGCGTCTTGGATGGTCATGGAAACGCCGTCACGATCGTTTCTTATTGACCTATGTTGGCTTTTTTTGTTTCTTTCATTCTCTTTTTTCCTCCTTGCTTCTTTTCTGTATCCGCTCTCTACTACTACTACTCGATCAGTCTGTCACCGACAGGGCTGGGCTTGCCCCCTTGTCTGTCCTTTTGGATATTTCATGATCTGGCATCATGAACTTGGCAATGAACTGGTGTCATTGCCTCTTTCGCATCGAAAATGCCTGGTGCTGCGATGCTTTGGTGTTGTTTGCAGGCACAGACAATGCTTCTTCAAGCACTGGCTGCTTGGATTTAGTGATAGACTCATCAAAGTGTACTTTTATCTTCTATCATTCTCTCCCATCAATTTAAGTGGCTTTTCTCCATAAAATTTATCTCTGCCTACTTATTGATAACTGCTCCATGGTGACACCAAATTATTGTGTCTTGATGTGCCGGCATGGAAGCTAGATGGTTTTGGGTGATGAACAAGGACACGCCCATGGCTTTTTGGGGGAGGAGGGCGGGGAAGGTGGCGATGCGAGATAGAACACCAACCACATAACTGAAAAACAAAAAAGTGAACTCTCAGAAGCCTGTAGCCTTGCGTACATAATGAATCACGAGGCTGAGGCAAGGATTTGGTGGGATACTAAACCCAGGTTGAGTAGGACTCATACCAGAAGTATGCCTTGCGCGCTTAAGATTTACACCGACCCTCGCTAGCTTGCCGCGCGCTGACGTGATGTCGATCAATTCGCGCTTAATGACCCAAAATCATACAACGGTGTAACGTCACAAATCACTCATTGAAGCCCGACAATGCATTATCGATTTTTTTGCACCTCGTAGCTGTTTCTGAAGTTATGCTGCACAACCTTGAGCGTCGTTCCATGTCGAAAAGAAGACGTGGTGAAATCTATTAGGAATGGAGGTGTAACTGCATGCCAAAAATAGACAACGTACTGACAGGCAGCAACCCCACAATTATTATTGCTTTTTTGGGTCGGTGGAGGCCTTGACGGCCGATATTACACAAACTTACTCGAAACTCCGAGATTTTCAGCGATGCATGTTTCACGATGCTTTCATGCTAAGGAAGCACAAGGCTTTGAGGAAGATTACGCGAGGCTCAAGGTTTATCCTCTGAGCAGTCAATGACGCTCTACCATGTTGTTTACCGGATAAGACCACTACTTGCGGATGGATACGTGTGCACTCAAAACTCCTCATGATTTCGAATCCATAAGGTCGGCATATTAACAAGGTTAAGGAGTCACACTTAGCTTAGCAGAAACCAGGTGACCATGAGGGGCGTGCCACGATCGCAGTATGTAGGTGGAGTTGTGGACTAGACGGACATTTTTTTCGCAAAAGGGAAACTAGGGAGGCAGATCAATATGCGCGTGAAGCAAAGCAGACAAACTCCAGGCATCGCCGCCGTCGCAGCATGGAGTTGCCTGGTGGCAAATATCAAGACAGCTGGTATCCACATATGCGCGCGCCTGAGCAGCAAACGCGCGCCAGAGGGGCGGCTGGGTGAAACGTTTGGGAACCACCCCTCCTCCACCGACGAAGGATATCTACCCCGGATCTCAGGATGGGGGCTAGGACGAGAGTAAGGTTCAAGGGCTACTGATTTAGGTGAGCTAAGATTGGGCTCCGGCGAGGATATAGTGCGGCTGTGTAAACGAAGGAGCCAGTTAACTGGGTAGATGCTAGGTAGTAGTAGGTAGTGGCTGGAAGCTCGAACGATACTACTTTGGAATCTACAACCCCCCAAAAAGGCAAGTTTGTCGTTATGCAGATACTAAGGAGCAAAGCAGTTCGACAGAGCCTCCGATTGTCGGGTAAAGATGAAGTCGGTTGACCGAAAAAAGCTTCACTGGGGAAAGCGGCGGGGGCTAGACTAGTCCTCTTTTGGCCTAGCCAGGTACCACTCATGTCTTAGACGCGTAAAGTTTAAGTCTTCACGCATCTGCCTTCCTCCTTCTCAATACATCGTCATCGTCATCAATCAGATCCGCAGCGGCATTTGGTAACAGCAGCGAAAGGATAGTGAAGCTTCAACCTCTCTTAACGTGCTAATAGTATTAATTCACTTGTAGATCATTGTACTTTTCTGAATTCTCCATATGTAGCGACTTTTGGTGGCACAGTTGCCCCTGACAGACATGTTGCCATTTCTGCACGCTAGAGGAGCCGGAGGGCTTGTTACGAGTGTACCGAGTTCGAGCAACTCTTTCTCTGGAGTTGGAACCTTTTCAAAAACAACAATGCTTCCATTGAGCCGTCAATTACCACTAGTATGATATGACACATGATTGGCTCGGCTACGCAAGATGAAGCTGGTAAGGAGCCGACGGCATGAGCCATGGCAACTGCCATAAAACTTCAGACATCGTTCTTGCCGCGCTTATAGGTAAGCTTTGCTGAAATCTGTGCACCAAGCCTGAGGCTGCTATAGTGCTCTTTTTCTGCTGCCAGTACGATGCTCTTCTGAGATTCGTTTTCTTTTCCTTTCTTCTTTGGCGATTCCTCTCCATCCTCCCCTTGCGCCGCCTCCTCCATATCCCCTGGCTCCGTACTTCTCCTCCTACCTGGTGTCAACCCCTTTGCCAAACACTTGTATTTATTAGCACCCTTCTATTACTACCTTACTCGTTACAATCATCTACTTATGCTCATTGCATCGAGGCTGGGGGCCTCAGATTTGCTTTCTACCCGCGTCGGGTGTCCAATACAGAGGCGAATTCGACTCTTGATGCACGTCCGGTATCTACAAATCCGATTTGCAAGCTCACTCTAATCCGCTAGAGCACAAACAGGGCAAGGGACAAGGGGACATTTGCACCTAAGTGGTTCGAGGGCATTCCTGAGCATTCCTTCGCCCTTCGGCTCATCCTGGATGTTTTGACGAGCGGTACGACTTGAACCCAGGATGGAAACTGGCGATTTCGACAACACCCCAGCGCCTAGCGCCCGACCATCACTAGCCGCACTTCGACAGGACGATGAAACCTCACGACTGTCACAATCGCCTCTCGAAAGAGCCTCGTCATATAGGCACAATCTTCTCAAGACATCTATCAACAGAAGCCTGCTCGTTAACAAAGATGCGTTCGCGGCTCCAGTCGTCAGCCGACACTCGCCGCCGAAGGAGCTTCAGGAGCTTCCAAAGACCTCGAGAGTCGATATTGAAAACCAAAGCCTAAATCCCACCTCAAGATCGTCGGTATCAAGCCCGGTGTCGCCAATCAATCTGCCAGCCAATGGTGGAATATCGCCCCCAATACCAGCCTCTGAGCGCATATACCTAGACTCATTCCTTCATCAAACTGAGACTCATTCTCACGCATATCATCCAGGCTTGTTCGCTGGTGGGGATTCTTGTGATGCCGGTGCACCCGTTCAAGAATCGGAGAGAATATTCCTCTCGCCGAGGGTTGGCTCTCCCGACTCTGACGAGTATTCAATTCGAAGTGGTGAGTTGCATCATCAGTTGCCTGATGGTAAGCTTTCCGTCGAAAAAGTGATCGTTCCTGTATTCAAAACTCCAGGGCACAGTCGCGCCGTGAAGATCCGACCAGCTCAGCAATCACCGCTCGACGACGAGGATACTACGTTGAAATTGCGCGGCAAGAATGGCTCAAATCATGAATATTCTCAGAGTAAAGTCAAGCCATTCAGTCCAGGACCCGAAACCCAGACCTTGAATCAGCAACTATCATCGGAAGACCTAACCTTAGCTTCGCACGAAGACACAGGGGGTTCCCAGCCCAATCAAGGCAGCAATATGACTGAAGCCAAGTCCTTGGACGCGTCCGATAACTTTCCATTCAAGCATCAGTCTCAGCAACCCTCACACGAGCAGACTACTCCTATGCGAGACGAAGACTTTTCCGTCGCCCCTGAATCTCAGCCAGAGGAAATCCGATTGGAGGTTCCAGACAAAGGGTTCAATGCTATTGAGGCGTCGGGTGCTATCCCGGTGTCAAAGGTTCGCCCCTTGGCTGTAGATCCAGGAATCGGCATTACGACTCGACGGTATCATCTGCATGCGAACAAAGCACGACCATTTGGAGACTTCTATGAAGAGAGTGAATCCCCTGCAACAAGTAATTATGGACATAGCCAGCGATTTGTGGATCTTCCCACCGCTCATTATCTGCATGAGTGCGAAACTTTTGACGCTCTGTACGGACCAGGGGCACACCGTATGAGCCACTGCATCAGCACACCAGTCGAGGCTCTGGAGTTTGGGCACCGCTTGCAGGAGTGTGAATCCTATCCGCAAAATTGGTACCTTGAGGAGCATAGAGGTTCCAACTACTCTACCCATAAAGTCACTTCACACCCTCACGGACATTACATTAGCGAAGACATCGAAACCCCTCGCGCACAGCATGGTAACCTCCACCAGACTTCCCAATGTCAATCCTATCCAGTACCTGAAGAAATTTCTAGGCATACTTTGGATCATGACCCATTTGGTATTGCGGGTAAAGAACCAGTCTCCCATCCAGTACAACGCTGTATCACGATGCCAGCAGGTAGAACGCCTCAGTTGCACACTTTGGCTGACGACGAGAATAACGTCACACGGGACTCCTGGCTTGCGCATGGCTTAGAGGCCCGTAGCAAGAAGCTCTATATTGATGACAAAATTCCTGGCCGCTATCACAGCGTGGGTTCTTGTCCTGAGCGTGAAAACGTGCAAAGAGGCTCATTAGCCGCTTGGAACTTATCGCGCAATTATTCTCAGGATTCCGGACGGGATTATACAAAGACTCTCAATTGGATTCGAGACCTTGTTAGTCGCCCAGACTCTTACAGCTCGAAGCTGACTCAACTCCCTGAAAGGAAGAGGCACCCAGCACTCTGCAATCTAGATCAAGGACGTGTGTCTGAGCCGACCTCTTTAGCGGATCTCAAATCGCGCCGCCGAACGGGCATGTCAATACAGTCTATCAGCTCCAACCCAAGAGCCAATGGACCTGCATTCAGCCGAGCGATCAATGACCTGGAGACTCTGCTGAGTGAAGCTCTAGCTCTTGCTGCACAAGTCATACCTTTCGGCTCAGGCGAGAAGCATGATAATAGCCGCGAAAATCTACGTCAAGCAAACAGCCAGGAAAACAACAGCATTGAGGCTTGTGGGAGAGCGTTCGCGCTCTCCAGCTTTTACGGAAGTACAGATCACGACCCTACCCTTGATGCGGTTCCTAACGCTACAGTTCCTTCGGGACAGTCTCAGCGTCCACGCCAGACACACTTCGAAGATCAGTATTCGAGAACCCATCATATTCCCAAAGTCGCAAGTTATACCCGTCACCATCGCCAGTCGGACAGATCGGACCTAGCCGTCCCTCAACGCAAATCGAGCCAAGCTGCCATGAGACGGTTGCAGAGATGCAGAGTACATTATTCAGGAAAGTTTCCAAAGACACGAATACAACGCGATAGTAGTGTCGACAAATTGACACATCTCCCTTGCGATGAATCGGAGGTCGTGGAATTCGAGGGTGGGAACTCTCACCATCCTTCAAAGTCACCAGCACAGCGAGGTGCTATCGCGCAGCATGCTCTTCTCAACCGCCATACCAATGAGGATAGAGAATCTACCCAGAAAGAGGTAGTGTACAGGCTGCCCCATGAGCACGGTATAAGCCTTCGAGACAAATCGCATGTTAGCCTGAGGGGGATCAAAGCCTTTAGTCTTCCAAGATCGCGAAAGAGACAACCTATTGCCAGGGATTAGTCGCCAGCGCGCAAGAGGTTTGTTGCAACGGTTGCTTGCACCAGTACAGCGCTGGTAGGAATACTACTTGGCATCTATGCCGGTCTCGTCCCACGGATTCAGTACTACATCATTGACGAGTCCAATACGACTGTCCATGGAAACACTGGCTGCTTTCTCGGGCTGGCCGTGCCTACTTTCTTCTTCTGGCCGCTGCCGCTGCTACATGGTCGCAAACCTTACATTCTATCAGGTCTTGTCCTCGTTATGCCGCTGTTGTTCCCCCAGGCTCTTTCTGTGAACTCGCAGAGACTTACAAATACCACATCATGGCGAGCACTACTCCTTGCCTCTCGGACATTCATGGGAGGTGCGCTTGGGTTCGCAAGCATGAACTTTCTTTCC
The DNA here is from genome assembly GCA_022814615.1 of Waltergamsia citrina. NCBI lineage: Eukaryota > Fungi > Ascomycota > Sordariomycetes > Hypocreales > Bionectriaceae > Waltergamsia > Waltergamsia citrina. The sequence goes on from JAKLNE010000022.1 coordinate 362,442, forward strand.
ACTCTGATCGATTTGTTTGGTGCCTCTCTCATGAGCTCAACGCCACATGAAGAAGTTGTTGATCGCCATGATGCTCGTCGCCACGGAGGGGGGATGGGTGCATGGCTCGGCATCTGGACATGGTGTTGGATTGGGTCACTAGCTATCGGATTCTTGGTCGGAGCTGGTATCATTGATAAGGAATCCCCTGCTTGGGGCTTCTATGTCAGCATTATTTGCGTGGCGGTGGTGTTGTTTCTCAACGTCATCTGTCCTGAAGTGCGTCGCTCCGCATACCGAAGATGTGTTGTTGAGGTACGGACCGGGTCAAAGCTTTCGAGAAGATTGGCTCGTGGGGAGACAATGATGCATCGCATGAAAACAGGTCCCAGATGGTGGGGTGAAGAGGTTTACCACGGTGTTGCGCTTTCTCTAGAAATGGTGCGGCAACCTGGGTTCGCTGTGATGGCCATCTACTCTGCCTGGGTCTACGCACAGGTTGTGCTCATCATTGTTCTGCTAGGATCCCTTGCATCAAACGTCTATCGCTACAGATCCCCCTATGTTGGTCTTTACGTTGCTGGGGTAGCCTTGGGAGCTCTTCTTGCTGTACCCTTCCAGAAAGCCAATCTATTCTCAAGATCCCGTCTGGCAAGGGTGAACACTAACAAAGCAACGTTAGAAAGGAAAGTCGCTTGGACATCACACCTCGGTCGAAGGGCGGTATTTACGATAATGCTACCTGTTGCCGCAGCTTGCTATGCGGCAGTGTCCTCTGGTCCACCTATTCACATCAGCGGCCCAACCATTTTCGCCATATTTATCGGCTTCTTGTCTTCATTGGCAATATCAGAGTGCAACGGGATTATCATGGAGACATTTGACACGTCGGACCTTTGGCCCGGGATGACTGGTCGGCAGGTTGGTGATATTGAGAAGCGAACAAACTATTCATCGTTTCCTCGCGTAGCCGCCGGCTTCGCCGTGATTCACAGCCTTGCTTTCATTTTCGCGGCAGGGGCCACTGCATTAGGGGGTCACATCACAAGAACCCTAGGTCAACAGGTGACCACGGGTCTGGCGGCTGGTATTCTTGCTTTCTTTGCACTTCTGCTTCTGCTATCTCTCATCCGATTCAAAGAGGTACAGATTGTGCCCAGGTCTAAATCACAAGAGATGGACAATGTGGTCCATGCCAGAAGGAAATCAACTTTACTACTTGAATCAAGTCCTGATGATCCTCAAGCGATCGATGAAGACGAGAAAGCATGGAGACCCGTCCTGATGGGCAACCCTGTCACGAGAACTCGCCGGATAAATCTAATTGAACTTGGAAGCCTTTGTCGCTGGCAAGAGATCCGCAAACGTAATCAAATGATTGATGACGGTATTCATATCAATCGGGATGCGTTAGATCAAGGATTGGGGGCGCTTGACGAGCATTTCCGCAGCAGCGCTCAAGATCTACTACAGAAAGCCAATTTGCGAAACAGGGGTCCTCGCGGTATTCATCTTGTGGGCAGAGGAAGTCGAGAGACTTCGTCCGAAGTAGAGATGACGGACTTCAACATCGCAGGAAACCATTCAGTGAGGGAAGACCAAGTACCCGGGGCTTTTCCGGAGAGGGACTGCTTCTTTGGCCAGACTGTCAGAGAGGAAGATGAGCCCAATGTCGATGCAAAGCGGCGCCCTCGATGAGCCTTGATCAGATGCCAGCATGGAACTTCAGTGGGTATTTGAGGATAATCCGATTCCCTAAGCTAGTACCTAACGTTTTTATACTCTAAAACATCCCATGCCCAAAGGACTTGACGTCAATGCATGTTCTCCTTTCCATATAACTGATACAATACATCTAAACTGCAGTAAATCATAATTATGCTTTCAATAACTAAAGGCGTCTATTCAAGAAAGGAATTCATATCACAAAAATATGGGCTTCCGGCTCACTGAACATTCAAAAACAAATCCTCCCCCCTGCGCGTAGGCGTCAGTCGCGGCATCCATCCCGGAGTAGAGGGCAACTCGTTGGGATGCCGAGGTGTCGCAGGTTGACCATCACGACGCCACTTCGCGAGAGACGAGTGATGTTGATTCGGATCTGTAGACACGGACATCAAAGCAGCTCGATCGCAGCCACGACGCTTGGCGAGAAGCGATGACGAGGCGGAAGTGTCCGAGATGGGGGATTGGAATTGCCCGCTTTGGTGAGTTGGCGGCATGATGGGCTGGTCTTCGGTGTCGAGACGGGGGAGTAGTTGCGGTCCATGGTGTGCTGACGGAGGGGTGAAGCTGGGTTGGCGGTTGGGAGGTTGCTGATGAGGCGGGAATCTTTGAGGGCCTGGACGTGAAGACATGTGGAAAGGGACCGGGCCGGGAGCGTGATCAGAAGGGTGCTGGCCCGGTTGGGGAGGAATCGGCGGGTATTGGTAGTTCGGTCCCTGTTGGCGTTGGCGCTGCTGTTGCGGCGGCCACGGTCTTGGCTGGAAGCCATTTTGGTCTTGTCGTGGAGATAACCGCACTTCAGGAGGCTGATAGTTCCCGTCCGCGGGATGATGGCGTGGATTATTCCTGGTGGAGGGTAGGCCGCTCCTGTCATCGGGCTCAGGAGAAGGCTCTACAATTCTCATCGTTGGTGAGCCTGTCCTTGCCATACCTGGGTGTGGCATCGGTCGTCGACCATTGTGCGGAACGTTGTATGATGACATGCCCGAAGGCACTGGCGGTTGCTGCTGGCTCATCATCCCGAGGGTAGGACTAGGTTGTCCCGGAGGAAAGTAGGCAAATGGCCGTTTGGGTGGCCGTGAAAAGCTTTGCGCCGGTTGGTAGTTCATATTGCGCTGATCCTGGTTCGGCATCTGCGCTTGGGGTGCGGGAGATCGTACCCGAACGGATCTAGGTGATTCGACCACGGGAGATAGGCTACCCCTTGTCTCAGGAGGAGTCGGCTCCTTGGACTCATCCGAGGAGCTATCAAACAATGTAACATCGCTGCCTCGTGATGAGGTTCGGTCAAGCTGCCCTTGTGACGTCGACCGACGTGGAACAGATTGACGCCGCTCGCCCATATTTGGGTAGAAAAGGGGTTTAGGAACGGAGGAGTGCTGCGAGTATACGCTTGAAGACGTAGTGGCCATGCTCACATTGCGAGTGATGTTAGCAGGCGGGCCGAGAGAGGGTTTCGAGCTCCCCCGACTATTCGATATGGTATTGCTATGACCCAAATTCGAGCTGGGAGGTAACGGAAACACCATCGGTTTAGCTGGACCTGAAACTGGGGCCGATTTGGGCTCCGAGACGGACTCCCGAGAAGATGGCACTTGAGTTGTGGAGGAGGAAGAGCCTGCCAGCACCCAATTGCCGTTTTTATCCGCGACGTAGTAAGGGGTTGTCGCAGAAAGGGGCGCGGTGGATGGCGGTCTCCAAATTTGTCCTTCCTGAGATACAGCTGACAAGACGCCATCTTCCTCAAATTCCGTCATCTCGCTATCCCGAGCGCGAGAAGCTGTGGCTACGGCAGCCGCCAGGTTTTTGTCTTCCGGGATTTGAAGTTTTGGCGGCGCGGGAGGTTTCGCCGGCGAGGACTGTGGAGGAGGTGGTTGCGGCTGAGACGGAGGCGGAGGCGGGAGTGGTTTCGGTGAAGGTTGTTTTGGCTGTACCTCACTGTTCCGGGGATTGGTGAACATTGCTGCAATGGGAAGCGTCTGAGACGACTCTGTGTTAGGCTCTGGTTCCAGATGCGAGGATGCGCTGCCCGTAGCTGTAGAAGGTGAGCCTCTGCGCCCGAACATAGGAGGCATCACAGGCTTAGCCGGTAACAGCTTCGAGATCCGCCGCATGGGCGACACGGGGGCTACATCTCTCTTCGGGGGTGGTGATAGAGCCAACCCGATCGTCTGTGGCATCCAGGTCGTTCTGTTGTAGTCCGGGTTGTAGCTGTTCCTGGTGTAAGCTGGAGGCGGCGGGATGGAACTAGCCTCAGGAGTGAGCTGCTGGTCCCGCTGTGGCCTGCCGAAGGAGAAGCGCGTGTTCCCTTTTGGACCCGAGTTTGACGATTCTGAAGTCAAGTTGTAACCCCATGTGCTTCGGCGAGGTAGAAAGCCCGTTTTAGCATTGGGATACTTCCGGCGCCGACAGCGCCTGGCTAAGATAATGGCTATGATGGCCACCACAGCTGCCCCAGCAATCCCTATGGATATCCCAGTGATTTGGACGGTAGATAGTGGAGGATCATCATCGTCATCGTCGTCGTCGCCTTCTTCAGCATTGTCATTTTCTTCCTCGCCATCTCCTGAGGTTTCTCCAGGTGGAGGCAGAGAGCTTCCAGTGGCCGTTTCAGTGGATTCGGTCTCTGAGCTTGAAACTCTCGTCGAAGTGTCGAAGGTGGTCGGGAGGCTCCGGGTAAAACCTGTGGTAGGTCGTGGTGGAGGCCGTGTATCGGTGACAATCGTCGTTGGAAGCTCCGTAGGCTCATCGATTCTCCCCCTGGAAGTCGATTCCGAGGTGGGCAGTGGTGGAAAGCTAACGAATCCTCCACTCGAGGTCGGTAGGAGAAGAGAGGCAGTGATCACCGCGTTCGTCGGCTCGACAGCACCGATTTCGTCAGAGCAGACAAAATAAGCCCTTTGCAGGATATCGTCTGTTTTCCAAACTGTCAGTGCCATAATTCTTTTCGTAAGATGTGAAAATAACTCACCTCCAATCGCTGATCTTAAGCAATTTCCAACCCTTCTCTCCGCCGAGATGCACTGCACTACGCCCTCCCCAAGGGTGAACCCTGTGTTGCCTCTAGACGAGCAAAGGCATCGAAAGGAGGAAGAGCCGCCACACCGGGATCCCTCGTAACTGACATCAAGAAAGGACTGTACACACGTCTCGGCGCATTCTGGGACAACATTCGACAGCTCCCATGTAAAGTTGGCGCACACGGCGTTGGATAATACAATTAAACAAATAACGACGTAAAAAGAAGGCGCCGCGGCCATGCTAGTGAGAACCATCTAGGTAAAGGAGTGAGAGTCAGCACAGACATGGCATATGTTGAGGTCCCACAGCATGTAAGTCATAGAACCTAGTAGATGGAAGAGGCTGGCAAGTAGTCCTATTACGAGAAACTTGAACATGGGGAGAGTTTCCTCAAGCTCAAGACATCTCTGGTAAAAGAAGATCCAGTAGGTGAAAGGCCCTTTGTTCATACTGGTTATGCTTGGTGAGACTGGGAAAGACGCTTACCAACCTAACAAGAAAAGGGACGAGCGATCCGAGACGGCCAGCATCTCAGCAACCGTTTTTGTGAGACGGACCAATACAAAAGAACAGTCGGTTTGATTAACGGGGCATCCAGGTAAGAAACGAAGATGGAGAAGAGGAAACAGATGAAAAGAGCAATAGTAAGAGAACTGGTATAAGGTTGAAGGCACCGCCGACAAAGGAAACGTGAAACGCGCGCACGCTTGGGCCCAGGCCACAAAGGAAATGAAGTAAAATGAAAATGATACGACAGAAAGGAAAAGGAAGAGGAGATGAGAAATGAAGCATGGAGAGCTTCTGGGGGGGATGTAAAGGGCCCAAGAGAAGGCCGGGCATGCAGTTTGTTAACCATGCTCTTTCACATTAGGAAGCATGCATGCTGCGCGCATACAGCTAAAGACGTCAAACATGGGACACATGGAAGCGCTCAGCATTGGCTAATGGACAGTTCTAATTCCGATGGGCGAATAATGATGAAGGGGGCGTCACTTGCTCAGCCGCCGAGGCCAAGTTTAGAGTCTTCTCTACTAGTCGCCAGCCCTGCCGCGGGCAACTGGTCATTGCGATCTCAAGGCGGGCAAGCCATTGTGTCAGCCGCTTGTCATAATCCTATGCTTTCCAAGGCCGATGGCTGTCCCGGAGGTTTGGAAGATGCAGCGGATCCAATAATGGCCGAGCGGGTAGTGACCTTTCAGCGCTTAAGCAGGCGATGACTGGCTGCCAGTCATTTTGGCCACCGAAGAGGTCGGGTCGCTGAGGTCGCAATGGTGAATGAATTGGTGTGAGCATAGCCGCCCACGACGGCGCGTAGACAACCAAAGAGCGTCACGTGATGGGCTTCATTGCGACACACGCCAATCAGCATGGCGTTTTCTATTTTCATCCTTTTTGCGCCTAGCAGTGAAACCCTGGTTGAGTGACGTGATGAGTTCGGATGTCCAGATTTCAGCGTTGCAGTCGCAGTGTTGATACACGTATTCGGCACTTGCGATTCTACATGGAGTTGGTCAGCGCAAAGCTTACACCTAGGTAGGCAAGATGTCGTCAAGTTGCTAACGGTTCGAGACCAAAACACACAAGATTCGGTCTTGTTTGGCTCCTTTAGGCAGTCCTATGGGATTGTGTAGTTACATCTCATACATCTCACGCTCCCGATCGTATTATCGCTGCAACTTGAAAGCCGCCAAGAAAGGGCAATATCTTGGAAATATATCTAGGTCGTCTACCATGGAAGTCTCACCAAAAACACCTAAACAACAGTCGTATTCGAAAGTATGCATCCAACGTCTCAAAGCCGAAAGGCTAAGAGCGGTTGACTGACAGTGATGGGGGGCTTATGGAGAAAGTGAGATCAAGGGGGGCCTGCTGCAAAACGCAACAAGCCAACACCATATGACGCCGACGCCAAAGAACACCGTGGAGATATCAATACTGTGGGGGAGAGAAAAAAAAGAACCACCTCGTAAATCCAAGGGCCACCAACTGCTCCAGAAGCGGTATCATGCGAGATCGCAGTAGGGGAAAGGGCTGCCGTCCAATGTGCGAAAAGTCACTAGTTTCAAATTATGCTGACCGATGTGATGACCCTTCACATAGCCATCTCCGCTCGTAGTTTCTCCAGCTCAGCTTCCTCATCGTCCTGCACGGCTTGCTTTTTGGCGGGTACAGCTGTTTCAGGTCAGCATCTTGTGTCTATCCTTATCGGTAATGACGGGTGACACTCACGTTCTTCCTGAGCGGGAGAAGGCATCTTGTGCACGGCATCTGCCGTAGGCACGTTGCCCGTCTTGAGCATTTGCTCGTCCAGGTGCTCTTGTTGTAGTGCATCCAGCTCCTCCTCCAACTCGACATCGTCCACAGGTTCTCCCAGCTGGTTGCCAGTGATGGCTTGGACAATCTCCTCGCTGAGGGCATTCTGGTCTCGAAGTTTGTCCCTGTAAAAGAAAATAATTGGTTAGTTTCTCCGCTATTCAAAAGTATGTGAAGGGTTGTGAAGACTAGCACGTACATTGTCTCGTCCACCTTTCCTGGCGTGAGCTTGCCGTGAATCTGCTTCATAGCATCGCCAGCCTTCTCCATAGCCGCCAAGGTCTCCCGGTTGATGTTTGCCGACTCGATCGAGTTAATCTGCTGTTCCAGCGTCCCTATTTGCGCAATCGTCTGTTCCATAGAATGCTCATGAGTCTTCTTGCGCCTCAGCGCCGCCTTGGCCGCTATTGTCCTATGTTAGCACCTTTTGCCGATCCAGAAAGCTTGCCCCGCGAAGCCGTCTCTCTCGTAGAGGAATCCCACACTTACCCGTCTTGTTAGAGTTCACATTCTTCCGCGCGAGGGCCTCTTGCTCGTCGATCTGTGACTGCAGATAGTTCTCGCGCTTTTGCAGCATAGCGAGCTGGGACCGTAGTCCCAGGATCGCATCCTTGGGGCTGTCCTTGCGCTTCTGCGCACCGCCGCCAAACCAGCCCCACATCGTGAATAAGGTTCGCAGACGCTCGTGAGTTCGAAGAGTCGAGGAGAATCCGAGGTATCGTTGACCTCGCTCTCTAGAGTTGTTGCAGTTGCGATGCAACCACTCTCGTTGCGGGAGATATCACGTAGGACCAAGTCGAGATCGCGGGATGGTGGGGTTGGATCACCACGCCTAGAAGAGGTTAGAAGTTATGATACAGGAGGCAGAATTAAGGCCCGGACCAGGAAAAGTCGATGCTCACCTTAAAATGTTCAACACGGGTAGTAGTTCGTCAAAAGATCGTCGTCATCAAGTGCGCGGAGTGTAGGTAGGCTACGAAGTTCCTCGCCCGACTGACCGTAGTCATCTGTATCGTTCCAGGCCCTGCTGGGGTATGACGGCACTGCTGGTCAGGCAACCGAATAGTTCAGCCGGAGTTTCTCCGCAGTCATGTGATGGCTCTGATTATGGGCTCTCAAGCCACGGCGAAATGTACATGGCACATCACGACAAGAAAGGGAAAGGAGAAAATGAAAGTAGTTACCATGCTCTTATCGGATGTTTTCTATTATCATCATATGTCGTAGTGCTTTTTACAAGTGTTCGGCTCGAGGGTATTTCGAAAAGGTATCAGCAGCCCCAGAGCCTCCTCCATCTATCCCTAAAGCAGAAAGGCCAGTGGTATACTCGGCACCAGTACTTATATGCAAAAGAAACCCAATCAGCCGGGCTTGATCGCCAAAAACCCAGAATTCTATCATGTTGGAAACACCAATCGCCTCTCACATCGTAAGGAACTTGAAACTGCTGGTAAGGAGTCTGGGACCATGAGTCCCACCTTGCCAATTAATGGCTAGCTTGGGGATTCGCCTTTGAACAACTCCGCCGCAGCCTGTATCCGTGTATATCATGGGGCTGCGTACTGCACGGCCAGCAATTTCTCAGAAGTTGAAAACCGGCCATATTGATGTTCGTTCCATCATGAGGCATAGCTTCTTGCTAGAAGCTGAAGGAGAGAAAAAAAAAAAGTCAAAGGCGCCTATAGTGGCGCCTTGGAGTTCTTCAAGGAAGTCGTATCGGCTGAAATTGGTGGTGCTTTCAGACGTTTCCGGGCTTTTCATCTGTGTCGATGTGCCAAACGACGTAGTTGGGCAGACCAATGACTTGGTAACCCGCACGCTTAGCCATCTTAGCAAAACCCTCCGTCTCCGCTTGGTTTTCAAAAGGATAGCTTGGAAAATTAATGCCTGAAATGTTTTGTTAGCATAGTTGCATTTTTTCGTCAAAAATTGGGCATCGCCTTACCAGATCGATGAACATCAGCCTTGACCAAGATGCTGACACCGCCAATACCATCAAGTTCTAGCTCCTCGTCGGGATTTGCTCCCCTGTCACCCATTCGGCACATATACGTCCGGCCAGTATCGAATTCTCTGTAGCCTAAGAATATGTTAGCGTAAGCCGTGGCTACAATAATTCACATTCACCCACCTTCGGCCAGAACAACATCCTTGCTCAGACTTGCAGCCAGCGCCAGTCCCTGTTCGGACTCTACCCAAGAATTGTAGTCAACTATGCACTGGTTAGTTGCCTGTCATCGTACAACACATGGTATGCAAACTTACAGCGTCCCTCAATGTCAACGCCGTCTTCGAATCGATGGAACCAAATGTCTAGTGAACAAGTCAGAGAAGTACCTCCAGTAAGGCTTAAGAATTCTTACTTGGAACGATAATATCTTTGTCGTGTGCGATGAAATCCTCCAGAATGGTTTCAGCGCTTTCCACAATATCGACATCACGCCAGAATACCCAGGAGTGCTCAGGCTTCAAGGCGGCATACAGAAGGTAATTTCTGGCCTTTCCTAGAGCCTTTCTGCGAGCACCCTGGACTTGGTAGGCATGACGATCCTCCACGCCCTGGGAGAAGTCGACCCCAAAGTCTTTCTCGACAATGGTAGCGCTGTTGAAAGGAACATTGTCGGTTCGCTTCTGGATACGGTCGAGCTCGGTCGCGAGAACCGCTAGAGTCTCGTCGCTAGAGTCAGAGACCAAGAACGCCAGGTCGATGAGACGGTGAGGGTAGGTAAGTTCGATAAGGAGTTCGAAATACTTCGATAGGTACGGAGCAGCATCTTTGAGAGGGGTCAAGATCAGGATCCTCTCTTCGTTGATGACGGCGTTGTGAGTCGAGTCTATGGAGTTGAGGTTGACGTGTTCTATCGAAGGCGAATCGACCTCTATGGGCTTATGTTGGTTGAAGACCACAGGCGTCTGTAGGTGGGCATTCCATCGCGCGTACTCGTTTTGGGTCATGTCCAGGGGGGATTTGGCCGGCCCCCAACAATAGAAACTGTAAATGGATTAGCGACAAGTTACTCACGATGCGCCTCCGAAGTCCTACCTTTGCATCTCGGTTGCGGAGCTACTGATGCCGCGCCATAATAACAATAGAATGCCTGAGATGGCTATAAAGAGTAGCGATCGCGGTTTTGTAACCAGGCTAATCACCGCTCTGGGAGGAGGCAAGCGAGCCCTCGCAGCAGCCCTCCACTGGCTACCACTTTTTGGCAGAAGCATTGTGAGGTCAGGACTGAGTGATCCCTCCTCCTTGGGCCCTCCAAGGTTCTCGTGTCACGTATCGATTAATAGGTTGCGAACCCGGAAGTTCAGCTCGTGCTTCGCGATAAATCGTTCGTCATGCGTGGGTCGCGTTCTCGAATCCACCTAGACGAGCAGCCAAGTGCAACACTGTAGGGTTTCGCGCAGACAACAGGAACGGAGCACAATGTCTTTAAGTTGGGGCTGGCTTGTCAAGCTCGAGTAGTCAAGGGGTCGCACACAGTAGACAATCCCGGGAGGACGAGAGGCGCGCCAAGAGGTGTGAGAGAAGCGAAGAGACGAGAGCATGCAGCTCAAGAAAACGAGCGTTTGGTTTTATTGAAAAAGGAGGGCGCAAGCGCAACGAAGAGTTTCGACTGTTTGCGATGCTTCACTTGGAGAAGAGAGACAGGATCGTCGTTGAGAAGGATGAAGACAGATAGATGTTGGGTAAGTCAATCACTGGGGACGAAAGAGCCACCGCCCAGTGGATGTACTCATACACGCTTGCAGCGCAATTAAGGTACATGAGGTATGGAGAAAAAAAGTTCTAGCGCTTGGCAGCCGACCCTGAACACGTACTGGGGTCTCAGCATGGTACTTGTCCCCTTTCATTCATAGCGGAATCTCCGATGGCCAACCCAAGCATGGAATAGGTTCCTAAACGTAAAAATTACCAAAAAATCGAAGTTTATCAGTGTGACCCTACAAGAAACTTTTTTCAACTTATTTCAACCCTAATGCTGTGCTAGCAAAGCCGCATTTAACTGCCCTTGAAAGTACGAAACGACGCAAGGTACTGCAAGTAAGTAATGGTGGCTGTCGGCGAAAGATAGCCAAGCCGGCCCCAACACCCACATTCCGGATTCGGCCTTGAGGCCCCTAATCAACCTGTAAACTGGACTGCTAGTATCGGTGTAACCATGAAGCCACAATGCAGCTGCCTACGAGATTAGAGGGGGTTCCCTCCCACTCTAAGTTGATGATACATTGGAACGGATGGTCACAGTCAATTTAATCTTTTTTTCTTGTCGCAAAGTAATTTTGACAAAGCAATAGACAAAGGGACATTTTAGCCATTTGTCAACTAATACTCACTGTGAATGCAACAAGGGGTTTGTATTGAAGGGCTGTCACAAGCTAGTGTGATATTTGTCTGATCTTTCGCGTTCGCTCGTCCGCATAAGGCTGTCCTATCCCTTTGTGTTTATCCGCCAAGACCACAGAGCATAATCTATATTCATGAGAAGACTATCTGAATGCAACATGTTACCACCTGCTGTTATTCATTCTATCCTCTTTGATTTTCTGTCGTCTGACATCGGCAAATATGATGCCTATGCCAACAACGTAGGGTAGTCGTAAGCCAAGGCGGGATACCAGGCCAGCTCAGGTCCACCTTGTCCGGCATATGTGGCAGCCGTAAGCGTTACGTTCTAGAAGAATGCAAGGGCGTGGCAACGACATGCGAGTATCATAGCGTGAAGGACGCTCTTTCGTTCGGCACCAATTGAATATTCAATAACCACCATACGAACCAAGGCGATTTATACATATTCTACAATATTTTTCGAATACAATAGAACGGACTGAATCCCGACTATTGACATCATTTGGATGCGAGGCTGACTACGACGTCATCTTATGACCGGCTTATTCACACTTCGGCATCTCACCTCATTCACGGCCCCCAGATATTGGATCACCAGAGCCCATATACACACAACCGAATCAATGGCAGCAGCTACGAGACGCTCAGCTCGGCTCAGCAGCCAAGCGGCGGCCGAGCCGTCACCCAAGTCCATGCCGCCTCCCAAAGCAGCAGCTTCAGCATCCAAGCCCGTGAAGCGGAAGGCTCCAGCAGACCCCAGCCCAACTACGCCGACCAAAAAGCGCGCGCAACTCAATGGAGCTATTCCACCTCTCACGCCAACTCCCAGTGCAGTTGGTCTCATCGGGGAGTCGAGCGAGGAACCTTCGAGGAAACCCAAGGCCGCTGCTGTTGCCCGCCTGGCTGATCCTAAAGGCACGAACGCCACACTCTTATCACCGGAGACCTCGCGTATTGTCCCTTCTGGGGATGTAGCACCAGAATCTGTTTCACCATCAAAGCCCCCAAGAGCGAGGACTACAACAGCCAACCTACTTAAAGTAGCGAATGAGCACCTCATCAGCGTCGATGAGCGGATGCGGCCATTGGTAGAGAACAATCACTGCCGTGTCTTTTCGCCGGAAGGCCTGGCCGAAAAGATTGACCCTTTCGAAAGCCTCTGCAGCGGCATCATCTCTCAGCAGGTGTCGGGAGCAGCAGCCAAATCCATCAAGGCCAAGTTCGTTGCTCTATTCGATGAACAGACGGAGGGACACCGGTTCCCCCACCCATCCGAAGTCGCATCCTGTCCCATAGAGCGCCTGCGAACGGCGGGACTGTCGCAACGCAAAGCTGAATATATCCAAGGTCTGGCTGAGAAATTCACGAATGGAGAACTGAGCGCCCAGATGCTACACGACGCGTCCTACGAGGAGGTACTCAAGAAGCTTATAGCCGTTCGAGGACTGGGCCAATGGTCTGTGGAGATGTTCGCTTGCTTTGGTCTCAAGAGGATGGACGTCTTTTCACTCGGTGACCTTGGTGTTCAGAGAGGTATGGCGGCGTTTGTTGGAAAGGATGTGGCCAAACTCAAGTCCAAGGGAGGCAAGTGGAAATATATGTCCGAGAAGGAGATGTTGGAGTTTTCTGAGAATTTTGCTCCTTATCGTAGCCTCTTTATGTGGTATATGTGGCGGGTAGAAGAGACCGATATCAGTACGATGGAATGAGATGTTCGGACAATCACATGTATAGACACTACTAAGTAGTGGTATTGTTGTACGAGTAGTTAGACCCAGTACTTGCGCTATGTACAGGCAAAGCTCATATGGAGACTTGGACATGTGTATAAGAAAAGCACTTGAGATGAACATATGTTCAAGATCCATAGCCAGCGACATCTCTCTTCGTGGGCAGTATTTCCTAGCATGGTAACAAACAACCTGCTTGATTTGTTCATTTGATCTCATAGCTCTTATTTTCCATGTGTTGCCTACGGTCTCGCATTACACAGACAGAGGTGATCCAAGTCACTGCGGATCTGTTACATGAGCCCTGGCCAAAATGATTTCAGAATTAACACACGGACTTATTACTCGCACGTACGGCACAAGGGACGCGTCGACAAAAGCGCTGAGGCCGTCTAGCTATTTTACTAGCCGGATGTATGATTGGAGAAAGATGTCGTAACAATGGAGAAATCATACTCCACTGATCCACAAAGATGCAATGGAAAAAGCTTGACTGGTTGGGACCAACCGAGACGCTGCCATGGCCCAAGGCCCAAAACCGCCGTTGTGCAGGCTTGCCGATCCTGACGCATGGACTAAAGTGCGGACGCGCGATGCGGCTTCCACGGCAGCACGCGCGGCTTTTTAGCCACTTGCTCGTACTTAAGGGGCCCTCCTCTCTTCCCTTTGCCTCGGCCGGGGTGGGAAGGTATCCCTGCAGGCGTCAGGATCTGAGAGGCCTCAGGCCTAAATAATAATACAGGACACAAAACATGAATTCAGGAGTTGGCCGATGGTAGAACATTGAAGGAAGCGAAATAGACTTTCACCGGCCCGCGGATAGTCAGGCACTTTGGGCGAGATGGAAAAGTAAAAATGCCGCTTAGCCAGCGGTTTGGCAGAGCAACGGCCGCCTCAATACCAGCGACGTTTTTAGTATTTTGTTTATTCATCTTCGAGTCGATGGCAGTGCTGGAGTTAGTGAGCACTGAGTTGACGAGATCGCTGGACGGAGGCCTACGAGAGTGCTTGTACAGGCTATTATTACTGCCGCCGGCGGGAATGCGGTTGAAATTGAGATGCCCATGCTGCCAGGGGGCATAATATCTGCGAGATGAAATTCGAGAAGCCAGGGAACTTCGTGCATGTACTCGGGGTAGATCTAGCGCTTCCGGGGGTATTGGTAGTGATACTCGTCTGTCATCATCATTGTACCGGATCAAGGTCAATATTCGTTCAGGCTTTTCCCTACACGAGATTGAGATTTTTTTTTAATAGGCGATCTACAGTGATCGTCTCATGGAAAATTGTCACCACAGCTATCAGCCCGCACAGTTTCTCCTATCTGGGATTGTAGTGTTGCCTTTCGCTAAAGAGCATCGAAATAGCGAGGCTTGCGGCCGGGCTGTTGTTGCCGTGTCTCCTCTAATGTCTCAAGCTCCAGCTAAGAACGAGACTTCTGTGGCAGAAACAACAAAGCGTTGACGTGGTTGCGAATAGTAGATACACTTGCATGCTTGCCATCGTGTCCATCGAGCCCCAAGCCCAGAGACACACTACCGATGGGTCTATTGCTCATCATTGGGGTAGGCCAAGATGGTGGTGCTGCAGGCTCGTATCGAAGAGCCGGTCTTGGCCCGTCTGCACACCACGTTCAAATACGATGTATCATACAGTGAGTTGCGCGGCCTCAAAGGCGAGAAGGGCCTCTATTACATGCTTGGCCATTGCATCGTAGGGTCCGACTGGTTGTGTTCAAGAACAAAATTGGGGTTCTGCTTGGCTTCTTTGCCATCGACGGTCGACCCCGCGCGAATGCCCAGCCGAATGAATGTACGAGTATTCAGAACGACAGATCACAGAGCTTTTGGCGATGGTCCCCGGCAACGAAACTTTTCCGCCATTCAAAGCACCGCTAGTAGGAGAGACATGGACGTAGTCTCTGCGTCATGTTGTCCACCGGGAGATGAACCGAATGTCGAATCTGGACAAGATCGAGTGGGTTAAATCAGGAGCAACAGCAAGCAATCTGAAGCCCTGGACGAGATTTCAGTAGCGGATTGCTTGAAGCCCCATGGTGATAGGGATATCCGGATAACGCATGATTTGGCTTCGCGGGTAACGTGGGCGATCCATGCTAGAAGGTGGGTACTTTACTGATAGCGGTAGCAGGACCATGGTACTCCTATGTACTACTGATTGTAGAGTCACTACTAGTAGTGACGGGGAAATAGAATAAACTTCAAGTTGATGATAGAGTGGTGGGCTGTTGGATGCTTCATGTTTATTACTACTAGTACTACTAATATCGAACGAATAGAAATATTCTTCACGCGCCAACACGCGACATGAAGAGTTTGACCATGGCCGTGATGGGAAAGTCGAGGTCGAATGATTGCCGTAATTAACCAACTGCGTTGCACTGCTACCTGTACGGGCTGCTAATAACTTGAATTGTACCTTACCTTACCTTACGGAGTCAGGTAGCAGCCTGAGATCCACTAAATTCCCTGCCACAGCCACTGGCAACTGGCGCTAGCGGGCAGGAAAAATCGGCATTGGTGGTGCCAATCTGGACGGACAGGCAGCTCCTTGGACTTGGACAATAAATAACACCACCAAAAACTGGGACATGTGAATCGTTTGTGGCCGATGGGATGGCTTTCTCCGGAGTCATCGGCAACCTGGCATGGGTGCGGAGTTTGGCTAGAGGCTCGTCGCTCGGCTGGGGACTGCCAATGGCGATGGAGTTGCTCGTAGTTTGGTCACACATGAAGCAATACAACTAGCAGTACTCATTATCCCCGGAGTTGCGATAGATGTAACAAATTGGCTA
Organism: Waltergamsia citrina; assembly: GCA_022814615.1. Lineage (NCBI taxonomy): Eukaryota > Fungi > Ascomycota > Sordariomycetes > Hypocreales > Bionectriaceae > Waltergamsia > Waltergamsia citrina. The sequence continues at coordinate 378,376 of JAKLNE010000022.1, forward strand.
CCAAAGAAGCAAAAAAGTTAGACATAGATTGGGTCTATGTACAAGTCAACCTCGAGATTGTAATATTAACTTGAAATACGGATGGACCACGGGCATGCAGCATGAAGACATGGTCCGTATTGCACCATTTCCCACCACATCATCTACGAGTAATACCTGTCGATGCCCTGAGGCGGATGATTTTTAGCTGCTCCGGAAGGCAGGTGATTGGGCAAACGTGCCATTGACTTTTGTATCGGTTCCTCCAAGTTCCAGATTCGATTGCAACTTTACGGGTCTCGTACAGGCTTTAGACCGAGTAAAGGGGGGGTGTGAGGGTGTATTCGTATCGCGCTTCAACCCAGTTTCGGCGGCGCATGTTATCCTTCAAGTTTCGATTGCCTGGAGAGGAATACCTGGAGTACCTGGCGATCGCTGACGCTCAATCACCATGTGCCCTGATCAGCAATCTGCAGAGGGCCCCAGAGGCCCCCAGAGCCCACCGGAGGCCACCGGCAAGGGGGAATTAGGGAGAGGAATAGTCCCAGCGACGGTGCGTGCACTAAGCCGTGTTGTACCAGCTCGTACCGTAGCGTTAGTTCCACTATTAGCCCACTGCACGGACGAGGCTACAGGTAGCTTCATGCCCCAACTGCCCCTAACGGCCCATAGATTACCCCCCCTGGCGCCCCTCCTTTACCCCTGGTCTCAAATCAAAGGCGCCGTGCTGCCTCCGCCCCATAATATCGAGAAGCTCAGGTTCTCTCTCACCAGGATCAGGAACTGTGCCTGAGGCCCTCTTTTGCCATTGGGTCACTGTGCCCGTGCCCGTGCTTGTGACTTAGTCTCCCCGACCCGCTGGTTTTCTTGCCGCTCTCCCTCCTGAGACCTTTTTCTCTCTTTCCTTCCTCTATCCCATCATCGTCTGTCGTTGTTGCTTCAACTTTTTTCTTCTTCTTCACGCCGCTCGTTAAAGGCTTTGCTCAGCTCTCTTCATTCACGGAGAGAAAGACGTCCATCTCTTACCTTTTAGTACACTACTGATATTGTAATTCCGGCTTCCTCGCCGAGCAACCTGCCCTCCGCCCCCTTTTATCTCGAATCACAACCGCGATAAAAAGAAAACCACATTCTGCAAGGTAAGCGAATTCGATGCATTGGCCCGCGGCGGCCTCACAGCCTGCCTTCTGTGGACGCACCTGCTTCCTCCCAAACCTTTTCGACCGCCTTGTTCGGTAGTGCCGGTGCAGTGAGGGTGTTGGACAAGCCAGCTATGGACAAGGTGCTTGTTGTAATGGGTCTGTGTGCCCTGAACATGACTCGGGTGGCCTCTCCCTCATCTTCACCCTCGCATTGGGTGCTAGTGTTGGAGCTTGTATTGGGCTAGGACTCCTTCTACTGCCCTTTCCTCGATAAGACAAGCATCGGTCAACTTGATTGTTCCAAGGGAAGCTGCGTTTGGACACTTGCAACAAGTCCGTGTTTCGTTTGCAACATGCGGCTTCACCTACACTTCAGTTGCACCACAGTTCAAGCTTTTTGGCGCGTCACAAGTTTTTCTGCTTTCAACGACTGCAATCCACCATTCTGTCCAATATCATCTTTGTCGCAATACATACCGCTCCAACGTTATCTATTCGGCTTCAGCAGCTTTACCATCTACCCTCTGACAGAGCTTCCATACCAAGATCTGTTTGGGTACTGTTGGAAAGCTCATCCACACACTATCTCCCTCCTTGGCACGTCGCACGGCAGCTGTTGTACAAACTCACATCAAGCTTTTTCTTTGCTACACCGAAGCAAATGCTAACAAATCACTACCTTAGGTCACAATGCGTTCCAACCAGATCCTCGCGGCTACTGCCGCCTTCGCCGGCTTTGCTGCTGGTAAGTCATACAACCACAAAAAGTTGACTGAGCGTTAAATGCTAATGCAAAATAATAGCCCAGAGCACTTGCTCCAAGGACATCGAGATTTCTGAGCCTACTCCCGAGATCGACTGCGATGTTGTCGACGCCAACATTGAAGTCTCCAGCGATCTGTCCGGAGAGCTCGTCCTCGATGGCCCCAAGCAGATCAAGGGTGACCTGATCATCACCAACGCTACCGAGCTCATCTCCATCTCTAGCACTACCATCAACTCTATCAACAACTTCGAGCTCGATGCTCTTGAGAAGCTCAACAGCCTGAGAATGGACTCGCTCGAGACCATCACCAACCTGAAGATGATGAAGCTCAACTCTCTGCGCGAGATCACCTTCGGCTCCAGCGGTGTCACCAGTGCCGACGATGTCCTCATCAGCGACACTGATATCCAGGATCTGACTGGCCTCAAGCTCACCAGCGTCAAGAACTTCAAGATTGACAACAACAAGCGCCTGACCATGTTCAACTCGGAGCTGAAGGAGGTCAACGAAACCCTTACCTTCAACCGTAACGGCCGCGACCAGTTGGCCATCAGCATGCCCGAGCTTGAGAAGGTTGGCAGGATTGACATCCGTAACGTCAAGTCCTTCAAGGCACCCCGCCTCGAGGAGAGTGAGGGTGAAATCGCCTTCAACCAGTGTGACGAGATGGAGTCCTTCTCTTTCCCCAACGTCACCAAGACTGGTGCTGGTGTCACTGTCATCAACAACAAGGCTCTCAGCAACGTTTCCTTCCCTAAGCTCAAGGAGATTGGTGGATCTCTCCGCATCGTCAACAACACCAAGCTCGTTGAGGTCGATGGTTTCCCCGCCCTTGAGACTGCTGAGGATATCAACATGGGTGGTAACTTCGAAGAGTGAGTCATTTCACCTTGGCACATACCATTGTATCAATTGCTAACAGTTAACTCAGGATCGACTTCCCCAAGCTTGACACTGTCCGTGGTACCAGCAAGGTTTCTTCCACCACTGATGAGTCTGGCGTCTGCGACTTCTTCGAGGGCCGCGCCAAGGATGACAACGTTATTGGTGCCGACAATGACTGCACTTTCGAGAACGACCAGGCCAACCAGGGTGGTGACACCGAGGGTGGAACCAAGTCTGACGGTAGCTCCGGCGGTGACGAAGACGACGCTGCTGGCATTGTTGGCGTTAACTCGGCTATGCTGGGTCTCGCTCTCGTTGCCGGTATTGCGCAGCTGTTCTAAGCGCGGATGCGAATTGGCTTTAGGCACATACGGAAGGATATCATGGCTCGGATTACGGCGTCTTTCACTGTACTCGATATGTTTCGTGCCCTTGCTTTCGCCCGTGGATGTCTCATAGCTTGAGGCATCCGCTGCCTGGATACCAATAGGCAGGGCGTCTCACCAAGGGTCTGTAACGTTAAAATTAATAATGGACTGTTCTTTGACCGTGTATCCCTGTGTACATTGAAAGTAAAAGTGATCTCTGGTGTAATGTTGTACCCGTGCTATTTGCAAAGCTTACTGAACCACAAGCTTGAATCCTCAGTCGCTGCCATTGGGATGTATCACTTCAGCTCGTACGTCTACCTGTACCACCACAGCAAGCATATTGGTTTATCATATTATGTACACGTCCTCATAGTCGGGCGCCAGCTGGGGAGGCTTATATCGTCAAACGCTAATTACTTATACACGCCCTTTTCAAAATTCTCGACATCGTAAAACTTGGGAACAATGGCATGCCCGTTAAATATGCGCCCGTCTAGCTCGTTCACGGCCTGTTGTTTTTCTTGTTAGTAATTCACCCAGAGCACAAGAAGGTTCAAAGCTAGTCTTACACGTAATGCTGAGACTTGGTCAGTGAATTTGATAAAGACCTGACGGTTCTCTTGGTCGATGTATAACCGTTCCACACGCCCGTACTGGTGAAAATTAGCTCTAAACCCGACATAAATGATAAGGGTTTCCTCGCTGAACAAAGGAGGGCATAATTTTGAATTACCTTCTCTCCACACTCCTCACCAATCTCCTGGCCCAGCCCGTCCGCAATCTCTGCCTGTAGATCGGGCATATCCTCAAGCATGTTCTGTAGGACGATGACTTCGCTCATGCGGCCAAACTTCCCACTGTCCTCTTTTCGCTTTCCTCCCATGATCTTGCCCTTACCCCCTGGTTCAGCCCAGCCGCCTCCGTCGGCATCAGCCTTTTTGCGGCGCTTCTCGACTTGTACGCGCAAGGGGTTCACGATGCCAGACTCGTCGGCGCCGAGACCTGTGCCCTTTGTCCAGCCGTACTTGCCCATGAGACGAGCTGCGAAACCGGCTTGTCCAGGGCGGTTTGAGCGTGGGGCATCCTCGGACTCGTCAGTACTGCCCAATGCAGGTGGCCTGTCGTCGTCTGGGTCCTCCGCTGCGGGTTCTGTTGGTTGCGAATAGCGGATTGGTGCTGCTGATACTGTTGCTGAATTGGTGGGTGGCGGCGGCGGGGGAGATAGGTTGTCTTCGGGAGGTGGTGGAGGAGGAGCGGATGAGATGTCTTGAGCCCTGCCTTGTGACATGGCTAGACGGCGTGCGTAGGCATCGTCGCCTGACTTGTCGTCAGGTGGTGGAGCTGGAGGTGATTGGGGCGGAGGCGCAAAGGCATTGAATGAAGGCGGAGGCGCAAACTGGTCTGTTACAATATGTTAGTACATGAACATAGATAGAATTCCTGCTGAAGAAGGTGTACTGACTTGAAGGCGCCGGTCTCGAGTCATCCTCATCGTCCGACAGATCGCTCTCCTCAGGCTTCTGCCTGTGCCTGTACAGCAGCGCCTTCCACTCCCGCACTTCGTCTACTTTCTCGTCGCTCTTCATATACTCATCAATATTCGTCGGCCGTGTCGGGTCGTATATCTCGTCCCAGTCCGTCTCAACGTGTATATCCTGCTGCCTCTTCTTCTTTTTCCTGCGCCCACCGCGCTGGCGCTTCTCGCCGGTGCCGTACATCCATTCATCTTCCTCGGTGGCCGCCCAGTCGGCTAATGTGCTCTTTGAGGGCGCGGAGCCTGTCGCCTGTGGGGGCGCCGCTGCTGTTGGCTGCGCTGGAGTAGCAGCTGTAGGAGCGGCTGGCTTGGGTATTGATTTGGGAAAGGAGGGCTTTGCTTTGGCTGGCTGCTTGATTTGCGGACGGCGGATGGGCTGGAAGTGGAGGGCGGGGTTGGCAGGTTTCGAGGCGCTAGATTCTGAGGCCGAGTTGGAATCGTTTTGATTGTAAAGAACGGGTTTGGAGGATATGGTGGCGTTGCTGGCAGGGCTTGGGTCATTTGGGTCGGTGAGGTTATCGTAGAGCGACAGCCCTCCTCGGCGTGGAGGAGCTGCCATAGCTCCCAGTTGGAGCTTCGGCGTAGTCTGTCGAGATGTTTCAATCAAATACGACTGGCGGGAATGTAGATATGAGCTACTAGCGATACGCTGAGCTATGCGTCCTCTGTCGAGAAACCGTGAGGTTGGGTGCAAAGTAAACACAGTAGCTGATAATATACTTTGGAGTTGCAGTTCAATGTGATAAAAGAAAGCTACCAGGATTATGGTTAGTGGCTGCAGTGGGCTTTCGCACAACTCTCGACCAGCGTCATTGCCGAGTCGGAAAAACACTGGAGTTGGAGTTGGAGCTTGACCCTTTTTCGCCCCTCCAATTGCCCCGCCAAATTCACCCTCGACCTCACCCAAGCTTTCGAGGTTTCCTGGTCAGTGTCACTGCGCCGGCGTTTCTATTTCTTTTCTCTCAACTCGCCGACAGTAGTGCTACCTTGAACGACATCGGCTGATCAACCATCGGTGTATCTGTATCTATTACGACTGATTTGAATGACCTGTGACTCTTCACGAATCTTGATCGCGATCCACCTACATTCTGCGCTCGCCGCCTGAGAATATCCTCTTCTCAACTCATTAAGATGGCGGACCTCGCAAGCCGCATCACCAAGCCTGATGGCGAACCTGCCGATGCCCAAGCCCCAGCTGACGCCGCCGCCGCCGCTCCCGCTGCAGCTGAGGGCCAGACCGATGGAGCGGTTGAGGAGCAAGGCGGCTCCGGCCTCCAGGAGCCTGACTACGAAGTTGAGGTCTCCCTGAGCGCTCTTCAAGAGAACCAAGCCACACCCTTCGCCTCTGCGGCCACATGGCAGGATCTTGGGCTGTAAGCGATCTTGTCTCCCCGTATTATCTACACTGCTAATCACAATCATTCCAGATCCGAGTCGATTCTCAAGGGCCTGCTGGCCTTGAACTTCCTGAAGCCTTCCAAGGTCCAAGGAAAGTCCCTTCCGCTCATGCTCAGCGACCCTCCACGAAACATGATGGCCCAGTCGCAGTCGGGTACAGGCAAGACTGCTGCATTTGTTACCGCGATATTGTCGCGAGTGGACTTTAGCAAGCCCGAGCAGCCCCAGGCCCTGGTCCTGGCTCCTAGCCGAGAATTGGCGCGTCAGATTGAGGGTGTCGTGAAAGCTATTGGCCGTTTTGTCGAGAACCTCACTGTTGCACCCGCTGTTCCCGGTGCCCTGGCTCCTGGTCAACCTGTCAAATCTCCTGTTGTTGTTGGTACTCCTGGTAGGGTGTACGATATCATTGGGCGCAAACAACTTGACGTGTCCCAACTGAAGGTTCTCGTGCTGGATGAAGCAGACAACATGTTGGATCAGCAGGGTCTGGGAGACCAGTGCTTGCGAGTGAAGAAGTAAGTGGTACAGAACGTGAATTTTCCCATGCCGCATGATTAACTTTTTCGTCGCAGAGTTCTCCCTAAGGATATCCAGGTTCTCCTTTTCTCTGCGACATTCCCCGACAAGGTCAACAACTACGCTACCAAGTTCGCTCCTAATGCGCACAGCCTGAAGCTGCAGCGCAGCGAGCTCACCGTCAAGGGCATTTCTCAGATGTTCATCGACTGCCCCAACGACAACACCAAATACGACATTCTCTGCCGACTATATGGTCTAATGACCATTGGGCAATCGGTTATCTTTGTCAAGGTAGGTTTATTCAAAATTACTTCTCAGGTGAAAGACATGAACGCTGACGTTGGTCTAGACAAGAGAAAGTGCCAACGAGATTCAGAGGCGTATGGTGGCAGACGGTCACAAGGTATCTGCTCTGCACGCAGCATTCGATGGAAACCAGCGTGATGAGCTTCTTGCTAAGTTCCGAAGCGGCGAGACCAAGGTTCTCATCACAACCAACGTTCTTGCTCGTGGTATCGATGTTTCCAGTGTGTCAATGGTCATCAACTACGATATTCCCATGAAGGGGAGGAATGACGAGGAGCCTGACACCGAGACTTACCTTCACCGAATCGGTCGAACTGGACGATTCGGACGCGTTGGTGTCAGTATCAGCTTCGTGTATGACAAGAAGAGTTACGATGCTTTGAGTTATATTGCAACTCACTTTGGTATCGACCTGGTCAAGCTCGATACAGAGGACTGGGACGATGCTGAGGAACGCGTGAAGGAAGTCATCAAGAAGAACCGAGCTCAGGCTGGTTACGCACCAAGCGCGACCGACAACCAGCAGCAGCAGCAACAACAACAACAACCGCAGGAAGCTGGATCCGCTTAGGGACGCGGACGAGACAGCTGGGGTGCTTGGACACAAGCCTCTGGGGTACATGGACAAGCTCATCAACCTACATACCGGCAGGGGCCTACTACGGAGCCATTCTACATGCCGCAGAAGCCCATGCAGCGATCATCTGCGCAGGAGGATTGGACGATGCACGACCCATGGAATTGAAGTGACGAGTTTACGATGAAAAGAGCAGACATGAAGCTTGTTCAGATCAGACCGCATGGCACCGAGGGGAATGGACTGCTCGTAAAGGGCTGCTTTGACATTGAGGAAGACACTCTAGAGATACCAAAAGTAATTGTGCACCGTTGATATCAGAACGAATGCTCGTAAGAGGGAAGCAAAACAAAACAAAACAAAACAAGACCATGCCATCAAGTTTATCAGCCTTGCATCGCTTCTGCACTTTCATGACTCTTTGCCTTAGCGGCACTCGAATATCTGTCTCACGTGCTTGCCTCTTTCGGCGGTGAAGATTCGCCTTGCAGGGATATTCGGGAAACGATCTTCGCATAAACCTTCCTTTTTCTCACTACCCTTTTTTTACTTGTTATTGTCGGTCAACAACAAGGTCTAGTGCCTTATAGCATTTTCTTGCTTAATTAACGAATTTCAGTTAACAAAGGACTTTCCTTGGCAAGAAATGCGGTGACTGGGCTCTCCTCCCGCCACTACCTTAGCCATCTTATTTTCTGTTTGCTATTACTGTATTCTATGTGGAGCGAGCTCCATTCTCAGCCAGTGCAAAACCACCGGTCAACTATTCATTCAACCACGGAATATTATGCTGCCCAATGCCGGAAATCATCGGTTGAGCCCCCATGGTGAATAGCCTAAACATTGACAAAAATCTATTGCGCAGCAGATTGTGTCATAAGAAGCACGCGGAGCCATGAACAGTCAAGAACCTCCACTCTCTCGAGAGTGATAGGAAATATGAACAGCATGTCAAAGGATGGCCACAAAAAATTTGAAAAACGACACTGGACAAGTGGTGTCTATGTGGAGCGAAAGTGCATAACGAGGCTGTAGAGGCGAGCCACGTCGCACACCCGAAGAACCCGCGCTATGCAGGGTGTTCCATATGGGGCATTTCGAAGATCGTCCGTCATCCAGGCACAAACCACCACGACGAGCCTTGACTTGATTTTGATGGGACTCGACACCGGCGAGGTTGGCTAACCACGGCGCAAGGATAAGTGACAAGGCCAGGCCAGGCAAGGCCAGCGCACGACGTCGCCGCCCAATGCCAAAACTCCCCCGATCTCCGCTCTGGATGGGCATCTGCGCTTGGACTGTTGGCTTATGGTTGGACCGCCGCTCATGCAAGTCTCCTCCCACGCTGCAGTTCTACAGTGTCTGCCGTCGCCGCAAGTCTTCCGCGGTCTCGTTGGGCCGCCATCTGGCATCCCGTCCGCCAAGGTTCTAACTAACTCGACCGTCATCGAGCCCAATTGATTGTCACTGCCGACGTGGCAGGAGGTGCCAATTGCATGAACCAATTGAGCTCGTGCACGATGATGGTCATTTGAGCGCTTTCTCGGCGTGGGATATGCACCAGGGTGAGGCGAGTCTGCCGCCCATAGGCCGGATCCTTGGTCCTTGGTCCTCGGGCCATGCCAACGTTTTCCCAGGGTCTTCGTCAAGCGGCGACAACGTTGAGGAATATACTTGCTAAGCATAGCTATTATGGGTCCTAGTTACCGGGATGGTGCTTTAGACTGATCACAGAGACCCATCAGCTATGCTGGCTCGATGCTTTCAACGGTCAAGCTCTGGCGGTCTCTGTGTGAATGACCTTCGACGTATGCCCACACGTTCGCAGCTCTTGCATCTAGTTTGCTGCACATTAACAAATTACCTTCCCATATCTGTTACATTGGAAGTTCATCACATCCGAGTTGCGAATCTTGCTTTCTTTTTTTAATTTTGTGTGTGTGTTGCGCTGTCTTTGTCTCGATTATCTGCATCCCGGGACAGCCACCTAATACTTGATTTGCCATACCTCACCTGCACTCCTGCATCCTTGACGCCCAAGAAGGAGTCCCGTGTCCCCCATATCGGCGCCCTACTGCATCTACCCGAAGTTGCCCAATCCCGAGGAAGAGCTGCATGGAGGTCGATAATAAAAGCGACCCCCAGCTCAACCAGCCCCAGGAACCGATGGTGTCTGAGGAACAGACGGCAGACAAAGTATGAGTTCGAGTCGAGATTACGATTACGACACATACCCGGCCCGGGTACAAGTCGATTTATCAGCAGTGCAATGGTCTGACTTTTCAAATGTACAGTATTTCCAGCCGTCAGATTCAGAAAATGATCAAGGAAACGGTAAGCGCAGAGGAAAGAAAGTATCCGTCTAGTTTCAAGCAGCTAACAATAACCCCTTTGACAGTAGCGGAGAGTTGGGAGGATGGAGCTGACGGTGGACAACCCGCGGAATGGGCTGTTCCGCTGTCTAGCAAGGAGAAGAAGAAATTAAAGAAGAAGCAGAAGGCCGAAGCAGCAGCAGCGGCAGCGGCAGCAGCAGAGCCGCCAGCTGAAGAGCCGGCCGAGGAAGCAAAGCCCCCGGAAGAGGACGAATGGGCTATACCCGTCAGCGGTAAAAAGAAGAAGAAGAAGGGCAAAAAGGGACAAGCAGCAGAGCCAACGCCGCCGCCGCCTGCCCCTGAACCTGCAAAAGAGGAGGAAAAGGAGGACTCTGGTGCTGAAGAGGCGCCTGCTGCTGGTGGCAAGAAGAAGACTAAAAATCAGAAGAAGAAGGACAAGAAAAAGGCCAAGAACGGCAAGGCTGAGAAGTCTCTCGACTCGAAGCCTGAAGAAGCACCTTCTGATCCTCCTGCTGAGGCGGATAAGGAAGCTGAGGAAGAAGGCGCCAAGCCTGATGATGCCTCAGCCCCTGAGCCGGCCGCAGCCGCGGAGGCTGCAGATACCGCAAAGGATGCTGTTAAAGATGTGGTAGAGGAGTCGTCAGCCGAGCCTGCAGAAGCAGCAGCTGCCCCAGCTCCCGAGGCTGACGAGCCTAAGGCTGATCCAGAACCTTCGGCGGATCAGGCAGACGCAGCAAATAAGGAGGAGCCGAGCGCTGAGCCAGAGAAGCCCGCAGAGGTTGACAACGACACTCCCGCTGCAACTGAGGAGGAAGCGAAGGAAGATCCGGCTCCGACGGCAGAGCCTGCTGCCGACGACAAGAAGGAGGAGCCTGAAACTCCCGCCCCGGAAGCAGCTGCCGCTGCGGAGGAGGAAACCAAAGAGGATCCGGCTCCAGCGGCAGAACCTGCTGCTGACGACGACAAGAAAGATGAGCCCGAACCTCCCGCTCCCGACACTGCTGCAGAGGAGGAAACTAAGGAAGATCCGGCTCCGGCGGCAGAACCTGCTGCTGATGACAAAAAAGATGAGCCTGAACCTCCCGCTGCTGCAGAGGAGGAGACCAAAGAGGATCCAGCTCCTGCGGCTGAACCTGCTGCTGAAGACGCCAAGAAAGATGAACCCGAAGCTCCTGCTCCTGACACAACTGCTGCTGGCGAGGAGGAAACATCAACTCCTCAGGAAAAGGGTGATGACAAGGCCGAACCTGAGGCAGAAGCTACAGCTGAGGATGACAAAAAGGCAGAGACTACCGAGGAACCCACGGTAGCAGCTGAAGATCCTGCGGAAGACTCCAAGGCTGAAGCTGCTGATGACGCAGAAAAGCCAAAGGAAGATACCGAAGCACCTGCCCCTGCCGAGCCCGCCGAGGCTGCGGAGCCAGCTGAGTCAAAGGACGACCCTGAGAAGCCTGCGGACGTAGACTCGAAGGAGGAAGTGGACGACAAGGACGAGAAATCAGTCTCTGTCCCCGACGAAAAGACGGAGCCTGAACCACCTGCTGCCGGCGACACCGAAGCTCCAGAAAAGCCCGAGGCAGTCGCTGAAGAAGCTCTCGATGCCGACAGCAAGGCTGCCCCAGTCGAGGAGCCCAAGGAAGACGCTGCGACGACATCAGCAGAAGCTCAGGGCGACGACAAAGGCTCAGCTGCTGAGGAAGTTGCCGCTGAAACACCTGATGCCAAGGTCGAAGAAGCCAAAGAGGATCCTAAAGAACCTGAAGCGGAAGCTCCTGCAGCCGAGAAGGACGGCGAATCAGCTGAGGCAAAGGGCGAGGACGAAGCAGCCGCAGCCGATGCTCCCGGGCCCGAAAAAGAAGCTGCCTCAACTGAAGCTTCCAAGGTTGACGATGAAGCTGCCAAGACCGAGCCTGCTGCTCCAGAAGCGGAGGAACCGGCTGAGGCTGATACTAAGGAGAAGGATGTCCCCGAAAGCGCTGCGGCCGAAGTAGACGCGGAGAAGAGCGCTGAGCCAACTCCTGAGTCTGCAAAGGACGAGGATGTTTCCCAACCCGCTGAACCTGCGACGGAAGCATCCGAAAAGGTGGACTCATCTGAGCCGGTGGAAGATAAGGACGAGGCCAAGGCCTCTCCAGATCAACCTGAGGCAGAAGAAGAGGCTGTCTCCAAGCCAGCTGATGATGAGAGCAAAGTCGAAGACGACAAGGCTGCTGATGCAGCTTCTGACGAGAAGACTGAGACTGTCGAGACTGCTGAGCCCGAAGAGGCAGATAAGGAGAAACCTTCAGACCCTGACACTGTTGATGACAAGGGCGACGAAGCCGCCGAACCCCAAGCGGCGAAGGAGGATGTTGGTGGAAAGGATGCCCCAGACGCCGCAGCAGATGATCAGAAATCAGCGCCTGAACCTGAAACTACAGAGCCTTCTGCGGAAGCTGAAGCTACCGAGGAGCCCGTCGCGCCCGCCGCTAGCTCAGAGAAGGATGAATCAGCCAAGGAGGACAAAGACGCTCCAGCTGAGCCCACTCCTGCCGAAGAAGCTGGCGAGCCTGCCAAGGCAGCTGAGGAGGTTGCTGAAGAGCCCAAGGCCTCCGAAGACGGTGGTGAGACCGCTGAAGCCACCAAGACGGAGCCGGCTGCGGAGGCGGAGGACGAGAAGGACACTCCTGATTCCTGGGACGACGATGCTTCTGAAAAGAACGAAGAGCCGGTTGCTCCAGCAGAACCTGCTGCTACTGCCGAAGACAAGGCTGACGGGAAAGATGAAGATCCCGCCAGCACTGAGCAAGCCAAGGAGCCAACGGAGGTCAAAGAAGAGGCTACCACTGACAAGGACGCCTCTGATCCTGATAAAGTAGACTCAGTCGAGAAGCCATCAGAAGCTCAGGAGAGCGAGGACACGGCTGCTGAGAAATCCGAAGCTGTTGCAGCTGAGCAAGCTACCGAGGACACCTCCGAGGCGCCCAAGGCTGCAGAGGCTGAAGCTGATACTGCCGAAGCTCCGCAAGCTGCCGCTGAAGATGGTGACAAGGAGGCAAAGAGTGAAGAGCCTTCTACCAAAGAGCCTGAAGCTACCCAGGAAGAGGTCAAGGCTGAGCCTGCCGCTGAGGCTGTATCCGACGATGCTGCTGTGAAGGAGGACTCAGAGAAGCCATCTGATACGGAGGAGCCATCGGCAACCGCTGATGCCCAGGAGCCTACTGAAACCCCTGCCGAGACCAAGCGGGAAGAAGAGGATGCTGATGCTCCTGAGGCCAAGGATACACCTAAGGAAGATGCAGACGATGCAAAGGCAGAGGCTGACAGTCCCGATGATGGCGCGGCAAAGGCCGAGGCGGCAGAGGAAGAAGTCACTAAAGATGAGAAAGAAGATGCCGAGGCTGCCCAGGAGGACCAGAAGGACCCTCCTGACGCAGCTAAAGAATCCGGAGAGGTAGCGGCAAAGGATGAGCCGGCAGCCGAAGCGTCTGCAGATAAGCCTGAAGCTGCAGAAGCCACTGAGCCCGCCGCTGAGGCATCTGAGGAAACTGCACAGCCGGAAACAACCGCTGAGGCTGCCGCTGCTGATGAGCCTGAGCCTGCTAAGGAGGAACCAGAGACTGAGAAGGCTGAAGCTGAGGCATCTAAGGAAGAAGCCGAGGCTCCCAAGGATGAACCTGAGGATGCTAAGGTGGAAGCTGAAGCTCCTAAGGAAGAAGCCGAGTCTACCAAGGACGAGCCTGAGGCTGAGAAGGCTGAAGCCGAGGCTCCTAAGGAGGAGCCCGAGTCGTCCAAGGATGAGCCTGAAGCTACCAAGGATGAAGTTGAGGCTCCGAAAGAACCGGAGCCAGCCGCAGCTGAGGAGCCCGAGCCCTCCAAGGACCAGCCAGCAGCCGCCGAGGAAAAGGAAACTCCAACGGCCGAGGAGCCTGAAGCTTCCGAAGCCGAAGCTAAGGCCGAAAGTGATACTGCGGAGCCCGAAGCCACCAAAGACGACGCTGAAGCTCCTAAAGCCGAACCTGAAGCTTCTTCAGACAAAGCTGAGACTGAGGATGCGGCGACCGTGAAGCCTGAAGCTCCTGAGGAAGAGCCTGATTCCGCTAAGGATGAACCTGACGCTGCCAAAGAGGAACCTGAAGCGGCCAAAGAGGAACCCGAAGCTCCTAAAGAAGAGCCTGATGCCGTTAAGGATGAACCTGAAGCTGCTAAAGAGGAACCTGAAGCTGCTAAAGAGGAGCCTGAAGCTGCTAAAGAGGAACCTGAAGCTGCTAAGGAAGAGCCTGAAGTGGCCAAAGACGAACCCGAAGTGGCTAAGGACGATACTGAAGCTGCCAAGGAAGAGCCTGACGCTGCAAAGGGGACAGATGCTAGCGAATCTGGTGAGACGGCTGAGCCTGCTGAGCCTGTGAAGGCTGAAGCCGACAGCCCCGGAGAAAAGGCCGCAGAAGCCGAGGCTGAAGTCAGTAAAGAGACTGATACCGCGGAGGAGACCGATGACAAGTTGGACGCCACCGATAAGCCAGACTCTGCCGCAGACGAGCCTGCATCTGCGGAAACTGCTGAAGCTCCTGTTGAGGATGCTGAATCCCCAGAGGCCGAATCAGGGAAGCCTGCAGACGAGGACTCGTCAGAGCCGAAGGTCGAAAAACCAGCCGAACCAGAGGCTGAGAAGGGTTCTGAAGACGAACAAAAGCCTGCAGAAGTGGCTGTAGAGGAGCCAGTGGAGCCTGAGGCTTCTCCAGAGCCGCAGCCAGCGGAGAAGCCTGCTGAACCTGAGCCTGAGCCTCCCGCTGAAGAAGCAAAACAACCTGAGCCTGCTGAGGAGGAGGCGGATGATTTAGCACAGCCCGAAGACACCAAGACTACTGTTGCTGTGCTAGACGACGCCGCGGAGCCGGAGCCTCAAGCCGAGACTGAAGACAAAGCTGCAGAGCCAGCCGCTGAGACTGACGACACTAAACTTGCCGAAGCTGAGACAGGAGACAGACCTACCGAATCTGAGGAAGCGGATAAGGCAGCTGAGGCTGCCCCACCTCAAGAAGACAAGCCGTCGGAACCAGAACCAGAACCAGCAGCTGAGGCGGCCAAGGCGGAGGCAGAGGAGCCTGTCGACAAGTCGGTCGAACCAGCCCCTGAGACGGAGGCAGCCGCCAAGCCTGAAGCAGAGAGCGTCAAAGAGCCAGAAGCTGCTGCGGAAGAAGCAAAGGCCCCTGCTCCGGAGCCGGCGGAGAAGCCCATCGAACCTGAGGTTCCGGCTGAGGAGGCTTCTAAGGAGAAAGAGGAAGAAGAGAGCAAGGACTCGGTGGGCCCGATTCCTGTTGTGGACAAAGAGGCAGTGAAACCCAAGAAAGGTGAGGCAGATTCCCTTCATGTCAATTCTGAAATTGTGCAAGACGGGGAAACGAGAGAACTTCTTCCAAATGATTCACAGGAAGGCGAAGTTCTTGAGTCGCAAGCGGATGAGCCTGCGTTGCCTACAGATCCTCCCAGCAACACTCAAGATATCCAGCCTGAGCTGGATGACGCGCAAGATGACCAACAGGGCGGCTTGAGAGACGAAAACGCAGCGACAGTACAAGAGGAGCAGCCAGAGAAAGCTTGGCCAGAGGAGACACAGGATAACACCGTCGATGTGCAAACCGATCTACCCGCTGGGCCTGCGACAGGGCCCAGCGAGGAGATACCATCGATTCCTGAAAACTCCTTGAGCCTCGTTGAGGAGCCATTAGAGAGTGCAGCAGTCAAATCAAAGGACGAACTGTCAGATTCTGTACAACCAGACGACCAACCTGCTTCAGTGGTAGAGCCTGCTCCAGTTGGAACATCAGATGACCTCGAGGTTTCTGCGGTAGTTCACAGTGTTGCAGAACCCGAAGCGCAGACTGAAATTACTCAGAACTCCGCGAGATCCGAGCAGCCACTAGAGAGCACGGTAGCTGAGTCAAAGGATGAACAGCCAGATTCGATACAACCAGATGACCACTCTGCAATAGCTGCTCCGGACAAGGCTGAGGCTGAAGATGCAACGACTGAAAAGCTTGACACTGCCAAGGGCGAACCTGGAGCTGCAGAGCCAGCTACCCCAGCAGCAGCAGCAGCAGCAGCAGCAGAAGACCTCGAGGATCCTGCGATAGTTGGCGGTCTTGCAGAAACCGAACTGCAGGCTGGGGATCCTGAGAAGTCCATAAGCCCTGTCGATCAACCTTCAGAGAGCGCGACGGTCGGTCCAACGGATAAAGATCCAGACGATCGGTCTGTGACGGCGGCAGAACCCTCTCCAGCTGGAAAACCAGAGGATGTCGATGACTCTGCGACTGTTCACAGTCTAGCAGAGCCCGCAGTGCAGACCGAAGAGGACATCAAGCCGCAACAGGACGAAGAGTCATCTCTACCCTCAGATCCCAGCTGCCCCATGGACTCGAAGGTCGACCAGCCAAAAGACGCGGCGGAGCCGAATGCCAGTCACATCGTCGAGCCAGACGTATCGGAAGACCACCCAGTAACCCTGGCTGTGACAGGAGACTTGGATGCCGTCAAAACCGAGAAAGATGCACATCAGGAGCCTACCTTACCCGATGCCAACGAGGCAGAAGGCAGTAAAATGGACACTGCGGCTCGTACACTCGACGGTCCTGTCAGCACCACTATTACAGAAGAGTCCGCCCCGTTGACTCGTGTTTCGAGCGAGACTCTCGGAAAAGAGGACTACGTCTTTGTTTCGGCGGGTGATGCTCTCGACGAGGGAGAATCAAAGGTCGAGGATACGGAACTCTTGCAGAAGGACGAGCCGCAGGCTGCAGGCACCGTTGAGCCTTCTGACGGTCACATCGGAGAATACAAAGACGATTCAAATCACACTGGAAAAGAAAGTGATTCTGAAGGTGCTGCGGTGGAACTGGCAAGTTCAAACGAGCCTACGCCTGATACTGTTCTGCGTTCTCAATCTCCTCCGAGTCCAGATGGGAATGAAGCTGCCGAGAAACCCGTTGAACCTGTTGCGGCGCATAGCCCACACCACGAGGCTGGAGAGGCGGATTCAGACGTAAAAGGACCTGAACACTCGGTTATCCCCGCTCACGCTGAGGCGCTTGATTCCAGCATGGCACATCCTGTCTCTGAGAAAGCTGTCGAGCCGTCTGAAAGCGAAAGGCCTACTCTTACGCACTCGGCTACGCAGACCGAGCAAGACTACTTCAACCATCGCGGTACGCTAGGGGCTGAAGATGGTACGGATGCTCGTGCCACTACACCTGGTGTTATGATCCCGGACGCGGACATGATTAGTCGACACCGTGCACGCACTCTACGTCGCAAACGCAAGATGTCAATGCAGCATGCCGAAGCTACAGTAGCCGCTGCTGTGGTAATTTATGCTACTGCTGAGGCCCTCAGTCCTCCTGCTAGTCCTCCTGCCAGCCCTTCACGCGCGAACAAACCTCAGAATGACCAAAACCTACCTGGTTTAGACCACCAACTCTCTTTGAATGCTGGTGGAGAGCGCGCGTCAGAAATGGTTCCTCGGGGTGGATTAGATGATGAAGACACAACTTCTCAAATGTCGGTGGCTGACTTGTATACAGACGATAGGGATAAGGCGCACGATTCCGCTCGCAGCGACCGAGATAGAGAGAGACATCGCAGACGCCGTCACTCGCATCAATCGACTCATTCTTCTAGGAGCCGGGGTGATGAGGAGCCTAAGGAGCCTAAGGAGGCACGCCGCCGCTCCTCGCAAGCATCTCACTCTTCTTCGCAACCTGCACATGGCCATGGATCCCACCACAGCCGTCGCCGCGCCGACAGCGCTGAGTCTGGATCCTTGAAGACTCCGCCTCGCACGCCCCGTCGTCGCGACAGTGGCTTCTCGGCTGACAGCTCTGGTAGTTCTGGACGTAAGCACCGGACGGCCGAGGAGCAAGCTGCTCATGAGAAGCGCAAAGCCGAGCGCCATGCCAGAGAGAAGGAACGTGAACGACACGAGTCCTCAAGGTCGCGACCAAGCCAGACAAGGCAACCCGAGGAAGGTGAGCGTGAGCGCGAGCGTCACCGCCACCGCTCCTCTCGTCGCCACAGCCAATCTAGCCACCACTCGCGTCCTGAGCCACCCAGAGAGGTTTCGAAGGAGCCACCTCCCAGAGAGCCGCCAGTTGGGGAAGATGGCATGCCTGAAAAGAAGTTCTTTGAGCTCAAGAACGCCGAAGGTGTGTTGAGGAGCAGCTCTATTACGCCACCTCGTGAAGAGCCAGTTCCTGCTGAGGCTCGCGCCGGCACGCCTCCACGTGCTGAGCTGTCTAGGAAGTCTGGTACGACAAGGTCGAAACACAGTTCCAGCAGGCGCTCAACAGATGAGGCGCGACCCAAGTCAAGCAAGCATCGTGAGCAGCCTCCCGCCCCCTCGGCTCCTTCTAACAGCCACGGCCCGCCTGAGGACGCCGCGAGGAGAGCAAGACACGAGGAGCGGAAGAAGGCTAAGGACAAGGAGGAGAAGAAGCCTGGTGGTATTAAGGCTGCATTCAAGAAGCTCTTTAACTAGAGAAACTTTGGATTCGTGTGGCGAGCATTTATTTTCTTGTACTTGACGAATTACGTGTATTATGAAGCGTGGTTTGGTGTTTCTTTTCGTGGGGGCTTTGCCACTAATACGAATCAGCCGTATGCAACCCCTTTACTTTTCGAGATCAGATTGAAATAACAACTTTTCGCCATCCTATGAGAACGGTCCAATTAGACTTCGTGCCCCTGCCCCTGGCTAAGATTTAAGCTCCCCGCAACTATCTGTAAGATGAAGCAGCCACATGTAGTGAATATGCTCACCATCAGGGTGTGCCAGTCAGCGTTGTTAATTCAATGTCAGGTACAACGCAACCACTACCACTCGAACACACGAAGCCAAACTCTTCCCATGCATGACAGAGGGTATTTCGAGGTATTCGTTGGTAATATTCAACAAGTTATCCAACCTTGATAGCCCAGCTGTCAGGCAAGGCTTTGGCAGTAGACTATTCTAAGCGTCAACTAGACCTGCTCAACCGCCGATCCAACAGTTTAGATAGCACTTACCTCCTGAAATTGATGCAGTCTCAAGGGACGATGAATGGACATAAAAGCCCGGACGCGAACCCGTAAATGTTTTACTTCCTTTTCCATCCCATCCCATCTGGAAATCCAATCCTTCACGCCTCACGCCTTCTACCCTTCTCAACCTTCAATTTACCCACCGTCAAGATGAAGGGTGCCGTTGTCATCACTCAGGCCTTTGCCCTCGGGGCTCTTGCTCTTCCTGCCAAGATCTCTCCTGGTGACAGGTCGTCTAAGCTCCAGGAGGCTCTTGAGGATACTGAGCCTGGCCAGGGTATCAAGCTTGCTGAGATCTTCGGCGACGAGGCCAAGCTCCTCTCTAAGCGCCAGGAAGATGGTGAGGCCGACGCTACCACCACCCTTACCGAAGATCCTGCCGAACCTACCGCTACCGACGATCCAAATGGTGGCGGCGGCTACTATCCCTACAACTGCAACCCCGCGTCCTACTCCGACCTCTACGCCTACTTCGACGACACTAAGTTCGGTGCCTCCGCTGAGTACAGCGAGGCAGAATGGTGCCGCGACGCCGACGGCAGTGCCACCGGCAACAAGGACACCCAGAAGGCCAGCGAGTACCTCGAGGAGTCCGATGGCGAGATCTTCTATGGCAATGTCGAGAACTGGCCTTGTCCTGACGACTCGGACCCTAGCGGTGGGTGCCCCAGCCCCGTCGACCCTGACGATGGCTCTGACACTGATGTCGATCTCCCAGACCTCACCCAGGCCCAACTCGACGAGCAGCAGGCCCAGGAGGACCTCGAGCAGGCCCAGCTCGATGAGGAGCAGGCTCAGCTCGACGAGGAGGCTGCCCAGTCTCTCTTCTCTCAGATGACCGGCAGCACCCGCACTACCATGGCCACTAGCACCGTTCCCGCTCCTGAGACCACCGAGACTGCTGTCATCACTGACACCGTCACTGACACCGTCGCCCCTGAGCCGACCGTATAAGAATTCCATTCACTCTTACTAGTAGCAGCAAGTGTCATGCGAGCGTTTCAAGAGCAATCGTGCGAGTAAAACTTAACTGCGTGGACTGTTTTTGAGGTTGGGAGCTATCTACGATTTGTTGCAAATATGCACCCGGACTTGCTGGAAATTTACGGTTCAGTTGCTGGTGGATCTTTCAATTTCAAATCGATTCTGGGTAGATAAATACTAGACAAAAAAGGAATTAATCAGTTGTTTCCCTCCTTTTTCAAAATGACTTGCCCATCAATTGCTGTCAAGCATCGTGTCCTGATGTCTCCATGATAGTTCGTGTTAAGGCAGCTTCTGCCAATGATCGTCAAGCACTCTCAACATAAAATCACTTGTGAGACGTTTCCTGAAACTGAATAGCGTTGGAAACAAACCTCAGGGCCCAAGAGAAGGTGGCTGTAAGTGAGATGTCGTTGAGCAAATAGAAGCACGTGATTCGCCTAGAAGTCATTAAGTTAGCGTTGGGGGCTCAAGAAGAGGTGGGATGAAGTCGGTCGGCTTATCAATGATCCGACGCAACCCTAATTTTTCGCAGCGAATTTCGACACCCCACCAAGATTTCTTGTGGAAATTTCCCCGATAATCGTATATCTCCAACCACCATCATCACCATATCCAACCCGAGCGCAGGATTCGACCTCTTTGCGTCTCTCTCACCAATCCACCACTCAATCCATCACTACAATGGCTCCTCAGACTGTACGTATATGACACCGCTTTGCTGTAAAGGCAACCACCCTCTCTTGCGTATTGTTTGCGCCGCGGGGGTGGGAAATCGCCCGGAAAATGCAGTAGGCTAAGGTCAATTCACTCAATAGCAGAAGAAGGGCGGTAAGGCCCAGAAGCAGACGAAGAAGGTAAGCTCTCGCTCTTCTCCCTCAAAGTATTGTACATAGAGCAGCATTTTCTAACTTGCCATGTCTAGTTCGTCATCAACGCTTCTCAGCCCGCCAACGACAAGATCTTCGACGTCTCGGCTTTCGAGAAGTTCCTCCAGGACCGCATCAAGGTCGAGGGCCGCACCAACAACCTGGGCGACAACGTTGTCATCCAGCAGAAGGGCGACGGCAAGATCGAGATCATTGCTCACAACGAGCTGTCTGGCCGCTACCTCAAGTACCTGTATGTTTTTCCCCTTAGGAGGGGCGGACGCCCACCACGCTCGACTTACAAAGAGAGAAATACTGATTTATTTGTTTCTTCCAGGACCAAGAAGTTCCTCAAGAAGCAGCAGCTCCGTGACTGGCTGCGCGTCGTTTCTACCTCCCGTGGCGTCTACGAGCTCAAGTTCTACAACGTTGTTAACGACGAGGCTGATGAGGACGAGGACTAAGCAATACGCCCGGAATGCTAGAATAAAAGAAAATCAGGGATCACGGGCTGCATTGGTCAGGCGCACAAAATGGCTTTGGAGTCTCATTGGGTTTCATACGATATCTCTCGAACACTCTTTACGGAGCAAGTAGAAGCAATCTGCCAATATAACCAAACCATTTAAGTGGCATCTTTTGACGTCCTTCTATTTGTATAATCTAACGTGACCTGACATGTGACGCCGTAACTCATGCTATTGTAACACACTTCTATCACACTTGGAATGTATAATCCTTGACGGATGCGCTTCAGCCTGGTAATCCTCGGAAGACAGCTTCCCACACCAGCAAAGCCATAGCATTGGCTGGGAAAGCCCTCAGGAAACACGGCAGAAACCCTCTCCAATACCCTCTCCACCCCGACTCACGATAAACAGCTTTCGCGGCATCCTTCCACCTCGGGAACTGCTTCTTCCCGTCGCCCAAACCCCCACCCAGCGGATCTGTCATGATACGCTGCTTCACCAAGTCGCACGGATAGCTAGTAAGCCAGAAGATCTGCGCACTCAGACCGCCCGCCCAGAAGTTGATCGCGGGCGTACTCATTTGGGTGCTGTTGCGCATCCATCGGGATATAACGTCGTAGCTGCTCCACCAGCAGAAGAAGAAACTGCGGAAGAGTAGTGTGGCTGAAAGGCCGTGGAATACGCCCGCAATTCCGTGGTGTCGGTATATGCGGGATAAGCAGTCGATGGGCCCGGAATATAAGCGATCGGCCTTCTTAGCGGCGTATTGGATTTGCAGACGAGCTTTGATATGCTCGACGGGTGCAGCGATGAAGCTGACAGTAGCGCCGGCGAACATACCCGCGATACCATGACCTACGGCGGGTAGCTGAGGCTTCTCAACGCGGAAGACATGGTCGGCCATGAGGCGGCGATAGACATTTAGGGAGCCCATCATAATAGAGTCCATGAACATCCACCCCAGCAGCGGAGGCGTAGCGCCCTTGTAGAGACCGCGAACACCCTCGCGCTTGACCGTCTGCGCGACACATTGGAGCGGGCCGCTGAAGCGAGTCGTATCGGTAGTTTGCAGCCGCACTTTGACAGTATCGAATGGATGTCCGACTATAGACAATGCGCCCAACGGCGTTAGCAATCAATCTTCAGGGACGACCGGAGGAGAATGAGGGCAAGAAGCGTCGCGCTACTTACCGCTTAGCTTGGCCACGCCGCTGAAGACACCAGCGACAAAGCCCTTGTAGTCATGGCCGACGGCAGACTTTTTCTCTGGTTCCTGCTGCTTCGCGAGCGACGTCGCAGGCGCTGGCTGCTCAAGCGCCGGAGATGCTGTAGGAGCCATGCTCCGGAGTCAATTGGAATCGCAGCCGGCTCTCGCAAATCTTGTTCTGGCGCGAGACCTCTAGATGTTGGTGTTGATGTCTTTTTGCAGGTAAACAAAATTCAGCGCCGTGTCAGCGACTGGAATCCATGAAGATCTTGCGATGTCGGAGAGCAGGGGAGCTAGGGCGCAATTACGTATGTGGGAACTACCTAGGATTAGAAATCCATTGGGCACGGCAACATCACAGAAGAAGCAACGCTTGAAAAGAACGGATAATATCCGAAGGGAAAATGAAGAAAAGCTGGTAAGAATCATGAGGATTGGCGGGATTACTTTATCTTAGTCCAACCAATTCACTGTCAGGCATTTTACGCTGATTACTCCGACCGGCCCCTCATTCTCCGATTTCTTACTTCACGACTAATTCGCAGGATCGCCATTTATTTACACCCCGCCCCACGCGTTGTAGTCTACCTGTCATTATTAGCTAAACATCAGCTTTCATCTTTTACCACACCAGCTAGCTGTCTTACAAGTGTGGATCAAATGTCGATAAGAGCCGTCTACAGTCACGTAATGGAAGGATCTCAATAAGTAAAAAGGTAATGGGATCGAAACTCCCTATCAATTCATATCGTTCCGCCCCAAAGTTACTAGCAAGCAACTTTTTCTTTTCCCTTTAAAAACAAGAAAATGCAATGATATCTAAGTTAAAAACACTCGTAAACGGCTACCGAGGAGCCGACGAGTATAACATGCGTGTGACCTAATCTTTCGCGGCGTCCTCTGCCACATTTCCGCTCCTACTGCCTGCTCCCTTCCCTGATGCGTAGTAAACCCAAGCAAATGGTCAAAGCGCTTTGAAACGAGATAGCCATGTCATATCGTCGTGATGAAATTGGACAGAATGTCCAGATGAAAGTTCCCAATTTCCTCCTCGCTTGCTCATATCTTCTCCCCCCATATTGTGGACAAACTTGATTAAAAGTCATTTGGCGAAATTGCCAGACGTAGGGTCGCCCCTACCATCTGACAGGTGATTTTTTTTCTTCGTGTTTTTTTTTTATTTGCGATTGCGCGAGCTTCTCCTCTCACAATTCTGCTGCTTGAGTGCGTCCACCCAAGCAGGCAAAGAATGCTCAAGGGATCATGATGCAACTCCCTTCATGGGTTGCGCTTGAATAACCAGTCGACGCGGTCCCCATCACGACGAACGTTTTTCTAAAACGTGTCGGTGTCCTGGCTGTCAACGGTACCAAAAGTATCTAGGACAAACTGTTAGCATATATTGAATTTCAGTGAAACATATTGGAAGCTACTTACCTCTCTTGCGACGCCTCTCTTCCCTTGCAGCAGCGTCATCCTCAGGAGTCTTGGGGGTCATGGCACGCGGACCGCTAGGACGACGGCTAGGCATACCCAGGGCAGTGTTGAGGTTGCGATTCTCTGGTTTAGGGCTGCCACTACCAGGGCTAGCAGGATCTACTGAGCCATACCCATCGTCATACAACTGGCTCGAAAGAGGGCTTCCCTTGGCCAATCTGGAGATACGAGATCGAGGAGGAGTGCGTCCTGTACCGTAGCCCTCAATTGGTTCCTTGGGTGGTCGGGGAGGCCCTTGCTGGCTGGTTGGAGAGGTAGGCCAGTAGTCACCCTGTGGTGCTGCGTTAGACGAAGAGTTGCTGTATCGGTTGGTGTTTTGTGGTGGCAGTCTGTTCAGGCTTGTAGCAGACCCAGCCCAGTCGGCAGATCTCGGTGATGTCGGGTCATCGTACTCCTGTGCAGAGGTCTCAAGGGCAGTCCGGAAACGCTCTGTCTGCCCTGGCCTAGGCTGAGGGTGCTGTAGGTTTAGCGAGTTACGATGAGCCCTGTACTTGGGATGATCCGGAGTTGCGTAAGCCGCTGGTTGTTGTGATCCACGCTGGTCGTCATGCTCGATTGTTGTGCCCAAGTTAGGGTCAGAGAATCCTGTATGCAACTTGTCTTCGCCGTAGGGATCATGCTCATACCCGTGTCCATGACCATAAGAAGCCAGACTAGATTCTGATCGAGAGGGATGAACCTGGCTATCGTGCTTCGGATCCTTCTTGAAATTGCCGCTTCCACGGAAAGCCTTACCAACGCTGGAAGCGGTCGTCTCTGACCAGCGAGAAATCTTAGGAATCCAGCCCGATGAGCTACCGGACTTGTGCTTCTTGCCCTTCTCAGTGCGTGGTGTGTTATCGGCACTCAACGCTTGTTGGGGATCTGAGGAAACGTGGTTGGAAGGGCTGTCGGGGGGCACGGAGCCGCCACGAATAGATCGATCGTAGTATGCAGCGCCACTCATCATGGGATCGGTGCGCTCATTTGACGGGCTGGGATGATCATATTGGTACTCATCCTCGTGCTCCTGGACTGTGCTAACTCTCTTGTCGTTGGTAGGTCGAGACATGTGGCCACGAGATTGAGGAACCGAGAAGTGTCCCGACTGGCTGGCGTGGCTGGCAGTGGAAACTCCTTCGGGCTCGTAGCCTCGATCCTGCTCATATTGCCCTTCAGGCTGCAGATTCTCGAATGATGGACCTTGTCCGGTAGATCCAGGCTGGGCAGTTTGAGTCTTGAGTACGTCCACTTCACCAAGCAATTGCATTAGCATATCTTCGATGCGGCCTAGATCATTGGTGCCCTTGGAGCTTAGGCCAGCAAGGGCTCTCTTCCAGAGATTCTTCTTCTTGGATGCAGCATCGTCGATTGTACTGGTGCCAGGCTGCGATGCGCTCTGGATAGAGCGAGAGGCTGTGCCGGGGTAAGGTCGGGGTCCATTGATGGCCTTCTGGAGCTTCTCAGTGTTTTCAGCGCCTGAGAAGATAACGTCGTCTCCAGTATCCTGGATGAGCTCCTTCATCTCGCGGAAAGAGTTTCGCATCTCCAAAGCGGCATTCATGAGTAGAGCCACGATTTCCGTGTCGCGGGCACTGCGTTGGGCGTCTCGCACCATAAGCTGGAAGAGAAATTGTTAGTAAAAGCGAATACAACTGCGTAACCTAAAGGTTCCAATACTTACATGTTGCATCAAGGCGACAATGTCCTTGTTCTCGATGCGGTCAATGCCACCACCCGTAGCAGCATCGTAAAATGGTGATTCCATGCCTTGCGACATGCCGCTGAGCTGGCGCGTGCCAGCGTTGCCCTTGGGCATGTAGAACGGGTCGTCGCCTCCAGCAGCTTGTAGAGGGTCCGAGAAGTCAACTGCCTTGCCCTTGGGCTCAGTGTCAGGGGATCGAACATTAGGTCCGTTTGACATGTATCCCTCATCATACTTCTGACCGAACCCGGGGCTGCCGGTGTTGTAAGGGGCAGCGTACGATGCACCAAGGCCACGGGCTCCGAGAAGATTATCATTCAGAGCCGGGTTCACAATCGGGCTCGCATCCTCGTAAGGGTTGGTAAGAAGTGTGTCGCGCTTGCGGTCATCCGATGTTCGCTGCCAGTCGTCCTGATCCTGGCTCATCTCGCGGCTATGAGCGCCTGCGGCCATTCCCATGCCTGCAGCAGCGCCAAGAACTGCCGCGCCAGCGGCGGTTTCTGAGATTCCTAGGCCCCCTTCGTTAGAGCCGTTGCCTTTGTTCTGAGGAATCACTTGTCCGTAGTCAGTCAGGCTACGCTGTGTAGGCGTCGCTCTTCCAGACCACTGGCCGTCACCTGGTGCGCCATCAAGACGCTCTTGGACTAGAGAGGGGTTGGTCTGAGCATCTTCGTCTACGTAGCCGATTTCTGGCATAGGGTCGTCAAGATCCGGCATTCCACTGGCGGCCATTTTCGGTGCCTCGTCGTATGAAAATCGGTCAATGCTGTGAGCGGGGGTGTTCCTCGGCTCGTAGCCCTCCATGGTACGCTCCTTGAAGGACTTGTTTCGGGCGACGCCCGCAGGCACCCAGTTGTCGGATACGTCCTCCACAGTCGCTTGCTTCCTCTCTTGCGCCGCCTTGAGGGCGGCAGCAGCAGCACCAACAGCTCCCGCGGTAATAGCTGCCTCTGAAGCAGTTGGAGACTGGCGGTAGCGAGAGCGAGTAACCTTGCGCCCTTGGTCGTCAAGTTCATACTCCGAGTATTCATGCGAATGACCCTGTGACTGAGCACCAGGGGTCGAGTGCCTGTCGTCGAGCAAAGCGCGCTGTCCGTCCATAGAGCGCTTCTCAGGGCTGCCACCACGGCTGCTGTGGGTGCGGTCGTCGTAAGAAAGCGTCGAATCCCGAGCCCCAGCATAGTCATATCCAGAGCCACTTGTGAGCACAGATTGGTCGAGCATGGAGCCATCCACGAGAGAAGCTACATTGGATTCAATTCCACTGCCCGGGTGGATGATGTTGGGATTCGCTCCAACGCCCCGTACAGCCTGGCCAGTCGATACAGGCCCAAGCTCGCTGTCCTCAGTATACGTAGTGTTGCGGTAGCCAAGCCCTGAGCTTCTGGGGCTTTGCAGGTCAGCCGAGCCCCGATCGAACTCCTGGCTGCGCATGTTACTAGGGACCGAACCCAGGGAGTGTGCGGATCCACCGAACCGTCCGCGCTCCATAGATTTCCGCGGTGAACCGTATGCGTCACTGACAGAATGAAGATCCTGAGAATGCCGAGGATGCTGGGCCTCACTACCGCCTTCCGTGTAGCCAGAAACGCTAGGGATGGGACTCAGGCCACGAGCTCCAGCCTGGTATGGAACGTACTTCAGAGGAGGAGGCACGTCCTGGGTGCTGAAATACTCATCCTCAAAAGAGCGGTCAGGATAATCGCCAGGGTCGGAAATGTCACGCTCGGCGTCATCGATGTATTCGTCGCGATGACCCATGGGCTGCTTGCGACCGCTCTCGTCTGGCTCATACTCTTCAATGTAGTCGTCCGTCTTCTCACCACGTGGAAGAGCTGTCAGATCTCCATGAGATACATTAGCGTGGTGTGTGCGCAGAGGATGTTGGAAATCTGCTGGTAGTCCTCTTGAAACGTCCGTACCCATCATTTCCTCGCTTGCCGAGTGAGGTCTGTCCGACTCGGCAGACAGGATGGAAGTTCGTGTCATATCTGAAGGATTGATGTCGCTCATGAGAGGCATAGGAGGTGCAGGAGCCAGTGAGGAATCATCATCGTAGTCATCAACATAGCGATCGCGCCCTGCGCTGCGGCTCATGCCATTCTCATTTCTTCTCCTTCGCCTGTCGCGTTGCCTCCTGTCTTCAGATTGAGGCTTTTCATCCAAGGCAGAAAAGCCTTTGCTGACAGCGGAGCCAGTCGCCGCGGCCTTGAGCATATCGCCAGCGCCGCTGCGCCTCGGGGTTGTAGGCTCGGCCTCTTCCACCGCATACTCATCGTGCATAGAGTCGCGGCTGATGCTGCGCGGAGAGCTGTCGCCGTAATCATGACGAGCTTCGCGGTTGCGGCCCTTTCCAGAAACGCTGCGTTGGCCCGAGGACCGCCTGCGGTCCGGAGTTGTAAGGTCCTCCCGTGAGACGGAGGTGCCAGTCGATGTGACAGAACCTCGGCGAGTCTCGCGCTTGCTGGATTCTCGTTTGAGGGCGCTCAGCTCGGGTAGTATTAATCTCCGAATAGCATCTTCGACTGTCTCTAGTAATTTGGGATTGTTAATAGAAGACTTGGAAGCACCAGACCGTGTGGATTGCGCATCTAGGGAACGGTGGCTTGGCGATAGGTTGGAGGAAACAACGCTCGAATCCACGCCCGAGACATTGGATTCCTGCGGACCACGACTGGAACGGTGCCTGGATGACCGGTCGTCGCCCGGTTGCTCGCTAACACTGCTTGTTCTGCTCTTTGTTCGTCGCTTCTTGTCCGATTTATCTTTCCCTTTATCCGCAATTTTTACTCGCTCCCTCCTTCTGTTGCTTTGCCCCTGCTCAGCAGCGTAGCCTGCTAGAGCGCCTGCGCCAGCGGCGGCAGCAATTGCACTGCCTCTTGAAGGGCTGGATGAGCGCTTGAAGTCGGTCCCTGTTCCTGGGCCTGAGCCATCGAGAAAGCTGTCGGCCGGGATGGCAGAGATCTCAGAGGCATCAACAGGCTGATAGCTCTCGTGAGAGGGAATCAGCGGACTGGCTGGCCTCCGACGTCGACGGGGATGATCGATCTCAATGTCTATGGGATTTCTCGAGACATTCGATTCCTCGGTGGCGGAAGCGTAGGATGTCATGCTATTGGCGTCTTCGCCGCTGGCGTCGGGGAATTCAATTTGACGGGTTTCTGTACCTGAATCCAGCGGGATTCTTCGGGTGAGGGACGCTTTGCGCGAGTTCTCGGTGACCTGGAGATGCTCTCCCTTCTTCCTGGAAGGCGTCAGGCGTACGCGCACGCTAGGTCTGCGCTCGGTTCGGGAGCTTGACTCTTGGCCTGACGAGCGGCTGCCTTCAAAGTATTCGATGAGTAGGGAGGTCTGTGACGGGTTTGGCTTGTGTCCGCGAGTGCGGATAGTTACGGGCGTGCCGTCGTCGGGAATGGAGTAGGAAGATTTCTCGTCGCCAGGCTTGGAAAGACTTGTCTCTAGCTCAGTGGGCGTCTGGATTTCGGTGTCGGTATCGGTCGGGGCAGGAAGCGGCGGAGCCTTCTTGGAGCCGACGCCCATTGTGATGGGCAAGCAAAGTGGCGACCCCCAGTGCGCAGGAACTCTGGGTATCCCGGTGAGCTCTTTGAGGTTTTGAGAGGTGAGGAAGCAAGAAGGCTCTCAAGATGTCGTTACGGGAACGGGAGAGTATGAGGCGATTTGAGGTTGCAATGTTAAGACATGTGGGATGGACGATTAAGGCTCGCTAGCAGAAGAAATTCTGTCAAAGCAAAGTCAGTCAGTCTCAGTCTCAGACAATCGCAACAAGCAACACAATCAGTGAGGGGAGCACTCACACAAACAAAAGAGTAAGTCGAATCGAGAAAAGAAAAAAGCAACTGCTACAGCCCGCTACTCAATATCCAGACCAAAAATCTGGTCGTCGTCGGGGTATGATCAAGGAAAGGCCAGCAAGGAAGCGTTAGAGGCCCTGTAGTCGTCGATGGACGATGAGGAGCATGCAAAAGACGAGTATCAAAGTCAAGTCGACAAAAGCTGGGCTGGAGTTGGACTGGGCTGGGGCTGGGCTGGTGTGGGCGGTGGGCAGGCAGATGGGATGGATGGGTGGTGTGGATCAGAAGCGGGCGGCGAGCCGGCGATGGTAGCTGGCAACGGCTGGGCTGATGGCAAGCTTTGCAACCGGAGCAACGAGATGGAGGAACGGTGATGTCGACAGGGGTGTCGACCTGGCCGCCGTCGCCCTGCCGCAAGCTGTGATCCTATCGAAGGGTCGATGGCCACGGGAACGAGGTGATTGGCGGTGACGTGCACGCAGCTAGTGCAAAGTGCAAAGTTGCTCACTCACTCTCGGGAGGAGGCACTGCTGCTGCGTCTGGTCGGAGTCTGTCTATCTGTCTGTCTGTTCTGTCTGTCGATGATGCTCGCAGCGCCTTGCAGCAGCCAAGCGAAAGTACGAGCACCGGGCAAGCGCAGGTAACCGCAGCCGTTAGAGGTCGCAGGGTGGGCACGAGGTTTCTTTCTCGAATGCTGCCCGACCAACAGCAGCAGCGTTAGCAACGATGGGGCTTTGTTTATGTTCGATAAAATGGGGCCTTGGGCTGGCCGGGGGGTGGTTGATGAGTTGGCGTTGCCGATGGTCTTGGCCAATTGGGGCTTGTTGGCAGGGGAGGAGGTTGGGGTTCAAGCCTTGAAGGTGGTGGCCGGCCAGGGTTTCGTGAAGGCCTCCTCTATCACCCATTTTACTATACTATCACAAATGTGACCCGAACCATTCTATTCGCAAAGTTCATACTACTACAGTATCAACCGTAATAGGTAATACCATCATCATCTGCAAAACTGACGATCTCCTTCCAGCCATGATCCATGCCGACACCGATATTGTCAATCTGGATGCCAACAAAGCCGTCGCCAAGGTGGGTTCCACTGTCACACTCACAGGTACTTCGTTCTGGTATAAGCAGTGCCCGCAACCGAAGTACCGCTAAACACCTCTTCGTCACATAATAATATTTCGACTTGCCCACACAGGCAGGCGTGGGACGGGCAGCGCCGCCACGGGAAGGCTAACTAAGAGCGTAACTTGCACACTCTTCAACTCAAGCCAATTTACTACTACTACTAGCAGTAGTTAATGTGGCCCTAAACAAATTCAAATTCTATTGTTCTCTAACAATCCCGCCACATTGCGGTATGTACTGAATTATACCTGCGACTCACCTACCGACGATACTGCAACGGTCTCAACGACCATTCCACATCACCGTGGGGGGACATGGGGTACCTCGAACAAAACGTGCCGAAAATATGACAACCATACACATAATGATATGTGAGTGCTTTCTACATGAACTATGATGCATGTGTTGTGTTCCTACATATTTATCCTCAATTACTCAATCACGGTAAGCGCCGGGTTTCTTATTACTCTAAGATTGCCCTCGCTCCACCCCGCGCCATCTTGACCAGGCTTTAAAATGAATATACACGGCTTGTACGGGTATTTTCGATGAACAGCCTGGTTGGATTCAAAGAAATGGTTGAAACCTGCTTCTTTAAACTACATGGGAATCGCAACTGCCGTGATCATGGTTCCTAATTACTAGTAATATCGGGTGCAAAATTACAACTACCTGAATATGCCTCGTTCCGTCCAGCGTCCCGATATCGTGAGACAGTGGCGCACGCTTCGGGCTCAGCTGTCGTCGTCACAAGGCCCACGAGGAGCAATCTGACAGTCGGCTTCATGGCTAGCGTTCATGAGCCCCTTCGACTATTCATTATCGAGCCACAACCGCGCCATTATGCCGTTTAGTCTTCATGTACTCGTGCTAGGCATCCTATCCATAATTTTCCGAGTCACCACGATCTATCAACAACCTGGAGGGTTACCCTCGGCTCCTGGAAGGCCGCAGCTGTCAGTTCGATTTGCCGTTTAAGGGCCTCCTGTAGATCCTCCGCCAGGCGACTGGGTCGCCACCACGCATCCCTTCTGCAAGACCAAGCACAACACATTCTCTTACTGCCTCCCCGCCAGTAGTATTCGTAGTACAGAAAATTCTTATCCTGCGTTCTCGACGCTTGTACAACGTGCATTCAGACCAAAGAAAATCCTCCCTCTCCTTTTCCTCCGGCCTAAGCCCAAACTCCGTATACCTAAAGTCCCCCCGGCCTCGGCAGCGAACGAGACCGTCCCGCCGCTCTAATAATACAGAAATTGTTATAATTTATTCCACACAAATCTCCCGCCCCCAACCAAAGCTCAGCTCATCGACTCCAAATGCTTCCCGGATTTTTGTCGCATAGCATTGTCAGTGAATCGCCGGGTCATTTGTACTTCACCAGCAACGCACAGGTTTCTTCCGGCCGGTGCTTGCCTCCTTTCTCCTTCAGGTAATACTAAACCTCGTAACGACCTGTTTCCAACCGTGGAAGACCGAACCACCGATCCTTCAGATGGCAGAACACGGACCCGATTGGATGTGCTGTTTGTAGTGGCTGTTCGGTCAATGCGAGACATGTCCTGGTTGTTCAAGCCTCCCTACAGAACCATGTCAGGTACAACTACGTAATTCCAAAGAAGTTCGGAAAGGGGGCATAAAACCCCTGGGGCAGATGAAATTTCGCCTGTTAACTTGTAATTCATTATGGCTACTCAGTAATTGTGCCAGCAAGTCTATGATTCGTCTTCTTTTTTTGGGTTTGGTAGTCGTACAGTGTTCGCTATGCTTTCGTAAGGGTATTATTGCATTCATGACCAAAATTCAACGCCACGCCACATGATGCAGTAAGGATCTCCCGCACCAGCGCTCTTCTAGAAATAATTAACCTTGCCAATCTTGGACGTGCCCGCCAATCCAAGAAACCCAAATTAGCTTTCCTAAGCCCAACGTTGATGGTTACTGGTAACAGCTGGCCCTGGCTCAACAGGATATGTAGGCGGGTTGGCCATTCCAGACTCCATGTTCCTTAGCTCCGTCTCCTGGACGTTGCCATCCCTCTTTCCATCATACGGCGGCGGTGCCTCGCCTAGCTCATTCAGCCCTTCCTGCGAGCGAGTAACCCCCCACGGCGCCCAGCGTCGAGTATTCGGGTTGTAATAGCTTCGGCCGTTCGGTGGTGGATGGCCCATGTGAGCGGCCGTTCGGTCTTGGGGCCATTGTCCAGGATGCAGGGCAGCCATGCGGCGGCGGCGTCTGCGGTTGAAGAGCATAAGGGCGACAAAACCAGCGATGAACAGGACGAGCAGAGGGAATATGACGTAGGAAAAGGGCTGGTCTGTCATGGACCACGTCCAGGAGCTGTTGTCATCCTCGTCGTCAGCCATGGCGTTGATGATATGAGTGTCCGAGTCTGACGAATTCGATGAGGAAGGGAAGCAGTCGATCGAGCGGTGGTTGACTTCGATAGAATGAGAGGGAGGGAGATCAAGGGGTCACCCTCCGACGCTGCTTGTCTCGTGATGTCCTACCCAGCACGAGGTGAGGTTATGTAGGTGATTGTCGTAGGAGTAGCACAAGTGGTGGCTGTGAAATTACACAAACAGAGGCAAGATGGTGGAAGATTGCTACTGCCCAGTCAATATGCAACGTTCGTTGATATGGGAGGCGATGGCGAAGAGAGAAAGAGAAGAGGTCAGGAATGCAAGCTGTGGTTGTCGGGTTTGATGGAGTGTCTGAAACCGGAGTAAACGGCTTAGGCTGGGTAGCAGGATGGAGACAATGGGCACGAGGGTGACAAGTACTTGGTGAGTTTATGAATCTCAGACACTCGAAACCTCCCAAGCCACTACCTATCATTATATCAAGAAATCAGCCAGTGAGGTCTGAGCATTTGCACAGCGAAGTGCGTAAACGGTATAAACCAGAGCAGACCCTTGTTCAATGGACCGGCTTCTGGGCCACCCCTTCTTCAGGCGTTCACAACGCCCAATTCATTATTGATTCTAGTCTAGCGGCTCAATCAATGAATTGAAATGATTCCCCAAAACAACACAAATTGAAAGTTATGAAAGGCCCCGCAGGCCGGCTTTTGCAGCTGCCAGCCTTGGAGTTGGAGTCGTCCAGCCTGCAAATCCCGACCCCTGGGCGTGGCGAAGTCCTTGGCTTGGGAACCAGCGCTCATCTCTAATAGGTGAGATGCAATGCCCAGCCGACCACTCAGTCTGGAATCATTCGACGAACGCAGATGCCAAGGCTTCGACGACCAAATCCTTAAGTCACAATTATGCCATTCTTCGATGATCAGGAGGTAGATTATCGCCGCGCCCGATATCCCCCGCGATCCTACAACTCCAGTGCGACTTGTATTGACCGAATTCGAGCCTTCGGTCAGATTATGAGCATGATTGATTCTTGATCTCATTCTTCGGTAACTTCTGACGGGGATGCAGGTCTGGATGGACCCTAGCTGCGATCGCCCGGCCTCCTTGATAAGCTTAATTTCAAGCTCCACCCCATTCCATCCTTAGAGACTACCATCACCCAAACCGTCCAGGTGGCTTGGCTGCCAGCCATATCTAGAGCGTCTCGCCGGAGTGACCATCTCATCACTTATCTCGTTAAGATGACACGATATCCAAGACTCACTACTCGCGGGGTGGACGGAGGGGATAGTCTCCTCTGAGAATTGCCAGGGGTGTGCCTTTTCGTACTCCCTTCTTCTCCTTGCTGCTCGTTCTTCCCGGATCCGCTGTTCCCTCTCCACGTCCCTCTCCTCGGATCCATGCTTGCGTCTTGAGTACATTTTATTCCACATCTTCTTGCTCATCCGCTTCAACTCTTTTCTTGACAATTGCAGCATCAAGGCGACAGCTTCTGGCCCTTCCAGGGGAAAATAGCTGCCAAGCACGGCTAGTCGTTGCAATCTCTGGTCTATCTCATCTTGAACCTGGACAGCGTCGCAGCTCTTAGCCACCAGTATTAAAAGGCATCTCAAGGTAAAGAAAGCGTCGTTACCAGCACAGTGGAATCCTCGAGCCGGGCATCCGAGCTTTTTTGTCAAGCTCTTTAGACCCCAGCCACCCTGAGTTGGAAGAACCACAGCAGCGATATCCTGAGTATCTATAATTCTGGAAAACGCGTACAGCCGGAAGCCGAGATGCTTCAATACCTTGAGCTCATTGCCGACGCTATGACCAACGAGTATGACAGTCCTTAATGAAGGAATCAAGTCTTCAAGTCTAGACTTAATTTCGCTAAAGTGAATAGGCGTGTTACGTCCAAAGAGGAACCGGCGCCCCATCCTTGACGGGACACCACATTGATTCAGTTGCCTCGAATACCGGTACCCGTAACTGAAGTTATATCTTGAAATAATGTCGAGTTCTGTCCGTGAAGAAGCGTTGATCAAGTCTCTTGTGTCCAGTATGGCAACCCCGAGTTGGCCTCTAGGATCTTTTTCATCTTCCAGGAGAGCATTGGTGTTTTCAAAATCGATCGATACAATAACAGCACCATCCTTATCATCGTTATCAGGCTGCGTGCTTTCCAGCTCGGAAACTCCGACCCATTTCTGTAGGAGCAGAAGGCTGTCAAGTGTGGTCACCTGCTTTTGGATGCGACGTTCTTGTCCCATGTTGGCCTTGTTGTGCAACTTCTTATAAGACCATAAAGGACGTAGTCGATGACCGAATATGAAGCTTCAAATTTCAAGCAATTTGGGATATTTCACGTTCGTGAATTAATTTCCTTCCTATAGCGTACCAACTGTGGTCAAGTCGGCCAGAACTTGCAGATTGTGGTGGTTGAGAGAGATTGTGTTAGAATCATGATAGTATGAGGTATGTGAAAATAATGTAGTAAACAACAGCAAAAGACCACAAAATTGAAGCTCATGTAAATGTCAGAGTAAGTTCAAAGAAAATATAGGAAACAAGAACCTTTTACGAACATATTGAATTCCAACCTCGCATCATCCAATATGTCTTCCTACCCTGAAGGCAGAAGCTCTAATCACAACGTCGAAGGTCCCGCGCTCGCCTGCGATAATTTCCCTTTGCATATTGTCTCGTAGAGTCGTCTTTAGTTAAGGAACGTCTTATTAGTTCATTAATTTTCCCTTCTGTTTGTTGCCAACCATCGCAAACATTGATGTTTTGATTTGCATTTGTTTTTCTAGCCGTATGTCGACTTGGGGAATAAATGAATTTGGTCAACAAAGCGAATATCTGGGCCTTGCATTTTCCCATAAATCAATTGGAAAGAGAATTAATCTAAAATGAGATCAAACAGGAACATTCCGTCGGTAAACGATCTGTAAGTGTAGATAGCCGTCCATGTGTGTAAGTGCATTTGTGTGCCAGTGTTGTTAGTGCGGACTTTGTCAGCACTGTACAGCGTCGAACGACAACCGACAATTAAGGCCAGACTTTGGTAGCCGATTCCCTCCAACCTCAGTCCAACACAACCTCAGCGACATCGAGCCTAACGAACAAGCAAACGAACAATTACAATACTGCATCAGCAGTCGCACAAATCTGAATCAAGCGCTGTTAGTCAAGATGCCGCGCGCTATCCGAGGTACGATCAGCCACCGCGGCTACGTATCTATCTTCACATCATGTTAGGACACCTTGAGCTGACCCTTTGCCGTGTGCTAGGTGTTCTGATCGAATGCGACCCGTCGATCAAGTCGATCATTGTCAATATCGACAGCAATAACCATGAGTACATCATCGAAGATCTCGACGAGGAGCGTGTGGTGGTCAAGGAGAATATGGTCGCGTCGCTGAAGCAGAAGCTCGAGGATGTACGTATTTGATCACAAAACCCCAATCAGTTACGACCAGAGACGCTGTTATCCATGGCTGGGGGGAAAACCATGTTTTGCTGACTTCATCTATAGCGCCTTAAGGAGAATCTGCCGCCTGTAGACGAGTCGGGCTCCGAGTAACACATTCACGATATCCCCGAACGAACAGAAATTATACGACGACCGCCCAACATTTTGGCCGCGACGTGCGCGAACGATACTCAATACAAAAGCTGTACGCTCTATTCCGAAATGACCACGACACAACAAAGACAGGGTTCCTACAACTTCGCATACCGCGGCTTCGTCTTCATCAACCCACTCTGCATCCCCTTAATAAAATCCTCACTCTGCACCGCCAACGAATTCCAAACCGCCGTGTACCGCAACGCTTCGGCCGTCCCATGCTCCCTCCCATGATTCAGCAGCTCCTTGGTCCCCTGCACCGCCACGGGGCTCTTATCCGCCAGCACACCCGCCAGCCCAATCGCCGCGCGCAGAGTTGCGGCTTTGCCCTCGTGCACCTGGCTCACGAACCCCACGGAGCGGGCTTCTTCGGCTGAGAAATCGCGCGCTGTCATGCAGACGTCTTTGACCCAGGAATGGGAGCCGACAATCTTGGGGAGACGCGCGAGGGTGCCGATGTCTGCGGCCATGCCGATGTCGACTTCTTTGACGGCGAAGCGTGTGTCGGAGGAGGCGAAGCGGATGTCGGCGCAGCAGGCGATGTCGACGGCTAGGCCGATAGCGATGCCATGTAAAACGCAGATGACAGCTAGTTCCAAACATACATTCAGCCAAATCGCCCTAGCCAAGATAATGACAATAATAAAAAAGGAACAGTGAAAACTTACGCTTCTCGCACTTCTCCATAGCACTGATGCAGTCCTGAAACTCCTCGATATGCGCCCTCAGAAACTTAGCCTTCCTCGCCAGATCCTTATCACCCGGCGCAAACAGTTCGCTCCCGGCCTCGCTCTGCACGTCTAATCCAGCAGTAAACGCACGATCGCCCGCGCCACTAAGCACAATGGATCTGATCTCGCTGTCGGCGCTAAGCTGCCCAAAGACGCGGCCAAACTCTAGCCACACGGCTTGTGAGAAGGCGTTGAGCTTGCGCGGGCGGTTGATTTCGACATGGGCGACGCCGGGCTGTGGTGAGCTGACAATGATGTGCTCGTAGCTCTTGTAGTTGGGCAGTGGTGTTGAGGACGCCATGATGGGAGGTAAGACTTGAAGGCTGAAATGTAAACAGAATCCGGAGCAGGGAGATTTCAAACTGCCTGTTATAGAGAACCAGAATCAGAATCGCTGCCTGTGAGTATATGAATGATAGTCAAGGGTGAAAATGTATATATTTCAATTGGATGAGTTGCATGCCTACAACAGAGGACTCGGATGTATGACCAGTGTGGAGAAGCCGAGGTCCGACGTCACCGAATAAGCCATAGTACTCGTCCCCCATGTGACATTGGCATGAAAGCTTACTCAGTACTACTTCAACCATTTCAAGGTCAAGGGTGGTTCCCCAATTTCATAATATTATCATACTTTTGTTATCTTATTGTATTTTTATTACTGCCTTCTGCAGACAGATTTCTAAACAAGCGTACCTAATTCAATTGATGTATACACACAGACCAGCCCTGAACGGCTGAATTATCATAAGTAACCTTGAGCCGTAGCTCGTCCCAAACCGGACACCAAAGCTCCTCGGGGCGTTGGGCGAGGTCCATGATGTGACCCTCGCGCTCTAATTGCCTCAAATAAACAGAAACAAATACACTCAAGACAGCTTGAAGGATTTTAATCAACGGCGCTCTCGTCTATCCATCATCCCTCAGCTTAGAGGGCGACCGTTCCCAATACCATCATAAACATCGTAACACCAGTCACGACCATGGAACCCATGCCCATGTGGTTGAGAGAAACGGCAGCGTCCTCATCGTCTTCCTGGTTCGACGACTCGCCAGTGGGCGAGGCCTTGCCCTCCGCGGCGCTACCCGAGGCAGTGCCACTGTCGCCCGCTTGCTGCGAACCCTTGCCGTTCAGGCCAGGGCCGTCGCCAGCACCCTTCTTCATATATTTCTGGGCCTGCTCCGGCATGTTGGGGATCTCCTTAGACTCGATCTGCCAGTTCTTGTCCTTGGGAGGGCAGTCGACAGCGTGAGTTTCCTTGGATGCACCACCGTCGCCGGTGGGAGTAGGGTACTTCTCAAGCGCCTGCTTGAAGATCTTGAACTCTTCCTTACGAGAGACCTTATCATCATCCGAGATCTTCACGATACCGTAGTTGTTGTCCTCGAG
The DNA here is from genome assembly GCA_022814615.1 of Waltergamsia citrina. Classification (NCBI taxonomy): domain Eukaryota; kingdom Fungi; phylum Ascomycota; class Sordariomycetes; order Hypocreales; family Bionectriaceae; genus Waltergamsia; species Waltergamsia citrina. The sequence continues at coordinate 416,992 of JAKLNE010000022.1, forward strand.
CGAGTACTCATACATGAGACCACCAGAGTAGACCTTGGTCATCTCCTTGCTCATCATGGCCTCGATCTCCTCGAACTTACGAGGACGGTTCTTGATGCAGCCCCACTCAGACAAGCTATTGACCTCAGTTAGTACTCTGAGCAGAAATTAAGACGCAATATTCCGATGTGAACTTACAAAATGGGCAGACCGTAGTCAGTGAAGTTCTTAACCTTGGCGTCCCATCCGGATGTTTCGTAGTTACTGTTGCACCAAGAGTAGTCGTTGAAGGCGAAGAAGTCGGAGCGCATGTCGTCGGAGCCGCAGTTGAAGTAATCAGCAGTCTGGCGGCGGTTCTGTTCAACATCGGCAGCGGAGTATCCGACGGGAATCTTTCGGAGGCCACGGCTGTTGATGTAGTTCTTCATGTCACGAGTGACAGCCTTGACGTAAGGAGCAGCCTTGTCGGTGTCCTTCTCGTCGTTGATGACCTCGTTTCCAGAGAAGAAGGCGGCGACGTTGTCGTACTTGGCGAACATCTCCACGGTAGCAAAGACACTCTGCAGGTAGTCGGCGTTGTAGGAGATGTGCGGGTCAGCACGGTTGATGGAGTACTCGGGGTTGTTGACGTCAAGGACGAGGTAGATGCCAGCCTTGTCGAGGGCCTCCATGCACTCGTCATGATCCTTGCTGTTGTCGACAGCATACACACGGATGGTGTTGATACCAAGATCCTTGAACTCCTTAATGTCACGAAGGCAGATATCTGGGTCGGCAAGAGGGTCAATGTTGGCAGCGGCACCACCAGGCTGGTAGTCCAAACCACGCATGTACCAGCGCTTGTCACCAACGTAGAAGGCTAGGAATTTTTGTTAGTCTCTTCGGGTTTCCCGATGACAAGGATATTATTATCTTACCATTTCCAGAGGCCTTCACAGGCTGGAGGTTAGCACGCTTCGAGGGGGGCTGATTCTCAGTGCGAGTGGGAGTGGCCCCGACAAGACCAGCAGCCGCGAGGGCCGAGACGAGAGTGAAGCCCTTCATTATGATTTCAACGGATAGCAGAGTCGACAGTAGCTGAGAAAGCAGGTTGACAAAAATCCGGGGTCTTGAGGATGGGAAGTTGGCAAAAAAGCCAGTTGATAAGTGATTTGGTTGTGAGAAATGTGTGTGTTGAAAGAGTGGAAGAATTAGAGAATGGCTGGTAAAGACAAGTTGAAAGTTCCAATAAACGAGAGACTTGGAACGTTAAGAAGAAGGAACAGTAGAAGAAAGGTGGAAGGTTGGGTCAGAGGGAGAATGAGGAGGGAGAGAGTAGGAGAACAAGAACTAGAGAGGAAGGGAGGAGAGACATAGAAAAGCGATTGGGAGAGGCGTTGGAATGGGGTAGGAAGGGGCCATCCCATCTTTCCAGTCTACTGGTAGTACATTGTGATTCACATCCAGCCACGGTCTCAAGGCGGTGATCTTTTGTATTGGTGGGTAACTATTCGTACCTGACTCTGGTGGTCGCACGAGGCGTGTACAAGGACATCTCAGTGGCCTGATGGAGATTTTGTGGGAAGCAATCAAGTCGATCAACCACCAGCAGGCGCGTGGTGGCAGGCTCCCAGGTACCACCCGAGACAACGACCCTCAATTATGACATACGGCAATGGGCATCCGTAGCGGCCTGGATAGGGCGGCATAACATGTAATACGGGGTCTTGTTGAAAGTTCTTTAGACCAGACCAGGGACGGATCCACCTCTAACCTGTGAGTGTGTGCTGGTCCCCTGTTTGTGCAAGTAAGTACTCCCCTCGAGGGTACGAGCACGTAATCGTCTCTCCGCTACTACTAGTAGTATGTACTCGTAGAGTAATTCCAACGGGCCGAGAAGAACTCAAAAATCCAATACTTCCAGAGGCACTGGCGCCCAAGGGGGCAATGTATACTACTGGTATGAGCTAGCTGGCTCCAAGATGCCTTAATTACTACTCCTAAAGGCCCTACAATTTCTCGGGCAACGTAAACACAGCCTACTCGTACAAAACTACTAAGTAAGAGCATTCATCTCAAACTTGGTTTCGAACGAATGATGACACTGGCAACTTGAAATAGGGATGAGCATCACGCAACGACGTGGCGGCAAGCCAGGGGTACATCGGACCAGGGGGTCGCATCGATCCGCGCCCCATAGTGACATGGTCCGACAGGCCTTCAGGTGCATGTGGACCACAATTTGCCGGCTGGGCGCCTGGTAGCGCTGGCCAGTAGCGCTGTCTGTTTGACGGCGAGTACGAATACTGGGCACTAAAGCGGATAGTGTTGCCGGTGCTGGGTCCCGACTTGCAACTCCTTGGAGTTGATAAACACTGCTAATGATACGAGTACTTAGGCACTCAGTACTCGTATTAACTCGACTCAGGAGGGCAGTGGCGGTGCTCCATGAAAAATGAGGCTAACAGCGCGTGTGTGTTTAGGCACAGTACAGTACTCCCAGGTAGGTAGTAGGACCCAGTGTATTCGTCGTACTTTAGCTGGCGACTTCACTGCTGGAAGCTGAAATGCCTCTTTTGAGATGCCAAAATAGCAAGCGACAGCCCATATTGGCCTACCTACCTATACGGGCATGACAATGCTTAGAGGCATGAACGAGGTAAGGTAGAGGTTGGCACTGCCACACTTTGCACCGCTGCCTCATTGCTGCCATTCTTCATGTGTACTCGTGGTAGCATTCTGCCCGTATACTCCGTACACCATGATAGTACAGAGTACTATGTGATACGTCCCCCGACTTTGATATGCATTCCACCTCCAATACTTCCCCCAAGCGCCCACGCCGTTTCACTAAATACCTTCTGAACACGCGACGACGTTCCAGCGCCATCTCCATCCATTTTGGGATGAACGGGCAGTGGCAGTGCACCTATAATTCGCAGACTAGTGTCGAGTAGCAATTATGCCCCAACTCTCCTTACCTGAGGGCCGGCGCTTGTGGTGCCGGGTCCCGATCTGCCGATAGAACCGATAGAACTGTAATTTGCGAACTAATCAATTGGATGCTGCACACGCTGATAATATAACTACTACGAGTAATAGTCCCTCAATGTTGGTTGCCTCTCAAAAAGCCGAGGCAGAAACAGTAAAGACTGAGAATTCGCGTGAGTGTTGAAAACCATTCCCATTTTCGGTGGTGGTGATTTTTGCCCTGGAATGTCGTTTTTTTTTTTTTCGCATTGGTTGGCACATGGCAAAATCAAATTTTGAGATTCCCCTGCAAGGTGGTCTGCAGGGGTATGTTGACTGACACTGCACACAAACAAACGCGCTGGTCTCCTTACCCTCAAACGCGGCTCGAGTCTCAGACCAGACCATAATTTTCACTCTGTCGTCATCCTGTGGGCATCCTCGTCTCACTTTCCCAGCATCATCCCAGCGACTCACTTCTCAATCAGCATCAAGCTTACAGGTAATCTTGGATCGTCATTGAATTGTTCGTTTCTTTTCTTTCTTGGCGCACGTTGTGTTGCGTTGCAAAGCATTGTGAGGCTCAAAATCTGTATCAACGAGGATCTTCCCCGTATGATCGTCTGATAATAGGTAAGGCATGCAAAGACGATCGCTTGGCAAGCTTGGCCCCCATTGTCCATTGTGTGTCTATTGTGTGTCCATACTCGTAGTGTGACCCTTTCCGATGCCAAGAGGCCGCCAAGGGCGATCGATCTTGTTCCGAATCTGGTGGGGCCGGGGGTGCTCTCTGTGCTCTCAGGGGAACATTGGTCCTCATACTCGTAGTACGTTTTTGTTGGAAGAATAAGTATTACTACTAGAAATATGCGTGGCTTGTAACAACCAACGTAACTTTTCTGAATCCTTCTTTCTAAGCTGCATGTCCATCGAATTCCACTACAATAGCATTCGAGTTGGACAAAATGCCATGTTTGATACCACACCCTTGGCCTATCCGCGCTTGGAGATCAATGTAGCACAGAAACAACCAGTATACTAGACTTATACACAGTAGATCGTGCTCCTGGTAGCACCGCAGCAGTAAAGAGTAGACTCTAGGCTACTATCGCTCTACAGACGACCCAAGATGGCTAAAAAAAAACAGAACTCCAACAGAATCATGAGTTGGATTTTATTGTATAATTCCACGTGCAGGAACCAGCAATCGCTCGCTCGCTCGCTCGCTACCGCTACACTTTGAAAAGATCTTCTACATCCGCCCAGTTTCCCTTGGCTCGTTCCTCCCAGTATGAATCCTTGCCGCTCTTGACCTTCCACACTTCTTCGCCATCTGGGGAAGTGCCTGCCTTGAAGAACCATCGCGGCTTGTGCTCCTCGTCACGTTCCTCCATGGCTCGCCGGCGGGCCCGTTGTGCCTCCTCTAGTTTTACCTTGAGCTCCTCAGCCTCGTCTAATTTGCTCTGCTCCGCTAGGCGCTGATCCGGACGTAACCGGCTGTCCGTTGGTGCCAGCTTGTCCTTCTCGACATCTGTCAATTCGTTGAGGGTGGCAGCAAAAACTGTCATGCCATACGTGTTCGCTGCATTGTCTACAAGCTGGCCAACCTGCCAAATCTCGTCACTAGCGGCTTTGCCAGGGCCTTGCGTGCGAAGGCCGTTCGTCCATGTACCGACAAGACCGCTGCCCGTGTTGCTGCCGTCGGGGCTGTACGTAATTACTTGAACGTCCTCGCATCGGCCACCAAACATTCCCTTGCTCTTGAACTCAACGGCAGCCTTGTGACCCGTGGAGTCGTTAAGGACATGCATGGTGCCGACGGGCTCTAGGTACTTCTCGCCAACGAGGGCGTTGCGCAGGAACATGGTAGCGGTGTTCCACGAGTAGTACTCATCTGTCCCATCTGACAAGCGAAGGGCGATGCGCACTCGGCCTTCCGTGGTGACCTCGAAACTTCGGCCCCAGAACTTGCTGCCCGGCGTAGGAGACTGCGTAAAAGACCAATTGGCTGAATCGGCATGCATGGCTAGTTTGAGCGGTCGATGCTGGACCTTCTCGACGAGCAGCCTGAAACCACCTGGCACCTCCTGCTCGGTCCGCACAAGCTCATACGTTTCACCAAGTAGTGGTGTGAACGGTTTGCGAATAGCACGCTCCTTGGCTCGAGCGGTACTGAACTGCGATACAGCAAAGGCAGTCACGTACAGAAGACGCTCTGTCGGTGTTCTCTGTTTCACCGCTTGATTCAGGAGCTGCGCGTATTCAAGCTGCTCTGCGACTTTTTGTAGCGCAGAGATAGGTTCATTAGTTGATACCGGCATGCTGATCGTGCTCAGGTCCTTGCCAACGTTCTTGCGAACGATAGCAGCCACACTCGTGGGTGGGCCAGTTACCGGCGGAACAGAAACCCTCCTCTGAACGGCCTCATGAACTGGCAGAGGTACCAGGCTCCTTGGTTTGGCTGGGAAAAGATGCCCTGATTCACCAGCGCCTGTGCCCTCAGCGTCATCTACGGAGGATACTGATGAGTTGTCGTGGAAAGATGCGCCATCATCATCCTCTGATTCCGACTCGTCTTCGCTGGCATCAATCTTCATAACAGTTGATTTGGCGTCTTCAGCATCAAAGAACTCTTCTGCTGTTGAGACCGTATCAATGCTCTTCCGAGAGGCCAGCGCAGCTGGCATTGGTGCATGCTGGCGACGCCGCTTGCTACTGCTAATCAGAGCAGCAAACTCTGCCACAGTTGAGTCAAGATCAGTGAGTAGAGACTGGCAATGGTCTTGGAGGGACTTTTCTTCTTGGATTTGACTCTTTGAGCCCTTGGACTTGTGATGTGACCCTTTGGCTCCGTTGGGGCTCACAGCAGTAGCACTCCCGGGAGACGGCACAGCTAGTGCAGACGACGCTGCCTGAGAAAGTGCAGAACTCGTGGCTGGGGCAGATGATTTCCTTCTCCAGAAGGATTTCCTCTCACCAGGGCGCGCAAAATAGTCGTCAGTCTTGTCGTCTCCTGGTGTCAGATGCTGGCTGGATCCAGGAGTAGTCGTTTGCGCTGCTATATCCTTGGTCAAACGCCGCAAGGCATCGCGGGTGCCCACTACACGACTGACCAGCGCTTCAACTTGATGCCACTCTGCTTCCTCCTCACGACTCGTTGGATGCGATGGTTGCAGCGGACGGCTGTCAGGCCGGACACTCCCCTTATGGGCCGGCTGAGGAATCGTCTCTACGCCGCGTGCGACCCTGCTGGCCTTCTCCAGAGCTCGCGCCCATTCTTGGAACTCCTTGTCGTTGGGGGCTCGCAAATGCCACACTTCCGCTCCTGAATCGATGTTGATCTCCCTCCTTCGCTCATCCGCGGCGACTGCTGCCAAACTCAAAGGAATCGCACCTCGTAGCGCCGACGAATTACGATTGTAGTAGTAGGATAGAGTGCAGGTGGAGTAGTCGAGCGAGAAGAAACGACGTGCGTATCCTTGTCCCTTCTTTCTCCTTCTCTTGGACAAGTTGCCAACGTGGTAGTTGGCCGATGCAGCACCGCCCCCTTCACTTCTACCTGATACCGAGACTGCTCTCCCGCCAGCAGGGTGACTATGAAGGCTGTCTGAGGAAGCTGATGCGACACCATCCAGATGAGGGACGTGCTTCCCGAGACTTGTTTGACTGCTATGGGCCTGAGGCTGTTGAAGGTTGGGCAAGTGGACGACGGTCTGTGGCGGAGCATCGGTCGGGTAAGTGAGGACCACAAAGGTAGCGGTCTTTGAGGTCTGCTTCGAGAAGGTGTTGTCAAAGACTAGCCCGTACATGCCACCATCACCGGCATGTACGTCATAAGTGCCCATAGAGACCTTGTCTGCTTCGCATTTTCCCAGCCATTTTATCGATATGAAGCCCTTGTTGGCTAAGAGATCTTGCGCCGTCGTTTCTCGCTTGGGGATCCGGCTCGACTTGCCTTCTGTAACTCCATGGGTTTGGGGCGCCCCGGTTGTTGCGGATTCGCCCGTGGAGGAAACAAGAGTGGTGGCTCCGCTTCCAGGGTGCTTAACCAGGCCGAAGTTTCTGTAAAGATGGCACTTGTCAGTTTCGGCTTTATACGTATCAAGTAGAGCTTCGCGTCTGGCAATCGGAGCCTCGATAGAGGTGCGTACATGGACTTTTTGTGAGGCTGGACGCTCCAGGACAAGGTGTGCCCCTCATCGACCTGCACCCAGCGGACAATGTATGACTGCCGTGGGCTGTTAGCTTCCAATCCCGATCATGAAGCCACTGTAGGAGCAACATGAGTGACATACTCTGCTGTGGACCTCTAGATGCTCGATGGCGGCCATAGTGCGGCGTCAATTCGTAGAAGAGGTGAGGTTTCGAGTGGTGCGGGACGACGGAGGATGTACGGGAGACACGGCGGCAGAGCTGGGACGAGATGTCTGCGGGTTTTAGGCGTCTCCCATAATCACCGCCTTGCGAGCTTGGCGTGCAGTAATGGGGGAAAACGGCGCGGCACAGGTTGTCAGCTTGGAACGTGTCTTGAGCCTGGTTTCTGGTCTTGGTAAGGCGTGGATGAGCCAGGGCTGGCGAAAATCGAGCTCTGTTTTCCCTGGCTTCACTTCATGTGCGAGGTCCAAGTGCGAGGTGCGGGGTGTGAAGAAGCTTGATTGCACACTGTCCAATCATAGCGAAACTTACCTCGCAAGACGGCAGCCGATTGGGATTGGCAGCATGCGAGGACAGTGTCAGGAAGTTTTATCGCACAGTTTTCTTAGCTGTGGAATGCCCCTGTAAATACGACCTTACGAGTCCCCAACCTCGCCACCACATGCACATGGCACATGTCAGTTGCCAAATGTCTAAATCACTTAACCTCCGAGACTTAAGGTAGTACCTCACATATGACCACATGGTCGGTGCGTTGGCGGCTAACGGCTGCTATTGAAATTCTTTACCTGAGCCTTGTCTTTTCTCAAGCCTCAGCTCAACGTTCTACAGCTTCCCAAAGTTCAAGTCTTTTTCCTTCATTGTGCATACTGGTTCTCGGGCGTAAATGCAACGCTAGTTCGAGCAAATCAGGAATGATTCTGGATACTGATATGATACTGATGGCTACGGATGTCCGGCTTGATGGGGCCACTGCTCATCCGGGTGTCCCGGTGTCACGATGGCACAACACCGCGATGCTAGGACGATTCAGTACTAAACAACGAAGGCTTTCCCGATAGGGATCATGACGACCATCCACAATCAGCTTACTCGATCTAAACGTAGAAATGCTGTGAGGCTCGAAGCTTACCAACAAACCATGCATATGCAAGCCGCCGGCGTTGTCGATTTCCGTCGTTTCTAGTCAGCAATACTCTGATCCATCGCCGCCTATGTCCTACTACTAATTGCTAGTAGTAATATTAGTAAGTTTTCTTATGGCGATACCTAGTACAACGTAGGCGTATAGCGTAGGTAGTACTGAGCTTTCGGTAGCCGCCAATCTCGCCCATCCAAATAGCTGGATACAGTACCTAATAATAGATCTTGTAGTAGGTTCGAGGTTATACAGTTTGTATGCTAACCGCTAATACTAGCACTAATATGATTCAAATAATTACTTTGATTGCAGTGATTTGCAACGGCTCCTCCCGGGGTAAACAAGCCAACATCCGTGTTTGGTGAACTGGAGATTCCATGAAGTGAGCCATGACGGCATTTTCTACCTCTTGTACCAGCCACACAGCATGGGAGAGCATGGTACCCTTCTCCGGGTCGCAAAGTATTCGTACGCCGCACCAAGGAATCAACTTCTGTGATCAGCACATAACGTATTACTCGGCAGGGCACCATATGGTAAAGGTAGCGGTGCTACTCGTAATTACCTTACCTTATTACAACTACTACTAGCAGTAGTTGTCCTATCCACTAAACAGGGTCTGGAACTGTGAGTTCCCCACCATCCGTGCCCCAGCCGTCTCCAAAACTTCTCCTTTTCCAATCAGGCCTCGCAGCGCACTCGACAGACAATTGCATTGGACTCTGCTCGCTTTCCCACTTTCTTGCTCCTAATTAGTACCTACCAGCATACGTTTGCTGACGACAACTTGGAAGCTTGCAGATCTTACTTCTTTGCTGTCCGCGTGGCTCTTTTATCACCGAACCAAAGCATACATTCGCTACATTTTATTCCCGCTCGCTCATCCTCTTCTGTCGACTTCCGGTTATCGCCTCTGGACATTTGCGCTCGCTATCTGGGCTCTTCTGGCTGGACCATGATATCGTACCGCGCCTCATAATTTCGCTCAGCAACTGTACCTTAACCACCACACAGCAGCGCTTTTTTCGATGGTTAGCGATCGTGTCTTAGACTTCTCGATCCTGCCCGCCTGCGATCCCGGCCCTTTGCGCCTCGTGTATTCCGATCTGTGTAACACCCACCGTCATCGTCGTCCAACGCGGCCCGGTTAGAGGACGAAAGGCTCTCGAGCAGCCTTCGCAACTTTCGCCGCCATGTCCGCCGCGTCAAAGCGCCAGCAGGAGCGCAATGAAAGGCAGTTGCAAGACCTTGTGAAAAATGTGCCGGGCAACAATATCTGCGCCGATTGTCATGCGCGCAATCCAGGTACGTTCCAACCTTTAGCTAAGAACCATTCTGGCTCCTTGGAAGATGGATGTAATTGACGCTGTCATTTAGCTTGGGCATCATGGAGTCTCGGTGTGTTTCTGTGCATGCGCTGCGCGGCCATTCACCGGAAGCTGGGCACGCACATCTCCAAAGTCAAGTCCTTGAGTATGGACAGCTGGTCTACCGAACAGGTCGAGGTAAGCACAGCACGGGGACAACGCGCATCGGGCTCAAGCGAATACTAACTGAAATACTTCTTAGAACATGCGTAAGGTCGGAAACGTGGTGTCTAACCAGGTCTACAACCCCGAGAACAAACGGCCCCCGGTTCCAGTCGACGCGGACGAAGCCGACTCGGCCATGGAGCGCTTTATCCGACAAAAGTACATGAATAATGTGGCAAACGGTGCGAAAAAGGCATCTAGCCCGGCCCGTCACGATGAAGGCGTCCCTCCGCCACTCCCACCGAAGAATTCGTCCAAATTCGGCCTTCGGTCGGCAGCCTCACTCTTCCCTCTGTCGTCACGATCCAAGAAAGAAGCGAAGCAGGCGGCCAACACGGACGCGCGACGGCCGTCTTCCCATGGCTCCACAGGAAAGGTCTCCCGAATGTTTGGTGCATCTGTGAGCTACGACGACGGCGATGACACCGAGAAGAAGCTTGCGAAGCTGCAGGACATGGGCTTTCCCGACAACCAGCGGAACGCTATCGTCCTTAAGGGGGTCAATGGTAACATGGACCGAGCCATTGAATCTTTAGTCCGGTTAGGAGGCGACGGCAGGGTGTCTCCCGTGCCACCTCCGCCGCCGCCTCATGATCCTCCCAGTCTTCGTGCGACGAGGTCCTTGACTCCCCTCAGCTCCAACGGCGGTACCGCACTCTCGGCGCCGTTGGGATTGAGCACTTCAACAAAGCCTGCCAGCAGCAGCAGTGGACAGAACCAAGCGTCTACACCATCTGCGACTTCAACTTCAACCAACCCGTTCGATATGCCAACGCAAGCACAGCCCCAAACAGCACATTCTACGGGCAGCTTGCACAACAACAATCCCTACAACCAGTCTACGAATCCTTTCGGGGCGCCCACGCAGCAACCTGACGCCTTCACCCAAGCTTTCCATCAACTTGACATTTCGAGCGCACAGCAAGCACAGCAGCAGCAGATACAGCAGCAGCAACAGACGCAGCCTCTCTTCCCTAATCGCACTGGCGGCCTGACACCGCAGATACCTACGCCTCCTTCCTATCCTCAGCCGCCGGTTCCGTCCGCCCCATCGAGCCCTGGCCTTCATCAATCAACCTTCCAGAACATGGCTTATCCCCAGCCTATGGGCTTGCAACAACAGCCAACTGGTTACAATCCTTTCTTTCAAAACGCCCCGAATCAATACCAATATCAAACCCAGAACCAGAATCAATATCAAAATTATAATGCCAACCCTTACCAGCAACAGCCACAGCAGCTGCAGCAGCCGCAGCAGCCAAATCTTTCCATTAGCACCCAACAGCCGCCAGCTATGCCAAGCAACCCTTTTGCTCGGTCGCCGACGCGAATAGGCTCACCAATGGGATTAGGGCAAATACCTGAGCAGTCGCAGTCGTCTTTCCAAGGTCATTTCCCTGGACAGCCACAACAGCAGCAACAGCAGCAGCAGCAACAGCCTGGAGCGAACAATCCTTTCTTCACTCCGCAACCCACCCAGCAAAATTATTTCCAGGGACCCCCGCGATACGACAAAGCCACGATCATGTCACTGTATGGTAGTGCACCATCGACAATCGAAAGATCTGTCTCTGTCGACGCGACCGGTGCCCCTCAGGCAATGCCCAGTGGTGTTGAGAATCAGGTTGCAGCCCAACCACAGGCTCAAGCACCGCCTCAACCACAGAGGAGCATGACCCAACCGCTACCTCAAGCGAACGCAAACAACAATCCCTTCATGAATGGCGGAGGAAATGCGCCTGCGGCGGACGCTGCTTCTTCTCAGCGCCAAATAAGCCGCGAGAGTGTGAATCTAGGAAAGGACATGGCTTGGACTAATGGGCGTCATAGTCCTGACGCATTTGCAAGTCTGAGCGCGAGGCACGGATGATGATGACGAGATGGAAAATGAACAATACCTAGGACTGGAATCACATTGCCAGATCTCTCATGAACCTTGTACGATAGTCATAATAATGGTTGGATAGCATATGCATCAACACCGAGCATCAATGCTCATGCATTTTATTGAGTATATTATACCCTTGGATTTCTCTGCTGCAAAGCAATATTGTTGTTCAATTGACTCCGGGACGAGCGAAGTACCGTCACTCATTAGGGAGAAAGGTGTTGATCGGTATTCCACGCATTCGGGCGGATGCGGTAATAACCTCCCGGCATGCGGACATGATCAGGGCCCACTTTCCGGCCGGGGGGTTGCCGGGGCTGGACTTGCACTTTCGGGCTCTTCATAGCAGTATCCTCCAAAAATTGGTCAATATGGGGCTAAAGGATTGCTGTACGAATATGGATTCGAAATACCACTCGCTGCGCTGCAAGTCACGGACATGCTGATAGGCATATCGTGCACAGGATCTCATGAACCTTCAGGCCGTGTAGTGCGCTGTATTCCTGGAGTTGCGGGGCTTAGCTTAGACGACTGATCCAAGTGCTACCTTAGCCGCCGTGTCTATTACCGTTTCCGTCACTCGTAACTAGTAGAATAGCACCACTACTAGTAGCAGTGGTAGCATTAAACGCAGTCGGGGCACTTGGGGGCCATTCAGGGTTACGGTGCGACGACGCATCCGCATCCGCGTCCCGCCTCACGCCAGCTCCAACTCCGTGTCTATGCAACTTAAAACTGTAACCGCCCAGTTTCTCCTCTTCAAGCCAATGGCCCGTGATTCTTCTCCCTCGCAGCGTTTATAGACGCACAAAGGCCGAGCGGCCTCTCCTACACTTTATCTTTATTACTATTTAATTTTTTATGTTCTGATTGTGCTCTTGGAAATTATGAACCTGGCAACCCAGCTCCTCCTGTCCAACCACGGTACTTCTCCATGAACCGAAGTCCACCGTCATCACAACGCGACTCAGCGCTGATCATCGCCGCAACATCTGCGCCACTCTCTACGAATCGACGGGGCGCGCCCCATTCTTCACTTCCGGGCAACGCATCATAGAAATATTGCCAAATATCAGCAATAGGCACTGCGACCACTCTTCGGCTTGAATCATGGAAGGCATTGGGGAAGGCGGGCCCCGACATGAGGACACTGATACCACCACTCCCGCCCTAGGTCCATCGCCCTTGACAAAGTCCAAGAGTCGCTCCCTGTCGGACGGTGGAGGCACGTCCGCCAATCTGTCCCCCTCACCGCAAATTGTCGAAGCACACCGGAGAACCTCCAAAGATGACAGCAGCATCAGCAGCAGCGCCAGTGCCCATCCCAATCCCGTGACGCCGCGCCGCTCCGTCTTCCCCCCGAGTGGCCTCTCCCTCCAGATGCCTCCCCGCGAGTCCACGCCTCCACCAGCCGCCGTCTCCAACGTTTACGTCAAACCTGCGCCACTCTCCCCCAAGCTCGACCACTCCAACTCGTACGCTTCTCCGACCAACATCCTGCCCCGACGATCCCGTGGCCTGGACTTCTCCCGAGCGGCTACGAGTCTACATCATTCGACGTTGGCGGAGCAGTCCTCCCCCGACTCCTCCCCCACTATGGGCGGTAGGGCCATGAGCATCCCAAACCGGCGGGAGGCGTTTGGGGGAGGACCAGAGCAAACATCGTCCTCTTTGTGGTCCATGATGGGCAATCAAGAAAAGATGAACCTGAGCCATTCACTCGGCAGCAACACACAAGCTGTAGGCTCGGATTCCTCCAGCTCCTCCGATGCCGATGATAATCTAGACGAAGAGATGGACGATATTGTCACTACGCCGCAAGTCTCAAGAACGGCTGCCAGCGGCGCCTTTGGATCACCAGCCATGGGTGGTCTTGTGAGCTTCCAGCAACGGCAGAGGAATCGTAAACCTTTCAAGAAGAAGTTGAGGGGCTCAATAGGGTTAGGCTTCAACAACAGCGGCGGATCTTCGATTTCGAACTCTCCCCCAAATAATACAACTAGTGTGCGGAGGGAAAGCATCAGCTGGCAGGCGAATCAACTACATATCTCTAGCGTCGATGGGGAGGAAGCCGGAAAGACCTCCAACGATGGGGATGGTGCAAGCAGTGATGGGCAGAGGAACGTCGTGCGAAGGCCTGTGACGCGGCGTGGTAACTTGCTAGTATGCTTTCCCACCCTGCCCCTCGCAATATGTTTGTCGACATAGCAGATACTAACACACTGAAACAGCCCAAGACCAAGAACTTTGCTCGTATCCGAGCTGCGCTCTTTGAAGAGGGAGCTCCAGCGGATGCTGAATGCAAACGTGAAGCCGAGGTCGTCAAGCAAGTTCGAGAAAGCGACGTGCCTGAGCTGGAGCCACGACGGCCAGCCCAACCTGCACCCTCCGAAACGCCGAATGCCCCCACGGCGTTATCATCTCCCAATCAAGAATCACTCGATGATATTCCAGAAGATGACATGATGGGCGACCTCTCTCTCGGCTTGTCTAGCAGCTTTAAGCAGCACGCTATGCGCAATTCCAAGGGAAAGACTTTTTGGGACAATTTCTCCGAAACTAGTAGCATCGGCGGCGCCCGTACAACACCGCCACCAAATAACAATCTCCCGCGAGGCTCATCGTCCGGGATCAGTGAAGACTTGGGGATGGACTCTCCCTCTCAAGCCTCCGGTTTCTTTCCGCCTTTGAACACGGCGAGACGGTCAGAATCTCAATCGGACTCGGCAACGACGCCCAAGGACCAGGCTCCGCCGCCTAGCGCTGCTGAAATCACTCGCCGCATTAACAACAAACGACGACGGGATGATGACTTTGATCCCGCGAGCTTCAAACGCCGAGCTGTTAGCCCTGGGCTGAGTGTACATAATTCTCCCTTGCCACAGAGTCCTATGCAGCGGGACGTGGCGCCATGGGGGTCACGACCTGGAAGTAATGGCGGAGATAAAGCAGGTAGCAGCGCACCGAGCGAATCGGGCAGTATGGGCGGAACTTCAGCCAACGCATCCGGAGGTAATGGTTCCTCCAACGGCAGAGTGAACAGCAAGGGGAGGGTCGGCTTCCAAGGCATGGTCGACACAAACGATAGTCTTATGCGGATGAGTATCGAGTAGCAGCAAATGTTTCGGTGGTTGCATGGGAGGGGAAACTGGTTCGGCTCATTGGGAAAGCATTGCATGGTGTTCTGCTCTTCATATGGGTATGGGTATCCCCTATTGATATGATATGATATTACTGGGCGTTGTGGGACATCATTCGACTAGGAAGCTATTGTGCAGTTACATTTGATAGTCATAATAATATGTCTCTTGTGGAAGCGAGTATAATGCTTGCTAGCAAGGGTGTTCTTAATTCCACATTTCGATTTCATGAGTTTGTGTGTATACAGAGGGTAGCTCGCGTGGTATCAATCGCCAAACGCCTGCAGATAGAAAAAGGAAACCATATCGCCTCTGAAAGACCGCCGCCTGTGTGAAAGTTTGCATGCCTAGTACATTGATTGTGTTGTAATCCCCATCCGCCCTTACTCCCGTCCAGCACTGCTACTCAACGCCCACTCCGTCATCTGGCACCGCCAGTGTGCCTAGCTTATCATCCAGCCAACGAGCCAGTTCTGCAGCATGCTTCCTCATAGCCACAGCGGCCGAAGCACTTTGACTATCCATCCCACTGGCTGTTTGTGTCCCCAAGCTCACCAAGCTATCCGCTTCACTGGGACTGGTCGACACAATGGGGTTCTGGGATGAAGAAGGGGCGAGGGTATCCGCCATATCAAGTTGGGATGTCTCGCCGCTCTGGTTGGTGGCATTATTTGCTGAGGCAGTTGCCGGTGCTCCTCCGGCGCCTGGGGATGATGTTGAGGAGGTAGAGGCGGGACCGACGCAGACAAAGAGGAGGCCACATTTTAGACGACGGATGAGGACAATTCCACCCGTAAGTTGAATAGTAATGGTGGCAGGCTTCAGCGTGTCCTCTTCGCTATGTTGCTGCCCACGTCCTCGCTGGCCATTGCTGTCCCCGCCATCTTGATCCTCACTATCATCCTCCTGTTCCTCTCGTGTTGGCGGTGTCCTTGAACCAGGCAGCGCAGAAGGCAGCGCCGGTGACGAGGAGGTATGTATAGAGAGAAGGGACGCAGCGACCGTGGCGTGGGTTCGCAGCAGCGAGACAGGCTGCGGGCTTGCGTGGGCGAGGAGCTTGCCCGTGGGGGACGTGACGAGCAGCGTGGGAAGCTGAGGGGTCTTGTTGGCGTGGAGGAAGCTGGTCAGGCGTTTGGTGAGGAGGAGAGGTGGGGTCTGCGTCGGTAGGGAGGTTGGCATTGGGTCGGTATTGATATCAAGAGCTCGAATCGGAAGAAAGGTTGGGCGCGAGAGCTATCGAGAACGGCGGGGGGGAGCTTCGGCAATGCAAGATGGGCGTTGGGGAGGGTCAAAAAGAGCGTTTCTTGTCAAGTCGCTGAGCTGCTTTAACCTCAAGTGATTTGTGATATAATAGCCCCCGAATTGGAAAATATAGAGACGAAGACACAACCATGGGTGAACAAAGACAGAAAGCTATGGTGTAGCTTACTACCTGGTGGAGGTCCTAGCTGAAGGATCAGAGGACGGACGTGAAGCTCGATATGCACGGCGCGGGGCTGGAGCTGGAGTAGTGGAGTCAAGGTCCTGCCTGTCACTGGCACTTATTTAAGCACTCAGTGCTGGAAGGGGCTTAGCGCGTATGCCATTCGTTAGTGCTGGGCATTCTTGCACGCAAACCGTTATCAGGTTTCAACGATATCGTCAGCCATTTCGGATTGACTGTTTGACTTGTGAAACAAGAACCTTCAAGCTGGAGTGAGAACTCTTGTATGAATGATGAATGTATCGTTCGTTGAAAAATTGGTCATTTGAGCGCCTTATATCTTTTTCTTACCCTGCATACAACCCAGCGCGCCGAACAAGAATGCCCTTTGCAGGCTGGGCCATTACTTTACTCACAAAATCAGTTAAAACACTGTCAAACGTCGAGTGGAATTTTCAAACTATTCAAAAGATAACAAACTAATAGTTGAATAGCTCCAAAAAGCTCATGTATACATATGGGTGTCAGCACTAAGGTATATGAGTGCGAGTTTTTGGATTAAGGGACCATAGCCGAAAAAAGCCAGAATGAAAATTCACAGAAAAGTGCTGTGGGGATTTTGGAGAGTGTTTCCAGAAAATTGACGAATGGAACGGCACAGCATATTATATATGCAATGTCCTCTCGGACTCTCGGAAGGTGGCTCGGACAATGGTAAACATATTGCTGAGGTTTTCAAGAGTTATTGCGTAGAGAAGGATCATTGCGCGCGCTTAATAGGATGAGGTCGAATGGAAAAGTCTCGATCCGGGGGCGGTAAATCGTACCATCCACAATCAAGAAAGTCGGTATCTAGCCTTTTGGAAAAACAAAATAAGCGATAAATTTCTCGTGTACTTCACCGTTGATACATATCTCGCTCGTGCCAACGGATATATTTTCAAACTTTTAACCTTTTTCTTACTGAATTGACATGGAAGTCATTCCAGCGGGGTGGGAAGACCAAGTATTACCAACAAGCAACATTCGAACTCGAGTATATTTTGTTGTTTATGCCAAATTAGATGAAGACAAGCTCAGGTTGGCTCTCGATCAACTTTTGAGGCATCATTGGCGGAAGCTCGGCGGACGACTAATTCCAAACCCAAAAACTGGTCGACTGGAGTATCATGTACCTCATTCATTTGGCGAGAACTACGATATCTTCAAGTGGTCTTCAAGTCGGAACGACAATGCAGTTCCCGTACCTGATGTAGCTGACAGCACTTCATCGAGGACGATTTCCTTGCACCCACCTGCTGGCGAGCTTTGCAGCAGGTTCACACCTGCAGATTGGCCGCTCGACTTTCAGCCTGGCAAAACTAACTTTCCACTGCTATGGGTTCATCTAAGCCATTTCTCTGATGCTACCGTTGTTGGGGTGAATATACCACACTCCGTATCCGATCAGATGGGACTTGCTAGCGTTGTGAAGGCATGGCTCGACATTGTGAAAGGCGAAGAACCGCCTGTTCCATTGCAGCTCTTCGATCACGACCTTATTACAAACGACGAGCAGGAATTATCACAAACACGGAAAAAGGGTCAAATGCGAGTCTTCAATAAATGGGAAGAATTCTGTCGGAACCTTGGCTTTCTCCGTGAGATAATCACAGATCCAAAGGATGTTGTCCACAGCGTCTTTATTCCTATGTCACTGGTTGAGGATCTCCTGAACCGATGCAGAAAGGAACGCAAATCGGATGATATCTCCTTGACCAAGGCCGATATTGTCGCTGCAATTATAATGAAGGTGGGCTCACTCACCATGACTGATGAATGATGTAGCCCTGACATTGAGTGCTAGTTGTCATTGCTTTGCAAGAAAGCTCCTCGGAAGATTCATTTCTTCCCTGCTATTAATCGTAGGTTCAACCAGAGTTTAGAGGTTGCTTAAAGCGCTAAGTCACAGGCGCACAGTCCGAGGTCGTATTGAACAGCTGCCTAAAGACCAAGCTTTCTATCATAACGCTGTAGTCTTCGGAGGTGCTCAATTCCTCGCTAATCGCGACACTCCGCTGGGCGAATTTGCTTTGCAACACCGACAGTCTATAATCAACGGCCTCGACCTGGAAGTCCTCCGAGCCTCCCAGGCTGTCGTCCGGGAATATGCGCGGCGAGGCCAGACCCTCATATTCTGTGAACCAGGCCATCGCATGTCTCATGTGACCAACTGGACTGCTGCGTGGCATGATATTGACTTTTCTCCAGCAGTGAAGCAAGCACAGGAGACAGGAGAAGATGGCTTTGCGCATAGGAGCGTGCGCATGATCGTGCTCGGTCAGTCGCGCGAGCCAGGAGCTTCAGTTCACCGGTGTAAGTGCAGATAATCATCGTCAAACAGCTTGAAACAGAATATTGACGTGTTTTACAGTCGATTCTCAGGTCATGTGCAAAACTCCCGAGGGATATTGGTGCAATTTCGGCGCTGGATCCAAAACCATGGGCATGGCGAAGGAATTCCTATCAAAGAACCCTCGTTTTGACGACGACGTAATCTGCTGGGATGAAAAGCCGTCTCTTGGGACCGACTTTCTCAGAATCAGCATAGTCATAGCTTTGTTTGCTCTACTGTTGGTCATATACACGAAATATTAGGCCAACCGGGCCAGCGCCGGTATAAGAGATTTGTCTGAGATGGGCCGACTGTGAAGTTTGCAGTTGACGATCGCAATAGACTCATGCACCGTCAAAGGCAGGACCATGCCGGCCCAAATCATTGTCTAAGCTGCTTACAACCGATGGACGATAAATTACTACTTATGTGAATTGTTAGCGGGAGAAATCTTTTTGGAATTATTTACAATATCAAAGCTCTTTCATAGCCAAGTCACGTTAGCGATTCTTACCGTTTTAAGCAAATAGCGGTACGTTGTGGTAATTCCCGTGTTACTATATTTATTGGCACGAATTTGGCAAGCGGTGCGATTGAGGCAGCCCGCCAAGATCTGAATGATGCATCAAATCAATGCAACTCGTAAACCCCATGTTCGTGGGTTAGCGGCTGCTGGGAAATGGATAAAGAGCCGCGATGCATTGCCCCAAACCCAAGTTCAAGAAGCTTAGATCAAGCTATCGGTCTCCTGCTGCTCATAAGCTGCCTGAGACTGTGCCAGTTTTGACTGAAGGGTTGTGCACAGTTCCTGATGTGTTACCGATGAGATCCAAGATCATTCGGTGACATTAGTTCGTCCCATCTTCTCATTCGCTTTTGACAAGTTTACAAAAGATGTTTCACCTTCATAGCACCAGGCCACGCGAAATCAAGTAATCAAGTAGCCAAGCCGGATTAATGACCGCGTGCCAAGTTGGGGCTGTTTGATCCCATGGAAGATCGACATCGACCAGCACGGCCCATTGTTACGAATCCTTTGCCGACATTGTCGATTTTACCGCTCATACATATGCGTACAGGTAGATGGGGATGCTGTGCGTCAATCTAGGTGTATCCAGGTGTTTGTTGATCGTGACGTTCAACAAGCGTCTATCGAGGCGCTTACAAGGTTCCTTAGTAGATGAAGTTGAGTGGCTAATACAATCATTGAGGCGGCAGTCCTGGTAGTGAGACAGGCTGTGCGCAACGACAACCAAGAGGGCCAGGCTTGGTCGCAGGGTTATGTCGATCGGTTAATTGAGAGGTTGAGAGGATGGGAGGCAGGCTCAGGGAGGACGCCCAGCCGCTGGATTGTCAAGTCCAAGAAGCGCAGGAGGGGTTCACTTACCTTGAGAGACTGACTGGATGTTTCGCTTAAGGTACTCGTAGAGCCTGGTGATGGCCCGGGCCAATGAGGAATGGAGAAGGTGGTTCAGGGGAAGCTAGACGCAACGCTGGGTGGCTGCTATCGGGCCTCTCAAACGGCGGAGGGGCGGCGCTAATCCGGTAGTATACTAGCGCCACACACCATTAGCACCCTCGACCAGCACCAGCTCCTCACCAATTGAGCCAGTTAGTTGAATATTGGTTGGTGTTAGTGGACCAATTCTAGCAGTTGGTGTGCCCCGGAAAACGGGAGACCCCTGGACGGTGCCAAACACAGCCCCTCAACCGCTGGCACCGACCTGGCCGCATGCACTTATGCCCGCTATTACGGCGCTACTACCGCAGGTACGATGATTAAGGTAGTACCCGTACTTACCTACAGCGTTAGTGGAGAGAGCAGAGAGGAGAGCGAGAGAGAGAGAGAGAGAGAGAGAGAGAGAGTGGGTGGGGATTCCATTCCATCTCCCGACCACAGCCTCCTCCATGGCCATTGCCATTACCATTGCATTGCGTCCATCCATCCATCCATCCATCGTATTGTCTGCTTTTGTTCCCTCACCTCACTCTCATTATTCGCTCTCTATCTCGTGCTCTTATTCAGTGCGACCGCACAATCATTCATTACTGGCTGGCTTACTCTCGTTTCCGGCCATCCCTTCCTTGACTCGTCGTGTGCCACCGCCCATCTACCGCTGACACTCGACTTCCGCTTTCGATATCCTGATACACCTCCTTGTGTCGGCAACCTCAGCCCCCGACATTGCTGCTGGCGATCATACTCGCTCAGATTGCTTCCGTCTAGGCAATCACTTCTCATCTTTACACCGACCCTCTGGCTACCTGAACCTGGGTTTCGTCCAGCACGATTCGGTCGTGATCAGCATGCTTCGTGAACAATAGTGGCTCTGCGCTCACTCACTGGACTTCCCGCTGCCTCCTACATCTCTCTTTCGCCCTTTTCCTCCCCGGACGCTTCTCGCTTCGGTTGTTGCTAGATCGGATTGGAACCTCGTGATCCTGGGGGACGTTTCTTCCGTCTGACAACACCATCCAAACCACCATTCTTTGACGACGACAACGACTTAGGCGTACCTGAGTTGAACTCACTCTTTTCACAGAGGCACAGTCGTCAACTCGCTGGCGAGGAGCGACTGATGCCCACGGCCGGCCCGAACCGACTGCATCTTTTTCTATCAAACATCAATACCCGAACAGCGTCCGTCGATATACCATCATTGCCATTCATTGAATCCGCCATCATATAACACAATCATTTACATCTCGACATATATATCTTTTTTCCTTTTTTTCTCTTTAAAACCGACACAATGGGAGCCCTAAGCCGACGCAAGAAGCAGACCGAGATCGTGGACCAGAAATGGGAGTACATTAGCTTGAATGATTTCAAGGCAAGGGGATGTGGTCCAGGTTTCGCCTACTTTTGGTTGTGGTTGATGCTCATCGTCTCCGTGGCTGTCTACGCCGTTGATAGCTTCGTTGCTGTCAATTTGCTTATTTTGGACCAATGGTCATCAAAGATCGAACCTCCTATCGACTATGACGTTTCCAAATGGGTCTTCTCGGCCTGTATCCTCCTCTCTTTCGTCAACCTCGGATACGAGGCCTGGCGAGCTTACCGCGTTATCAAGCGTGACAACGTTGCTGAGAGCTATTTGGACCCTCTGGCCGTACGATGGGAGTCCATCCGAATGGGCTCAGGTCAGGGATGGAAGAGGTTCCTGGTCTTCGCTGAACTGACCAAGAGTAAGAAGGGCGCTGAATACGCTGCCCTTTTCACCTATTTCAGCTTGCAAGGTATGCTGCTTTGCTCAGACATGCTTTTAGATTTAACCCGCTGACTTTGGATATAGCATGGATCCGTGTTCTTGTATGCTCTGGCCCTCGCCAGGTCATCAATGCCTTTACTTTTAAGTCTGTCTATGAGAGTAAGCTGTCGGTCAGCTCACCTAGCGTCGAGGGATCGCTTACTGGCTTTGGCGAGAAGATCGCTGCTCTTTATGATGAGGACAACCAGCAGGCATTGGTCTTGGCTGCCATGGCTTTCACCTTCGTCATTTGGGTCTTCTCATTGATCTTCCTGATCACCGCAGTATTGATCTACATCACCTTCCTGTGCCATTGGATTCCTCGATCAGACGGTGGTCTCCGCGGATACTGCGAACGCAAGGTCAACCAGACTTTGACCAAGATTGTCACCCAGAAAGTGAACAGGGCCTTAGCAAAGGGGGACGCCGATCGTCGGAAGGCTGAGTTCAAGGCCGCAAGGAAGAATGGCGAGCTTCCTCAGATGGAGCGTATGGCCACTTTGCCAACCCTACCAAATGTTGCGCCCAGTGGCCCACCTTCTATGAAGGGCACTGAAGATTCGCTACCGGCGATGCCAGCGCTGGGCCGAAACGAAACCACGACGACGCTGCCGGCATATACATCGCGACCGGCTAGCCCCGGTGCTATCGAGATGGGTGCTGTGGGTAGGCAGATGCACAACCGCACGGGCACCATGGCCTCGACAAACACTGAGCGCACTTACTCTGCTAAATCATCGCTGCTCGGCTCAGCAGCCGATATGGGCTTAAGTTCACCAACATACCCGCCCGGACGACAGTACAATGCGTACAACCCCAATACCCGCGGAAGCCCCGCTCCGTCCACCTTAGACCCGAGGTCAACACCGCAGCCGCGTTACAACAACCCAAACTTTGACGGTCGTGCGGGTTCCCCGGCGCTTGGCGGCCAGCCCTACCCAACTCCAAGGAGCGCGACAGGACCTCCTCCTTCCTCCAGGGGGCCTCCCCAACATCCGCAACAAAGAAACATGACGGCCCCTATGCCGCCGCGAGGTCCCAATCCTGGTTCCTACGACCGGTCGTTCACACCCCAAGGCAGACAGCCGCCACCACAGTATCCTCAAGGGCATGACCGTGCAGGAACACCGCAGGGTCAGCGTGGGCCATACGGATACGGTGGTGATTCTCAGCGGAATAACGGATACAGGTTTTAGCGTTGGAGTTGATAAGCGTTAACGGTCTGGTAACGACGGCGTGTGGAATTTTGAGCATATACTTTGGGAATCCAAGGTGGCTATAGAGGAAGACCATCTACTTTTTTCCGGATTCAGATTTGTTGTGTAGCGTTCATAGGCCTCGGCTTGGATTCTGTACATATTCTCCTTGCTCTATGGCGTACAGATAAAATTACTAGAAATTTCGTGCAAACCATCTCACATGCTAATGGTCATTTTTGCCGTTATTGGCCCATAAGAGTGTTAATGCAAACGCAATTGCGACTAGGCCAGACCAATCGCACATGCACCACTTGTACATACGCATCTGTCAAATAACCGTGCATACGATTTTGCTCATGCGCCCCTGCATCTCGTCATCTTGTCAGCTTTTGGTTTGAATAGAACGAGTGATTTTGTGTTAGGCTTATGTCATGGATGCAACAAGGGAGAGATGTCAAGACGACGCCCTTCGTGATTTGTCAGGGTTTAAACGTCCACGACGTTGGGCCGCTCAACGCCACGGCTTGAACGTTAAAATTTGGAATCATTCTTTTATGAGCAAGGCATGATTTCCAATCTCACATGTGCATCTTGGGGATTTCAAACACTTGGGAATAGATGGATAACAAGTCCTGAAGACCTCTTTTTCTATCATTTTCATCATCAACAATCTTATGGTCTGTTAGACACCTACAAGATGCCTTCACTTACAGGATCGGAGTTTCATGAGGGGGAGGACGCCATGCAGCGACTTCTCAAGGTGCCGAAGATGGGAAATCCAACGCATGAGGGATTCCCAGCCTGGTATGCCCAGCGCCTACTGCATTCGCCGCTACTCGCGGTCGGTACACTTGATGACGAAGGCCGCCCTTGGACGACAATCTGGGGTGGCCAGCGGGGATTCTCAAGACGGATTGCTGAAGATGTTATAGGTATCAACAGCGAGGTGGACAGGATCTCCGACCCGGTGTTTCAAGCACTCTGGGCTGGTCAGGACACTGTGGGAGGCGATGTGGCCCAGGGCTACGATAGGCTGATGAGCGGTCTGGCTATTGACCTAGAGACGAGGGATAGAGTCAAGGTAGCTGGGAAGATGATCGCTGGGTCGGTGGTGGATGGGAAGATGCAGATGGCAATGCATGCCACTGAGAGCTTGGGTAACTGTCCCAAGTATCTGAATAAGAAGGAAATCACACCACACGGTATCGACAATGCGCGGTTGGTTAGCCACGGGCTACCTTTGACGGAAGACGCGCTCAAGGTGTTGGATCAAGCCGATCTATTCTTCTTGTCGAGCACGGCTGAAGAGACGATGGACACTAATCATAGAGGAGGTTCGCCAGGATTTATAAGGGTCATGAAGAACGATGAGGATGAAGTTGTCATCGTATATCCAGAATGTAAGTATCCATCCCCGACACGAACACACTCAAAGCGTACTGAAGTTGACTTGGATGGATAGATTCGGGCAACAGACTATACCAGTCTCTCGGAAACCTCAGGTTGAACCCCTTGGTTGGGATTGTGGTCCCAAATTTTGCAACCGGCGACGTACTGTACCTTACCGGTTCAGCGTCCATCCTCATCGGCGAGCAAGCGTCATCAGTCATAACGAGAACGAACCTAGCCCTCAAGATCACCGTCACGGATGCACGCTTCGTCAAGTCCGGCCTGCCATTCCGCGGATCCGTGATCGACTACTCGCCATATAACCCGCCCGTCCGGCGACTGCTCACCGAGAAGACACCTCAGGTCTCGTCCGGCTCTCCCGCGCTGACAAGCACGCTCGTCAACCGAGAGTTTGTAACGCCCACGATCGCCCGCTTCACATTCGAGCTCTCGTCAGGGCAGCAGAAATGGTCGTCGGGCCAATACATCACTCTTGACTTTTACGATGAGCTTAGCGGTGGATATGCACATATGAACGACGCCGACCCGCAAAGCCTCAATGACGACTACGTACGGACCTTTACTGTGTCTAGCCCAGCTGCTGGTGGTAACCGCTTAGAAATCACCGCTAGGAAAAATGGCCCTGCAACGGGCCTACTATGGAGACAACCCCTGAGAGTTCCATTAGAGGTACCGGTAATGGGATTCGGCGGCGAGGAGGCGTTCCGGATGGTGAAGCATGAAAAGAAGAACGTGTTCATCGCCGGCGGAGTAGGTATCACGCCCTTGTTGGCTCAAGCGGGAGCACTTGTGCATGAAGGTAATAGTGGGAATTTAGAGGTGCTTTGGACCCTGCGGGGTGAGGATTTGCCCTTGGCGGTGGACTCGTTTGATAGGATTGCAGGCTTGGCCCAAATCACCACATTATATGTTACAGGGGACACAACAAAGAGATCAGAAGACGATGGTGAAGACTTGGTGGAAAAGGTCAAGGAGCTTGGCGTGAAGGTTGAGATGAGGCGGATAGGGGAGGATGATATGAAGCGAGTCAAAGGGGAGGGGAATAAGTTTTACTTGTGTGCGTCGCCGAAGCTGTTGGGGATGCTGAATGGGTGGTTGAAGGATGAGCATACTGTTTGGGAGGACTTTGGCTACTGATCAAGGAGGGGCGTCTGTCGATGTGCCAAGGGAAATAAATCAAGAATACGTTTTATGACGTTTGGCTGAAGTTTTCAACTAAGATGACAAGAGTGAAGACGAGGGAACCATGCAGAAGAATCAAATCGGTAGCACACGTGATGATAATACTACCAACTACTACCACTTAGTAGTAGTAGTAGACAGACAATCGTGGTTCCAGGACCTAGCGAAAGACGTACGGTAACCAGCACGCTAGAACATTAAAAGCCTTCAATATTCGCATGGTACTCAAAAACTGCCCCAATCCAAGAACATATAGATTTCCCCTGTAAGCGTCTGGAGCACTGCGATTCGTCAAGGTAAAAGATAATCAGGTACAAGAGCATATCAAGCATGTCTGATACGGACCAATAGGCAATCTGAATTGAAAGCGTGGGCAATTATGACCTGCAGAAAACGGCATAGCGCACTCTCCTGTCCAAGGCCACCAGGGCTCTGGGCACCTGCAAAAGCCCCTGTTAAGCTTCCGCTATGGGCGTTTTAGTGGAGGCCGTTGGACCACCCGTCCACGTCGATCAATAAACGTGCAAACGGGGCGTCGACCATACACGGCAGGAGAAGGGGAAAAGGGTCCCTTTGCTTTCTTCTCCTTGCCTTGTTTTGTTCACTTGCGCACCCTCCAACGCTAATCGTCCCGGTCGTGCGTTTCCTGCTATCTCATTGATCGATTCAGTAATTAGGCCGGGAACTACTAGCATTATGACAGGGCGAAGATGGGGGGCCGATGACAGTATATTATAAGAGGGCCTATGAGCCCGGCTCCATGCCCAACAGAGCCGCCATCCCAATCTTCACGAGCCTGAGTGTAGTACGTCTTTGGTAGAGACCAGTGGGCTTGCTAGGATTCGCACCAGTCAGTCACAATGGGTATCAACCAAATCGCAACGACTCTGGCGGCTTTCGTTGGTTCGGCGGCCGCCGTGTCCATCGCTGAGATCAACGGTAACCGCTTCTTGTCGCCTCTCGCCAACAGCTCTGTCACTGGTGTTGAAGGTCTTGTCACGGCTATCAGCCAGGATGGTGCTTTCCTGCGATCTACGGAGCCCGACGATGATGATGCGACATCAGACAGTATTTTCGTCTATAGCAAGAACATGACCACTAAGATGACAGTGGGGGACATTATTACCTTGGATGGACAAGTCGTGGAGTACCGGTATGTCTAATGAGTCTCCACGGTGATTATTAATAGGACCATACTGATGGGAAAGGTATTAAAGAAACAACAATGATTACGGGTACCTTACGCAGCTGGCCTCGCCGGACAACATTGAGGTCGTCTCTTCTGACAACGAAGTTACCCCCCTTGTCATTGGTGTCGACACCCTTTCACCTCCCACCGAGGACTTCTCAAGCCTAGATGAGGGCGGCATCTTCGGCGTTCCTAATGCAGCCAACCGCCTCTCAGAGTCCAACCCCAAGCTGGACCCCTCCACAAATGGCATTGACTTCTGGGAGAGCCTGGTGGGAGAGCTCGTGACGATTAAGGATGTGTACCAGGTTAGCCGACCTAACCAGTATGGCGATGTCTGGGTTCGCGGTGACTGGAACGTTACCGGTCTGAACGGCCAAGGCGGTTTGACCATGCTTGACGGTGGTAAGTTTGCTCTGCCTCATTATTCTCCCTACATGTACTTTTGTGCTGAACTATTGTAGATGCCAACCCTGAGACTATCATCATTGGATCGCCTGTCGATGGGTCCAAGAACCCTAGCGATTCCAAGATGGGCGACTTCCTCGGCGATGTAACCGGCGTCGTTTACAATGCCTTTGGATTCTACCGCATCCTGCCTCTGTCTGCTATCTCTGTCGAAGAGGAATCCAACACGGAGCACGACCCGGTCTCCTTTGAGAGCACGGCCAACTGCCACGGCCTCACCTTTGCCAACTACAACGCTCGCAACCTTGAGCCCAACTCAGACTCCCTCCCAGGAATCGCCTCGCAAATTGTCGACAAGATGCTTACTCCCGACTTCATCTTCCTTCAGGAGATCCAGGATGGCTCCGGTGAGGCTGATGATGGTGAAGTCAGCGGTAACGCTACTCTTGCTGCTCTTTCTGAGGCCATTGAGGAGGCTTCCGGTGTCGTCTACGACTTCGTCGAGGTGGCCCCTGAGGACAACGAGGATGGCGGTGCCCCCGGCGGTAATATTCGCCAGGCTTATCTGTACCGCTCCAACCGCATTGAGCTGTACAAGCCCAACCCTGGCGGCCCTAACGACGACAATGAGGTGCTCGGCGGCCCTGCGCTGAAGTACAACCCCGGCCGTATCGACCCCAGCAACGAGGCGTGGGAGGACAGCCGGAAGCCCCTCGCTGCTGCTTGGAAGCTCGTCAATGGCACAGGCAACCCCTTCTACACCGTCAACGTCCACTTCGGAAGTAAGGGTGGCTCCTCGACCCTCCACGGCGATCCTCGCCCGCCAGTCAACAAGGGAGTTGAGAAGCGCATCACGCAAGCTGAGATTACGGCCGTAAGTCCACACGCCTCAATTTCCCATCATTTACTCGTATTTGGGAGAAAAACTAACGGAATTTCATAGGACTTCATTGCACAGATCCTCGAGCAGGACTCCGAGGCGGGCATTGTTGTCGCGGGCGACTTCAACGAGTTCGTCCAAGTCGAGCCTCTGCAGGTCTTCATGGAGAAATCCGGCCTGCTGGACCTCGAGGACGTGGTCGATATGGAGCCCACTGAGCGCTACACTTACCTCTTCGACATGAACAGCCAAGCGCTCGACCACATGTTCATTAGCTCCGCTCTGGGCAGCAAGGCCCAGTACGAGCATTTGCACCTTAACACATGGCAGAATTACGATGATCAGGTCAGCGACCATGATCCTAGCGTCGCTAAGTTGAACCTGTGCTAGTGTGCGTAGATGTAGCTATGATGTACAATGTATAGATGAACAAGGAGACTATTTTTTTTATAGATATAAGCATACATTTTGTCATTTTACTTCGTGCTCCTGAGTGATCTGGAAAACAAAATAAGCATGCACTCGTAATACACAATTTACACACAGGTATCCAACTCCAAATTCACCGCCAAACTCCCTCACGAACTGTCTTCACCCTCGTCTTCGTTGTCACCGTCCACATCTCCATTTTCGTCTGCATTGCCATTTTCCTCGCCGACATGTCCATTCTCAAGGTTTTCCTCATTTTCACTCTCCTCATCGCTGTCGTCATCGTCATCGTCTAAAGTTCGATCGGGCATCACAATACCATTCAAGAACTCGACCTGGTTTGAAGTATCAGCATGCCTATACAGATTCCCTCGGTGTATTATTCATGCTTATCCAAACTTACAAAAGGGTTCAAGCCGCGCAAAATCTCCTTAATCTTGTCTTGTGCGTTGTCGGAAGTGAATAAGGCGTCGTCAACGTGTCTGCCAACAGTGAAGCTCTTCAATCGCAGTAGTTTGATGTCCCTGTGGTCGATCTCATACCCCTGTAATTTCACCTTGTCAGTACTCGTACGCTCATAGCAGTATGTAACCCATCCTCTAACCATTAGATTGTGAAGCAATTGAACAAATGACGTACCTTCGGTCGGTTCTTGAGCGAGTAGTTTTTGTTGCTCTCCACCAAAGCATCCAAGGCGGCATCTTCCTTAGAGCTGGCCTTGAGCTTCGGGAAGAAGGTTCGTTTGAAGACCGGATTGTTCAGAGCTTGTCTCCAACGGCGAGGATGACGATCAATGCTCTCACGCAGCTTAGCTAGATGGTCTCGTTCAGGACACCACAGTCCGCCAGCGATTATACATTTGCGCGGCTCGCAATGGATGTAGTAGCAGGCATAGGGGCCTTTGCGACCAGTTCGGGACCAAGCAGCAGAGAAGTGAGGCTTTGTGTTGCAGTGTCAGACTTTTGAAAGACTTGTGAGAATTACTTTGAGTTAGGAAAGGGGGCTTACCTTGTATGGTGTTGGGTCTTTACTGAAGCGGATATCACGGTGGATGCGGAAACTAACATCCTTAACAGGAAGCTCTGGAATCGTTTCGTCGATGTCAATGACGCTGAGGGTGGTTGCATCGACGAAAGAATTCCAATCTTTCAAGGATCTCCGGTACTCTCCATCGTGCGCTAGATGGGGGGTTAGCTTTGCAATAATTCACAGCGTGAGAAACTTACATTTCAGCCACGATCTCTTATTGTTTGCTTTCAAGTCTTTCAGAAACAAGAGTGTGTTGTTGTGAAGCCTCTCCTCGGCATACTCCACTCCACCCAGATCTCTCATCTTCTCAAGTGGAATGACCGTCACCTTCATAGGTGCACTCTCATCAACCTCACTCTCGTCATCCTCGGCATCCGCTTTCAGTTCATCCTCATCCTCCTCCTCCTTATAGTCACTGGTATCCACAGAGGGCTCTTTCTTTTTAGGCGTAACTTTCTTCGCAGGGCGACCTCGTTTCCTTGGCCGCTCAACCTGCTCTTCCTCCTCGTCTTTGTCCTCGTCTTCGCTCTCAAAGTAGTTGCTTTTCTGTTCGTTCACAGATAGACGTCCGGAGCGCCGGCGTCCTTCTGTGACGTCGTCTGGAGCAGAACGCTTCCTCGCAGGCATTGCAAAATTTCTC
The DNA here is from genome assembly GCA_022814615.1 of Waltergamsia citrina. Taxonomy (NCBI): domain Eukaryota; kingdom Fungi; phylum Ascomycota; class Sordariomycetes; order Hypocreales; family Bionectriaceae; genus Waltergamsia; species Waltergamsia citrina. Next base: position 447,190 of record JAKLNE010000022.1, read on the forward strand.
AAATGTGCTGAGTTCTGAGGAAGATAGATTGTCGATTTCAATTGAAGAGGGTTTCCAGCTTATATTGTCAAGTTTGTGGATGAGTGAACAATGAGGTACGTAGGTACTTGTTGGTCATGTCATCATCGGTCACGGTCGCGGCGCTGCGCGTTCCGAGCGTCTGTAAGGGATACGCGTGGTCACGTGAAACTCATTAAACGACTTCGTGTAAGTCAGATGGTACCCTACAATTTGAAACTGGACAAAGTGCTTTCATCTTATTTTAGGAAGTTCTAGTGGCTTACGACCGAGTGAATGAATGTCACTGTAATATTGGAAAATATGACGTTGCATTGTGTTGTATAGTTATAGATTTTCACATATTCCTGACCCAAACGCGATACTTCTCATGTTAGACCTGTTGCCATTTTGGCGCAGAAGTCCACATGCTCGAGTTGAATTTGTCTATGGCATCAAACTTCCCAATCTAGCATTATCCCAATTCCCAACTAGTCTTCATCTGCCATGATCGAATTGACCTCTCGATTAGCGCCACTCACTTACTCTCCCTTTGAGATCCACCCCTGGCAAACTCTCATCTATGCCCTAAATACCCGCGCACTGGCCAGCATCAGACGCCTGCTGTGGCATTTCACGAATGGCACCCCTAGCCTTCACTGCCTTCTCCAACCACATAATGTCTCGAAATCTCGACGCCGTGTACATTTCCGCCAAGCTTTGATCATCCTCAGTCTCTGGGCCAGTTGCTTGTGCTAGCACAGCACAAAGGCGCACGGCGGACTTCAATCGATCCCAGTCACCACTTGCCAACACTGCCTCTTCTTCTTTCAAGTAGACAATTCTACCAATCTTGCTCAGACGCTGCTGAAAGCTCATCTGGAGAATCTCATCGGAGGCGCAGAGTCGAGCCAGTTCAGGCTGGTATATGTGGTCCCAATCATCAGAAGGGATCTTGGCCAGCTCCTCCCCGTAGGAGGCAAGCATGACATTCAAACCCTTTGTTGGGTCGCCAGCCACGGCGGGCCCGAGTGGCTCACAGGGCACGAAATGCTCCATGCCTAGGTAGCGGAGGTGCTGGATGAGGCGTGGTTTGTAGTCTTCCCATGACGAGGGTTCGACGCTTTCGATTTCTGAGGTAAGATCTCGGACCATGCTCACTACCTCTTCGGCCGTTGGGGGCGTGAAGGGTTGTTGTGTGTTGGTGTCATTCTCTACCTTGTGCTCTCCAAAGACGTTGTTGAATTGACTCATGCGATCGTTCTCATCTTCCTCTTCACCATTGTTGCCAAGGCCCCCAGTAGGCTCGGGGAGCACTGCTGTCGTGGACCTGTCTTCCTCAGGGGACTCTGCAGCCTCTTGCGAGTGGCCACAATTGGATGGGTTCTCTTGAATCTTGTCTGCCCCTGGTGACATTGTCTCCTTTTTAATCTTCGTTTCGTGGTCGTCGTTACTAGTCGGCTTTTCAGAGGAATCTTCAGCATTATCGCGAGAAGCCTCTTGGTTGTCCTTGTTCACCACGGTCGGTACGGGAAGGAGTGAACCTTCGGACTTCGCAGCATGATTGGGCATAAGCGGTGATGCAGGCTCTTGACCAGTCTCTGAAGGTTCATTGTCTGAACCATCGCACTCTGGAGCTGTGGACGCTGTGAAGACTTAGTTACTCACCTTGCACTTAAAGAATCAAAGAAGCTTACCCGTCCCTTTCTTGATTGCGGCCGGATTGACTTTGGGTCGCACTGCTTGCTGAGGGGTCTGGTCAACTTTTTGTCGTTTGGGGGCTGGTTGAGAGGCAGGTCTCCCCGTCGGTCTCTTTGCGCTTGGAGTCTCTCTCGAGGAACTCTGCTGAGTCGTATACTTGCGCAGAAGATCGAAAAATTTGTCGGTCTTTGTAGCTTTGACAAGTGCTTGCCGTTGCTTCTCGTTTATCTTCAACCAACTGGGCGGCCTGGCTAGGGTCACCCCAGGTTGAGAGCCATCCGGAAGGAGGACGGGATTGTTGCTCCTAGCTTTGGATACGGTGGTTGCGGCACATTGGAAGAGAAAGTTCGCGATGCCGGTTCTGAGGATCTTGCGATCGTCATTACTTTTGAATCCCTTGTGACTGGCCTCAGTAAATAGCTCTTCAAATGAAGTGAAGAAGTCCTCAGTGTCGGGACTGAGGTATCCCTTCGGCGCCATCTTGAACTGATGTGCCAAAAGAGTGTAGGGATGAGCTTAGCAGAACGATGCTCGAGGTGCATGTGTGATGCGGGATCGTGGGTGGAAATTGCAAGCAAGAGCAAAAGCGGACCGTTCTCGAGAATAGTGTGGCATCGAATCAGAAGATGGAGGAAGAAGGCTAGGTGCAAGGTGGGAAAACCATGAGGGCATCAGGTGGAGAGTAGAATGAAGAAGGGAAAGGGCATGAGAACCTCTACGGCTTGTAGGAGGTTTAGCAAGGTATAATGAACGTCGTTCAATGGCTAGCATAATGATTGAATAATACGTTGGAATATTGCTTCGACAATAGTATGAATCAACGTGACAATAGTGTGCCCTACATCAGTGGTGAAGAAAATAAGCAAGCTTAGTGCAAACTGAACTTGGTAGGAGAATGTCGGGATGAAAGCTCAATCTTTCCACGTCCTCGTTTCACCATTGGTATCGTTATTCAGTCTTACTGACTGAAAACACAAAGTATCACGATGTTCTCACCAAATCGGGCAATGAAGAGACGATGATGTGCTTAAAGGGAAACCCTTTGTCTTGGTCATTAACGGGCAACTTTCAAGGTACTGTACACTGTCCTGTTACACTCGTTTGTCAATGCTATTTGCAGTACTCGAAGTATTGCGAAGTTAAATGCGCCATAAGCCCACCACAACACCGGTAAAAACTTGCCAGGGCCTTTTGTTTGAACCTTTCCTTTTTAAAAATCAAAATCTATGTCCGTTTACAGCTCATCGTGGAACTCGCCACCCTCCTCCTCGCCGCCAGCACCGCCCTGGTACATCTTGGATGTGATGGGGTAGGCGACGTTGGACAGCTTCTCCTTCTGCTCCTCGAAGTCCTCGGCGGTAGCCTCAGAGCTGTTCTCCTCGAGCCACTCAGTGGTCTCCTTGACGGCCTCGAGGATCTATTATCAAGTTAGCTTCTGTCACTTTTAATCGTGTGCTACGGTGGGTGGAACTTACAGTCTCCTTGTCCTCGTCGTCAATCTTGCCGCCAAGACCGTCCTCGTCGTTGACCTGGTTCTTCAGGTTGAAGGCGTAGTTCTCAAGACCGTTACGAGCCTCAATGCGCTCACGGGTGGCCTTGTCCTCCTCGGCGTACTTCTCAGCCTCGGCGACCATGCGCTCAATCTCCTCAGGAGTGAGACGACCCTTGTCGTTGGTGATGGTGATGGTCTCCTGCTTGCCAGTGCCCTTGTCATGGGCAGAGACCTTGAGAATACCGTTGGCATCGAGCTCGAAGGAGACCTCAATCTGGGGAACACCGCGAGGAGCGGGGGGGATACCGGTGAGCTCGAACTTTCCGAGGATGTTGTTGTCCTTGGTCATGGAACGCTCACCCTCGAAGACCTGAATCAGGACGACAGGCTGGTTATCAGCAGCAGTCGAGAAGATCTGGCTCTTGCGAGTGGGGATAGGGGTGTTGCGGGGGATGAGCTTGGTCATGACACCTCCAGTGGTCTCAATACCGAGAGTAAGCGGGTTGACGTCCATGAGGACAATCTCGTCGGTACCCTCCTCACCAGACAGGACACCAGCCTGGACGGCGGCACCGAAGGCAACAGCCTCATCGGGGTTGATACCCTTGGAAGCCTTCTTACCGGTGAAGTACTCCTCAATCAGGGACTGAACCTTAGGAATACGGGTAGAACCACCAACAAGGACAATGTCGTCAATCTCAGACTTCTTGACGTTGGCGTCCTTCAGAACCTGCTCGACAGGCTTCAGGGTCTTCTTGAAAAGATCCATGTTAAGCTCCTCGAACTTGGCGCGGGTTAGAGTCTCGGAGAAGTCGTTGCCCTCGAAGAAAGCCTCGATCTCAATGCGAGTGCTCTGCTGAGAAGACAGAGTGCGCTTGGCCTTCTCGGCCTCACGCTTGAGCTTACCCATGGCCTTGGGGTCCTTGGTGATGTCGACACTGTTCTTCTTGTTGTAGGCCTTGGCGAAGTGGCTGATGACACGCTGGTCGAAATCCTCACCACCCAAGTGGGTGTCACCAGCGGTGGAAAGAACCTCGAAAACGCCCTGGTCGATGGACAGAAGAGAAACATCGAAAGTACCACCACCAAGATCGTACACAACGATTTGACGCTCAGCATCAGTCTTGTCCAGACCGTAAGCGATAGCGGCGGCCGTGGGCTCGTTGACAATTCGGAGAACGTTGAGTCCGGCAATAACACCGGCGTCCTTGGTGGCCTGACGTTGGTTGTCCTATAATTTCTGGTTAGCTCGGCAACGAATGGCGGATTATGGAAGTGTGTAGCACATACGTTGAAGTAGGCGGGGACAGTAACGACTGCGTGAGTAACCTTCTTGCCCAGGTAGGACTCGGCAACCTCCTTCATCTTGCCAAGGATCATGGCAGACACTTCTTCGGGGGTAAACTGCTTCTCGCTACCGGCGACCTGGACCTGAACGACGGGCTTGCCATCCTTCTCAACAACCTGGTAGGGGAAGTGCTTCATGTCGGCTTGGACATCCTTGTCCTTGAACGTGCGACCGATCATACGCCTGCGTTTGTATTAGCTAGCTGCTTCTGGCGATTCAGCTACTGTAGGGTGCCAAAACTCACTTGACATCGTAGATGGTGTTGTGGGGGTTGGCCGCGGCCTGATTCTTGGCGGAGTCACCGACGAGACGCTCCTCCTCTGTAAAGGCGACGTATGAAGGTGTAATTCGGTTTCCCTGATCGTTGACGAGAATTTCGACCTTTCCCTTCTGCATCACACCGACACAGCTGTAGGTAGTACCCAGATCCTAAAGAAGCAGTGTTAGCCACGGGCTACTATCCGGCGGTGTAGGACCAAGTGTCAACATACAATACCAATGACGGTGCCGTAGTTATCGGCATCGTCAGCAGCCGCGGGCTGCACCATCGCCAGAGGCGAGAATAGAAGGGCAATCCAGGCCAGAAGACCCAGGCCCAGAGCCAGCGAGCTCCGTGATGAGCGAGCCATTGTGGAAGTTATGTGTGATGTGCTCTTCGCTTATAGACAGCACAAGTACTAAAGAAACAATTGCAAAAGTAAAAAAGAAATGGAGGGAATATTTTTCGCGCAGCGAGGGTCAACAAATCCTCAAGCTTGCGGATTCACCATAAAGTAGGGGGGTTGGGTATCTTGGAGTGGTGAAGAAAGTAAAGTTGAAAAGTCGCCGTTTGGAGAAGACTTATGTATAAGCTGGTCTCCAAAAAAAAGTTGAGGTGTCCAGATTGGCACAAAAAGGCCAGATTTCACCTGCTGCCACACGTCCCTGACTGTTGCCCCACGTGACAGGGGTCCAGCTCAGGGCCCACTGAGCACTGTGATGATCACTGTATTTACACCCTGAGGAGCTGCCAACAGTGGAAGCGACCCCTTTCCCAGCCTTGCGATCGCACAACCCTGGGCCCACTGGCAGTGACCGCCGGACTCGACCAGACTCCATACAGTGTGTTTAGGGCTGGATCTTCTCGCCTTACTCCATACACTTTCTCTCCCTGGCGCCTATCCTACCGTGACCTCACCTAATTATTATCTTCGTACTGGCTGCAACTCGCCACTGTCCTCGGCGTTCCTGACTCATACCTATTTAGTCTTTGTGGACAGGTCGTCACTGACTAGGATAGTAGGGACAGATATATTTCGCCAGAAATAGCCCTGATGATGACAACGTTACCGCTAGGTGCTATTCAGTCTAGTTACATAGTTAGTAATTACCCGTAGCTTTTCGAGAACACTTTGCAAGGTGGCTTTAAGACAGGAATATTCTCGAAGTGCCGGAATGGTGGGGCACCGCATCTGCCCACGTTGCATCATCCCCCAAAACTGACACGGAGAAATGCCAGTCGGGGTCCATATCCATTTGCGGAGAGAACCCTATGGAATCGTGTCAAGATCAAAGAAACAAAGAAAAGACGTGGCAGAAGGCAGCCAATATATGCCAAATATATGATCTGAAGCTCCATCTTAGAGAAGCCCAGACCATTGACTCGGATATTCAGCAATAGTTCATTTGTTTATTTGTTTTTTATCGAGTACATGCTAATTGTGGGTCAAGACCGAGCTCCAGGGGAAGCCGGTCACGATTCTAACAGCCCGGCCGCGATAGTCTCTCCTCCACTACGAATGACTACTCGCTGGCCCGCTTCTAATGGCACCGAAGTCTCAAGCTTAATCTTGACACGTGCGACTTCTCCAGGTTGTACCACCTTCGGTTTCTTTTTCGTTACCTCACCGGTGGCCTTGTCGAGCGTGGCAAGAAGCGAACGAATGTGACCTGGTGCGTGCAAGCGGCCTCGATGCAAGTCGATAGGGGATGGCAATAGGTGATCGAATGCCATAGCTTTCATAGTGAATGAGTCACCGCAAGCAATTGCGTCGGTTGGGTGGCAGAGGATGTCACCAACTTTGATGTGAATCGGGTCGATGTTGGTAAGAGCCACGTTGATGTTTTGGCCGGCTACTGCCCACTCTTGGTTTTCGTTGTCCACTACTATCGACTTGATATGCGCTGTCTCACCACTGGGCTGGACAACAAGAACATCGCCGACTTGTGTCGTTCCCGAATCTATCCGTCCCGATAGAGTTGTCGTGCCTTGTTGCGACCGGAAGACCTCTGCAATGGCCATCCTAAGTGGCTTCTTAAGTGCCCGGGCGGTCGATGGACCAGATGCCTCCAGAGCCTCGATCAGGGTAGTTCCTGAATACCAGGATGCTGCTTTGTCCTCAATCGGGCGAACAATGTTGTCTCCATTCAACCCAGATATAGGAATAAAGCTGACATGCTTCTCACTGAACCCCAAGCCGTTCAAGAACCCAGTCACTTCTTGGCTGATTTCATCAAATCTGTCTTTTGACCATCCAACCATGTCGAGCTTGTTGACGGCAATGACCAACCTTTGCACCCCAAGACTGCGCAACAGGAGGACATGTTCCCGAGTTTGGCCCTTGAGCCCTTTTTCGTAGGCGCCGGTATTGGCATCGATGACCAGAATGGCAAAATCCGCTTGACTTGCACCAGCAATCATGTTAGGAACAAAGTCGCGATGCCCAGGTGCGTCCAATATCGTAAACTTGGTCTTGTCGGTCTCAAAATAGTTGGTCGCGATATCGATAGTCACTCCACGATCTCTCTCTTCACTTCTCTGATCCATGACCCATGCTAAAGCGAACGACTGCTTCCCTATCTTTTCGCCTTGTCGGCGGTATTTATCGATAGTTCGTTGCTCGACAAACTTTAGCTCCGTGAGAAGACGACCCATCAGGGTGCTTTTCCCGGCATCAACGTGGCCTAGGCCCGTTAGAAGGTGAGGGGATGATCAAGGTCTAAGACGCAACATACCGACGACTACAAAGCTAACGCTTCGCTTGTTGGAGCTGGCTTCGAACTCTTTAATCACATCGAGCCCTTTGCTCTTAGGAGGTGGGGCGTCGCTGATCTTCAAATTGGAGATACCGGAAGATGCCTGGTCCGTTTGGGGCCCAGAGCCATCTTTCTTCTTTGAGGTTTTTGGGCCGGGTGTGGTCTTCTTGCCCGCTGAAGGAGAATTAGAATTAGCTCATCATTTTGCTTTTGCAAAATTCGAACCTTTGGATTGAGCTGCAAGAACAATATCATCCGGGCTAGGTTCAGAAAAGATGCTGGCAGAAAAGGATGCTGATGATGTGTATGGCATTGGGAAGATATCTCGTCTCGAGTTCTTGGGCGATTTTGGGGCAGAACCAAACAGTGTCCGGGCGAAGGATGAGGGTGCTGCTTTCACAACCTCTACCTCGTATATTTCATCATCCCGAGCCTCAGTAGACGTCGTTGAAGAAGCTGACGAAGTATCGTCTTTGGTGTTATCGACGGCTTGCTCCTTGGCTGCCTGCGGAGGAACCTTTTTCGGCGGCGGCGTGTTGGAATCCTTTGACAGCTTCTGGCGCTTCGCTAAAGGATTTGTTGGTGCCGAGTTCTCTTTTTGTGACGGGTCCGAGATGGAGAGTTGGCGTATACCATTTTCAGTCTGTGCCGTCTTGTTCTCTTCTTTCTTTTCTTCCATCTTCTTCTTTCTCGCAGCAGCTAACTTTTGTAGTTTGCTCATCCCGGCTGTTGAGTCGCCGCCTCCAAGTAAGCCCCCTGAAGGTGTCCAAGGTGCAATGAAGATAGTCTGACGATCTTGCGGAGTTTTCAACCATGGCATATCGTCGAAGAAGCCGCGCTGTGGAGGCTTGGGCCTGGCAAGTACGGGAAATCCAGGACGCGTGAAGTCGGACTGCTCTCCTTCGACTACCGGGAGGCACTGTTGGTTCTCCCCTGCCGCTTCCCCGAACGAACAATGCGAAGCAGAAAAGGAGAATGTTCGAGACATACCTTCGGGGGCCTTCTTTGCGGGTGCTGGCTTCGCTACTGGTTTTGCTGGCGCTGGCGCGATGAACGTTTTGTTCAGATACGCCACGGACTTGTCAACGTCATAGTAATAGTGCCAAAGGGCATCTTGAATCTGCTTCAAAGTGACCTTTGAGGAGTCCTTTCCAAGGGCCTTGCGCACGTCGCTAGTGCCCTGCGTCATGGCAGCTTCGTCCTCGGCGCTTAGACCTTCCCCTTCGCCGTAATCATCGTCGTCATAGTCGAGACCATCATCGTCGAAGTCATCCACAAATTGGCTTGGCGGCATCGTGAAGATAGTGTTGCACTGAAAATTTCAAATGTTGTTATCAAAGAGAAATGCCTTAGCCAAATGCTCTATTACATTCGGCGTTGCGCCGACGTTCAGAAGACACTTAAGATTTCGTAGTACGCTGAAAGAACAAGTAAGTAATGTAAGAAAATGAAAAATAAAGAATAAAAACTAGTCGGTGATGATAAGTTGAGAAAGTTAAGTTCTAGTCGTTAGTCGCTGGATTATTTCTGGAAGCGAAATGCAGTCGAGATTCTCAGCTTGGGAGCTCGTAGTGTAGCTCGAAGCTTGACTCATGGGTCATTGACGTGTAGCAGTCAATGCCTGGAATGAGGGGCAGCTGTTGGAGCCATGGCGGGGCACAACCAGGTACAGAGGCCTTATCGTTATCACTCCGCCGGAATTTTTCTTTCCCCGCGTGCCGCACCTGAGCTTTAGGGGCATGTAATAGCGGGCAGACACCGAAGGTCAAAAAATTCAAGGACCGGCGCGAAACTACGACCCAAAGCTCTAGAACGCACACGATACGACCAGGGACACCGTGTCTCTTCTTTTGGATCTAGACTTTGCCATACTGCTAAGGATAGCACGAAAAGAGCAAGATTCGTAGCCATCATGGCGATGAGTGAGCTTCCCACACTGTACGGATGGCGGGGAACAGAATTTAAAGCTAACTGAGACCAGATCTGGATGTTTCGAATGGTATGGGTGATTGCGAACACGGTTAGGAAAATAACTGACGAAAGCAGCGGCGGTGATGAAGGATGAGCAGGGACGACCATTCATTGTTGTTCGAGAGTACGTTTGCTTCCGAGAAAACCTTCCACCGCCTCTCTAACAAGCTCGCAGTCAGGGAAAGAAGAAGCGTCAGTTCGGCAACGAAGCTGTCAAGTCCCACATTCTCGCTGCGCGAACGGTCGCGAATATTATCAAAACCTCTCTCGGTCCTCGTGGTCTTGACAAAATTCTCATTTCCCCCGATGGAGATATTACGATCACGAACGATGGTGCCACCATTCTCCAGCAAATGGAAATCAGTAACCACGTAGCCAAGCTGCTTGTGGAACTATCAAAATCTCAAGACGATGAGATCGGTGATGGGACGACAGGCGTAGTTGTTCTCGCTGGTGCTATGTTGGAGCAGGCGGCCGACCTCATCGACAAGGGCATTCACCCCATCCGAATCGCCGACGGATACGACCAAGCGTGCGACATCGCTTGCGCTGAATTGGACAAGGTCTCCGATGTGGTCGACTTCACAAAGGAAGATACCGCGAACCTAGTAAAGGTGGCGCGGACGAGTTTGGGCAGCAAAATCGTGTCCAAGGCTCATGACCAGTTCGCCAACATCGCTGTGGACGCTGTTCTGTCGGTTGCTGACCTCGAGCGCAAAGATGTTGACTTTGAACTGATCAAGGTAGACGGCAAGGTCGGCGGATCACTGGAAGACACTCTTCTGGTAAACGGTGTCATTGTCGACAAGGACTTCTCTCACCCACAGATGCCCTCAGAGGTTCATGATGCCAAAATCGCTATCCTCACTTGCGCTTTCGAGCCACCCAAGCCGAAGACGAAGCACCATCTCGATATCTCCAGCGTCGAGGAGTTCAAAAAGCTACAGAACTATGAGCGAGAGAAATTTATCGAGATGATCCAGCAAATCAAAGACACAGGTGCCAACCTGGCCATCTGTCAGTGGGGCTTTGACGACGAGGCCAACCACCTTCTATTACAGAACAAGCTGCCCGCCGTAAGGTGGGTTGGTGGACCTGAGATCGAGCTCATCGCCATCGCCACAAACGGGAGGATCGTACCGCGGTTCGAGGACTTGACCGCCGAAAAGCTTGGTACGGCTGGTACCGTGAGAGAAATGACTTTCGGCACCACGAGAGAGAAGATGTTGGTCATCGAGGAGTGCGCCAATACTCGGGCCGTGACGGTCTTTGTTCGTGGCAGCAACAGGATGGTATGAGTCTCTTCTAGTTAATTGTTCGCCAACATCAGCCAGCTGACAATCCTTGCAGATCATTGACGAGGCCAAGAGATCTCTTCACGATGCTCTGTGTGTCGTGCGTAACCTGGTACGCGACAACCGCGTCGTCTACGGAGGAGGCGCCGCAGAGATTGCTTGCTCTCTTGCCGTGGAGGATGCCGCAAACCAGACACCTGGCCTGGAGCAATACGCGATGCGGGCCTTCTCTGAAGCCCTGGACCAAGTTCCAATGGCATTGGCTGAGAACAGCGGTCTTAACCCCATCTCTACTCTCGCAGAAGTCAAGAGTCAGCAAGTAAAGTCTGATGGTAGCCGTGGAAAGCTTGGTGTGGACTGCATGGGCCGCGGAAACAACGATATGAAGGAGGCCTTCGTTATCGACCCTCTCATTGGCAAGAAGCAGCAACTGCAGCTGGCGACACAGCTCTGCCGAATGGTCCTCAAGGTGAATAATGTCATTGTGTCAGGGGCGGATGAAAACGACTTTTAGACGATTAGATGCAAGCGAATGGCCCCGATTGGCCCAATAAAAGCTGGAATGAGGACCCGATATATTCTTTGGCCGTACTCGGCTGCTTGCTTATGACTATCCCGTTTTAGTGCTCATTCACATTGCTTTATGTTCTATGAACGACGATCACAGTCTGACGTATCAACACCAACAATTATCAAGGACAAGAAGAAGGCAGCGATTGTTGGAGCAAGAGAAGGTGGATGCAATCTGAAATCCCACTGACCTACGCTGATTAATTTCTGTATGAAATCGAAACCATCTCTCTTCGTTAGGCTATGAGGGCGAGCTCTGGGCGGTTGTCCTCCGAGCAAGGCCTTGCTCTTGAACACTGCCGATCCATTTTCAAATCTAGGCCAAGGGGAGAAAAATCAATTGAAAGCTAGTCTATTCATGTTCATTGCTAATCTGTTTGAAATCTAGGTCTAGTAGCGCATCGGAAGTCATTATTAATTTCACCGTCACCTCCATCTTGTCAACCCGCCTATTGAGTCAGACTCCCAAACATCATTTGAGAACCGATTTTGGAGAATGCCTTAAACTTCTACGGCGTTAGGGGACTCTGATGATTTAGGTGCGCGCTGCAGCGTCCACCTTCCATGAACGCCAAGATAATTGCTTGGATGGTAGAAGCAAAATATGGCAATGGCCACGGCCATGGGCACCGCCTCAAACACCCAGAATGGCCACTCATTTTGGAGGGCATAGCCGTCGATACCTTCTGCAAACTCGGCAACACGGAATATGCAGCGAACCTGGGATTGTGTTAGACAGTGATGCATCGAAGCGGACGCCAACGCGAGGAAGAGTGCTGTACCATGATGAAGACGCTGGAGATGTAGATGGCCATTACCAACTTTCGCCAGCCGGCTGGTGCATTATCGGATGCTGCATGGTTGGCAATCATGTGGAATCTCACAAGAGCGGATAAAAAGAGAGAGAAGGCCACAAGTTGAAATGAGAGGCCAGCTATCAGGATTTTGGATCCAATTCGCTCTTCTTCGCCCTGCCAATCGTTGGATCCGGCAATGCCGGCGCCGTTGCCTTGAATTGAAGCAGCGATGATGTCGAAACAGACAAATATAGGGGTGAGCCAACGACCTGGGACCCTCAGGACTCGCTGCCTCGAGACAGGCAGCACGGCTAGGATAAGCCGAGTGATCAGCATGTAGTTACCCGCGGCGATGAAGACGGGCGCCATGACGGTCATTGTGGACGTTGCTACGTATGCTCCCTACAAAAACTTGTCAGCATGTAATTACTCGATTTCACTTTTGCTTTTAACCTCGATGAAATTGGTAGGATAGCTTACAATATCCTGATCATTCTGCAAAGAAACTATGCGGGCAGCATAGGCAGCTACCTCAGTGACGGCGCCTATGATGACAGGGATAAAGTACCAGGCTCGGTGCTTGACAAGAGTCAAATATGATATGGCAATGCAAATAATAGCGTACACGACCGTCCCAATGACGGCGAGCGGTAGGGACGGTTCGTAGAACCAGATGGACCAATCGTCAGCCATTTTCAGTGAGTGCAGATAGTGAAGTTGTCGGAAAATATGCTTTATATGGCAGATTTGATCCTTCTTGGAAATTTGTCTTCTTCCTCTTCGGATATTCCAGACCGGCATCTTCCTATTACTTATATACATGTCAATATTGCGACAGGCATCTTCTATCTAACATTCGTATGGGTCGTACTCGTCGCATTTAACCCGAAGCCACACGCACGCCAAGGGGCAGTGCCAAATAGCACTAACATATCGTCGTTTTCCATTTTGGGAAATGTGGCCTATGAACACTCAGGTCTGTGTTAGTGAACTTGAGACTTGCCGCCACCTTTTCCTTTTGGGAGCCTCATCTGCACCGGCGGGCGGCACGTACATGTTTTGACGCAAGCCGATTGCGATGCCAATACGATGAATGCGACGGACCCGGTCGCTTTGACCGGGAAGTGTGGAGATATTCTTACTTCCAGAGCTGTGGTTGGTCAAGATCAACTATCTCATTATATTCAAGTTATGTGGAGTCTATGTAGTGTTCTAGGTCTATCCATGTACGTATAGTTCGTACCATTTCCTTCTTTCATTATTGAGTACACATTCTATTACTGCAGGTAGTCTTGCATTTTCTTTGATGACCACGCAGTGATCATCGTTCTTTTTAACGCCTGGAAACCATGTCACCTTCCTCGCTTACCACAACCAATCGATGCGCCGGCATAAAGTAGCTGTAGCCCGATTTCTTCGCCTGTCCGATCCACAGCAGTGTGTCCTTGGTCGGCAGCCCGTTTAGCTCTGGATTGTCTCGCAACTCAGCCATGAATCGTCGCCAGTTGATGCGACGGACTCCAGTATGATGCTGGAGACTGACAGAGCCTTCATCAGCCGTTGGCCGCTGTCTTGGCTCAAGGGTGGCCTCCATCAGATCCTGAACCACCGTCTTTGTGGGGATAATGTCAACCCATCCATTGAGCCCCTCCATCGTCGGCCGCACCTGGAGCTTCTTAGTGATGCTCACAAGCTCGTTCACCATATGGTCTGGCTCGGGCTGCGCATGTGTGTCGTCTGGCCCACAGTCCGGCGTCGGCATAGGCGCGTGCAGCGTTACAGGTAGCTTAAACTCGGCGGCCACGGCGCGTAGGAAGCGTTCAGCGGCCCATTTGGAAGCCACATAGCCATCCGTGCCGTCTTCTGGAGGAACTGGACTCGGCGCTTCTTGATTGATGTTGTAAATACCCGGACCCTCCTCCATCCCGTATATGCGTACGGAGCCAGATGAGATGAAATGGAGAGGCACGCGTCGCGGTAGTGCCAGTCGCGCTAGCTGCTTGACTGAGCTGGTGTTCACGGGGCGCAGGACCTCGTAGTCATCCCAGAACGATCTATTGGCGCCGCAGTGTAGGATTACGCTTGTCTCAGCGGAGAGGCGGTCGAACTCATCGCGCGGCAGGCCCAGCGACTCTTTTCCAAGATCGCCTGTGAAGATTGTGATCTTATCTGACATGTGGCTCAGTGTTTCGATATCAGATTCTTCTCTTACAATGACAAAAATCTGGTGAACCTGGTCGTGCTCCACAAGAGCAGGTACAATGTGACGCCCGAGATATCCAGTAGGGCCGGTCAGGAGAACATTCATAGCGTTGCTCGTCGGAGCAGAGTTGACTAGCTGCTCAGCGTGCGATTTTTTTCGACCAAATTCTTCATACCACGCTACTGGAATTGAAGTTTCGGCTTCCCAATCTATTTTGTCTGATGTGGCTGCTACAATGACAGCGGCCATGTCGCCAAGCTTGCCGGCGTTCATCAGCTCGACAAGCTTAGGAGCGGCTGAGAACTCCTGCTTGATGATTCGTTGGAGCTTTACGAGTAAAAGAGAGCTTCCTCCGATGTGGAAGAAATTTGACTGCGGACTGATGGTCCCCGGTGGTGCAACTGGCAAGATATCGCGCCAAACTCTCTCCAATTTGGCCTCCGTTGGAGTCAGTTCAAAATCATCACTGGATACGTGCCGGGTCGAGCTGATCGGTTGATCTAGAGAGAGCGCCTTGATAGCGGCCCGGTCAAATTTGGCGTGCGCAGTCAGGGGTAGCTGCTCAAGCGCAACAATCACGGCGGGCCTCATGTAGTCCGGAAGAGGTAGCTGAGCCTGAAGCCGGGCTAGGAGCTCGGTACGCCCAGTCTCCGGCTGGTTTTTGGAGAAGACGACGTGGGCAGCTAGAAACTTGACACCGTCTGACTCTCTGAGAGTCACGGCAGCGTGCTTCAACGCTCCTTGCGATGTTTCGAGTAAAACGTTTTCAACTTCGCCAAGCTCGACACGGAAGCCACGAATCTTGCACTGGGTATCTCCATCAATCCGGCCCCGTACCACCAAGGCACCATCCTCACGGAGATATCCACAGTCTCCAGTGCGGAACATTGTCGTCCAGCCATGCTGTGTCAGACTGGACTCAGGCCCGATAAAGTTGTTAGGAATAAATCTCTCCTTAGTCATTGAATCCAATCCAAAGTATCCTGCGGTTACGCCAACTCCGCCGATGAGGATCTCGCCAGGGACACCGAGCGGCAACGGCTTGAGCTGAGAATCCACGATGTAGAGAGAATAATTGGGAGCGGCAAAGCCGGCAGGAAGCGAAATCTGGGCTTCTCTTGTGCGATAGTCGATTCTACCGAGATGCGTGCAAGCAATGGTAGTCTCGCTTGGCCCGTAATTATTGACAACCTCCAGTCCAGGGAGGTTCAGTGCCCGGAATTCAGCCAGGAAGTCGGCGGAGAAGGGTTCGCCTCCAAAGAAAGCGTAGTTCCAGTCATGGCATTTGCTTAGATGCTCTTCGGAGAACTGGAACCACATTTCATACTCAGATGGGGTACCGGTGGTGTAACTGATGCCCTCGCGCAGAATCATCTTGGTGATCTCGTATGGATCACCACGCTGTGATTCGGGGACAATGTGAAGACAGCCTCCATTGCAGAGGGCGATCAAAATCTGCTCCATAGAGAAGTCGAAGCTCATAGCACTCTGCTGGAGCACTTTGGAGGCCTTTCCACCGGCAACGTCGCATTGCCGGGAGAATCCCTCATTCTGCGCCACCAGGTTGGAGTGTTTGATGACAACCCCTTTGGGTTCGCCAGTAGATCCGCTGGTGAAGAGGATGACTGCAGCGTCTTGGCTACGAGTAGCCGTGTATTGGTGTGGCGCTGTTGTTGTCTCTTTTGACGCAGACACATCGATGACTGCGACATTGGAGACGGCCAAATCCCCAACGGTAGTTATAGTATCTGCATCGACCAAGACAGCAGAAGGCTTAGTTGTTTCGACGGCGTATCGCAAGCGATGGATCGAGTTCTTGCCATCCAACGGTAGGTACGTAGCACCAACTCTGAACACGGCCAGCATTGAGCAGACCCAATCTGAGCCGGGCTTTTGGTAAACACCGACGACATCGCTGTTGTTGATGCCGGATTCAGCCAAGGCCTGTGCTATTGCATTGACTTGCTGTCCCATTTCGTTGTAGGTAAGACTTGTTTGTCCACATCGGAGAGCAGGAGAGCTTCCGTGTTGTGTGATCATGTCGTCAACCCTATGTGATACGGTCTCTGGCCATGTCAGAGGAACATCAGGGCCTATACTCTGTTAGCTAATCTGCTGTACGGCAAGAAAAATTTTTTTTGTGATGAGTTCGCTCACCAGCTCCGATATCCAATGCGCGCGAGATATCTTCCTCTGCCCACATGGCAGGCAAGTCCAGTGGGATATCCCGTCCTGGTGTCTTGGTAAGTCCGTTCAAAAGGGTCACATAGGCACGGAGAAACATCTCGGTCTGCTCCTCCGTGTAAAGGGACTGTTGCAACTGCAGTGTCACCAACGTATCACCCTCGGCATTTTCCAGCAGATCTAGCGAGATATCGTAGCCGGTACGCGGATGGTACCACTCCTCGCCGGCAGCGTCCAACGAGGCGAACTTGGCCCGCTCCTGCGTACCTTGACGATAGTCAACGAAAACCTGGAAAACCGGTGGATGGTTTGCTGAGCGAGTGATTCCGAGCTCCGACAAGAGCACATCGAAGGGCAGGTGTGAGTGCTCAAGCGCCGCGTAGACCTTGTTGCGGGCATCCTTGACGGCGGCGCTGAACTTGGACTTGGACTGGGACTTGGCGGATGGGCGGTCAAACCGGATTGGGAGCAGGTTCAAGAAGAAGCCAACAGTGGACATGAACTTCTCATCATTGCGGTTGGCATCGGCGATTCCAATGAATAGCTCGTTGGTATCTGGGAGGGAGCGGAAGAGGAGAGCTTGCAAGACCGCAAGGTAGAGATGGAAGTTAGTGGCCTGGTTCTGTCGAGCAGCTCGCTTGATGCGAGATGTAGTTGAAGCATCAAGGCGAATATCTGCACGATGTGTTCTGGTTCATACTGTAAGTGCTGTCGCACAGGGAATGTTCAAATATCACTTACTTGTAGCTTGTCTGCGGCTGCCGAGCCGAGAGCTTGGAGAAAGGCAGTAGGTCAACGGGCTGCACATCGGAAGGTATGATGTTGCGGTAGAAGTCGATATCTTTCTGGAAATGGCCGTCTTCAAACGCCTGGCGCTGAAGTGTCGAGTATGTTCTGTATTGAGATTCTTCGGGTATGAAGCTTAGTGTTTGGCCCTGGTACGCCTTCTCCAAATCCGCAAAGATGAGCTGGATGCTGACGCCATCGATGGTGATATGATGGCAACCTAAGATCAGCCATTGCGTGTCGTCAGAACAAGAGAGGAGGACGAAGCGCATAGACCTCCAGCTGTTGAGATCCCACTCATAGTCGCGGATCTCCTCTAGAGCTTTCGTTGCTTCGGACTTGTCTGCAATGTGCCTATGCTCTAGTTGGACTACGGGTTCCGAGAGGATGCCCTGCATCGGCTCGTCATTGGCATGTCCTCCCCAAAAGTACCGGGTGCGCATCGCCTCATGTTTCTTTGATACGGCACTCAAAGCTTTTTCAAAGCTAGTCACATCTAGGTGGCCCTCGAGGCGGACTGAGACGGCAACATTGAAGGTTGACCGGTCCTCAAGTGCGTGGTGCAAGAACCAAAATCGAGTCTGACCAAAAGACATGGGCATCACCGTTTCTGTTGAGGCGTCAATCGTTGCCTTCATCTTGTCCTCGCTCTGAGCCTCGTCACTGCTTACATCGTCATGCTCATCCAGCGATGAAATGGACTCTGCGCTATCCTCTGGAGAGAACCCAGATTGCTCGGAGCATCCCAAATCAGCTGGAGGGCTAGTAGAGCGAGACCCCGAAGCATGGCTTTGAGCTCCCGATGCTGTTTCGGGTGCCAGGTGAGACGTTGGCACCTTTAACGCGGAAGCTGCGCTGATAGCAACATCCGAATCTTGCGACAGGCTGCTCGTATCTAAAATGGAAGGAGAAACCCGTTGCATGCTGTCTTTGATGAGATCTTCTGAAGAGCTACCTTCGAGAATCCGGAGCACTGGCATATCAACGTCAAGCTCTCTCATGAACCAGGACCGAATATCGAGAGCAACTAGCGAGTCTACGCCTCTTTCGATCAATGGCTCAGACCCTGAGACGACATCATCGGCAGGAATCTGCAGTACCTTCTTGACGCGAGCGAGGAAAGAGTCCAAAAGGACCTTGGTGGCTTCTGAGCGAGTTTTGACACTCTTGAGCTGCGTCCTCACGGGAACCTTGGATGAAGAAGAGTCTGAAGCATCACCACGACCAGCTCCTGACTCTTCAATGCAGAGGTGACCAAACTTCAAATCCGCCCTATACTGCACACGGGTGCCCTCTAGTTCGGCGCGGGTCATGGGACTCATGCCGGTAACGATTTCGGCACTATCCTGAGAGTCAGGGCGTCCAGCGAGAATGGCCTCGGCAAACATCTGGTGGAGGTCTGACTCCGAAACGCTCGTGGCGCCGAGGCTTTTGAAGTAGGCGGCGTCAAAAGCGTCGGAGCGGCCGACGTGCCCAATACCCATCAGGGCACTAAGGTCAATAACGGACCCTGGCACTCCACGCTTCTTCCTCTGGAAGGCTATTGTTGTCATAAACATGTTGGCCGCCGCATAATTACTCTGCCCGCTATTGCCAAGACAAGCTGTCAGGGACGAGAACATGATAAAGAAGTCAAGAGGCACATCGCGGAAAGCCTCGTCGAGCAAAATGGTGCCATCCACCTTAGGCCTGAGCACTTTGTTCATGCCTTCGACGTCCATTTCTTGAAAAGGTGCATCGGCTACGATCAACGCCCCGTTAGACACACCTGCAATAGGTGGCATGGTGCGCTTGATAGTGGCCAAGCAGCTATTCAAAGACTCCCGAGAGGTTATATCCAAAGACATCGCGCGGACATGAGCGCCACGAGCTTCGAGCGAGCGAATGAACTCTTGTTCGACGATGGGGTTGCGGCTAGTGAGAACGACATGACGCGCCCCGTGCCGAACCATCCATTCGCAAAGTGACTGGCCAACTTCGCCGGAGAGTCCAATAAGGAGGTAGGTACGGTCGGGTCGGAAAATATCGTTGTCGTCGACCGGCCGCACAGTCACGGGGACAGTTGAGCTAGGGGTAGCCCAGTCTACAATGCTCAGAGGCTCCTTCATCGCGTTGTGGAAAGAAATGTCGCCAAGCGGCAATTGTCCCGCCTCCGTCAAGGGGACGGTCTTCTTCTGAGCATCTTCCCATGCACGCTTCAGGCACTTGGAGTTCAAGCTGTTGCTGTTTGATATGGAGCATCCCGGTTGAAGGTGGGGAACTTGGCCGAAGAAGCTCTCTGTTTTCTTACACACGCAGTGCTCGGGTACTACCCTCGAGATGGCTTTTCCGATTTCAGCACTCTTGCTGCCTTTGAGCGAGAAATCCACAAAGAGTGATGTGTCAGCGTTGATCTTCTCTTTGAGCAGTCTCGTTGGTAGTGCCGGATGGATGTACACATAGTCGTTTTCGGCACCATTTCCGCGTTTGCTAGACTGCGATGTTGTGAAGACGAGTTTCACATTCGACGCCTTAGCTCTAGCAGCAATCGCTGTCTTCATTAGTTTGTCGGATTCATGGACAACAACAGTGCTTGACTGGGATCCTTCATTTTCGCCGACGATCTGGGACGCGGCGAGATGTGCTGCAACAGTGATCATAGCCATCCGAGCGAATTCTTTATCCGCCGGAATGTCTACTAGACAGGATGGATCCACCATGGCGGGAGAGGTGGAAGACGATGTAAGGGCTAGCACCGTCCGCTGGGGATCTTCTTCGTCGATGCCGGTAACAAGCATCATGTTGCCGACTTGGCTGATGTGGATCGACTGAAGGAGAGACTGCTCGATGCGAATCTTGCGGAGAGCATTGGAAGACCTGATTGGGGCCGCTATTTGCTCAAGCGCAGTAACCTCTTCAACATTTACAGCATTGGATGACTCCCTAACGAGACGGAGGTCGGCCTGAGAAGCATGCACATTCCTGGAAATGCGCCTACTAGAAGAGTTGTAACGGGCATTCTGTGACTTGTTCAAGTACAGACGCGGAATCAAGGTCACTCCCTTCTCTAGGAAGACTTCAGGCTCTGAGGACCAGAGAAGATCCTCTCGTTCACCTCTGCGTTGCCACTCGTCCAGAGTTTGGTGTCTCAAAAGAGATTCGGAAATGTATTCCGCGGTTTGGTCGTTGAAAGACTCGGTGTCAATGTCCAGCAGTTGGAGGTTGATGTTTGGGTTCTCGAAGCGAACGACCCGTCCTACACCGTACATCATGTTCTGATACGGTTCATCATATCGGCAACCCCGGGTGACCCAGAGAATATTCCTCCCCTGAGCCCAGACGGCCTTGAGACCCTGCATCTTGTCCTCAGTCACGCCCTTCATAACGGGCTCGTCGAGATCTGCTATGCTTAGGATCGTAGCTTCTGCGGGAAGTGCCTGCTTTTCCAGAGCTTCCACAGAGGGAACATGCTGGAAAGATGAGAATCTGGGCGACAGCAAAGTTTTGAGCTTTTGCAGCAGGTGGTACGTGGAGAGTGCGTTTCCTCCGACCACAACCAGATGAGAGTCCGACCCTGACCTCAAGCTTGGCGCTTCTGGTGAGTCGAGAGGGCTTTTCAGGGTCTTGACACGGTCATCAGTCGCCTGTGCAACCCAAACAGCCACGGCGTGTAGGCTGTCATAAACGGGGGTAGACGTTTCGATACCGTCAAAGCCACATCTCTTGAGAAGCCCGTCCCAGGAATCCAGATCCAGCATAGGGCCATGTGGCCGCCCTGACTCGGCCCCAATCCACCAGCCAGGTAGGCCACCCATAATGATACCGTTGCGAAGCATTTGGTTGGTCACTGTCTCCAAATTTACGACGAAGCCTCCAGGACGGAGCAGCTTGCGCACATTGTTCATCATTCCGTCAAGGTCTTCGGCAACATGCAAGACGTTGGAGGCTAATATCACATCATAAGAGCCTTCGGTAAAGCCCTGGTCCGTAGCCGGCTTGGACATATCGAACACCTTGAAGATCATTCTGTCCGCATAATCCCGGAATTTATCCTCGGCGGCCTCGAAGAAACCGCTGGAGACGTCCGTATAAGTATACGATGAGAAAGATGTGCCTAAGCTGGACAGTGCCGCCTGCGTCGCGCCACCAGTCCCTGCGCCAATTTCGAGAATCTTCATATGCGGGTAGCGGTGGCTAATCTGTCGGACAATTCCTGCCAGCCACCAATTGGCCGTGCTCAACCCCACGCCCTCTTCGTAGAAACGACCGAGGAGGTTGTCCTTGGTCATATGCCGCAAGATGCTGTCTTTTGCGCGGATAGTGGCGGGCAGATTCTGCCCCGTTGACTCAATCAGCAAAGCATCCACACGGTCGCGATACCTGTCTGTGAGCGCAAGAATTTGTTCTTGGGTGTCTTTGAGGCATTCCGTCGGCACAGAAGGATGCTCACTCTTGCGGACCTTGTCTACAGTGTAGTCGGCCCACGCCATAAGATGCTGATGATGAGCGAGTGCGTTGACTCGCTCCTCGGCAGATATCTCAGAAAGCTGACGCAAGTAAAAGAAGGCAAGACGCTCCATATCTTTGGCCATCCGGAGCTCTTCGGGGCTTAGCCTATCGCCAACGGCCGCGCTCTCTCCGTCAGGACCGTCTCGGAGATACTCGAAATGGGAAAATACTGTTGCGTCATCCTCTGGTCGAGCCGCCGTGAAAGGCTTTAGGCTGACACCTTCAACTTGAACGAAAGTATGCTGCGAATCTTCCGAATACAACTGAAGGTCAGCCTTGATGTGTGACTTATCATCGTCGCGAACAACCGTCTCCCACGGTACCGTCACAGCGCGTTGCTTGCCGGCTGAAAAGTACGGATTGATGGTGATGGAGTCAATCTGGACGGGGACATGCAGCGAGCGCAGACTTTCATCACCAGGGTATGAGAAGGCAGCAAAAAGGGTCTGGAGGGCAGTGTCAAGCATGCCTGGATGAACGAGGAGCTGGTCCTCCCATGCAGAGGCGGATTGGTCCAGCAGTGTCCCCTGAGCGACACCCATCTTGCGTCTAATCTCAGACATGCCTTTGAAGGGCTCCGAATAGTGGTAGCCGATGCTGGCAAGCGTGCTATAGAAGCGATCAATGCTCACATCTACCATGTTGAAACTTCCTCGCTTAGGGATAATCGGCAGCGTGTCTGACATTGGCTGATCCAGATGCACCTCTATGAAGCCAGTGGCATTTCGGGCCATGGATTGGTCTCCCTCAGGACACGAATGACAGCTGAAACTAGCGGAAATGAAGCCGGAGTTTCCATTGTCAAGTTCATTCTGGTTAATCTTGACACTGAAGAGAGTCTCGGTGCAGGATTGTTCGTCGCTAAAACCAATAGCACGCTCAAGCCTAAGGTTTGTGATCTTTACGTCACACAAAGGTTTCTCTCCAGCGATAGCACGGACGGCTTCTAGTGCCATGGCAATATAGCCAGTGGCGGGAAAGATGATTTGCCCCTGAAGCTTATGACCTTGAAGCCATGGAATCTCGCGTGGAGACAGCACGTTTCTCCATTGGCGCTCGCTAGCTGTAGAAGTGTTTATACTAGGCATACCGAGAACGGGGCTGGGTGTAGTCTTGAGTTGCTTATAGGCCTTGGAAGCGCGAGCTTCTGCCCAGTAGGAGTGTTGATGGTGGAACGGGTACGCCGGAAGATTTTTCAGCACCGTCCTTGCAGTATCATCGCCGTGGAGCGTGTTGTCGAGGGCGTTAAAATCTACTGAACCAGGGCTCAGATATCTCCAAAGGAGCCCAATGGCTGAAGAGAACTCCTCAACATCGTCTTTGCCTCGAGAGAGAAGCCCGGAGTACGGGATAGAAATATCCATCTCCGCCAAGGTATTCATTGCCGGCCCTTTGAGCGCAGGGTGCGGTCCAAGCTCGACAGCAAGATCAAAATCTCCAATAGCGTCGACAGCTGTACCTACGGCTCCCGAAAAGAGGACAGGATGCGTCATGTTGTCCACCCAGTACTGGCTACCGCAGTGATCCGGTGTCATGACCATACCTTCGGTAACGCTAGACAGCCATTTAGGGTGGCCCGAGGTCGGCTTCAGGGGCTTGATGCCGCATGCATTCAGCGATTCCAGATAAGGCTTTGCGCATGCTTGCATATGAGCTGAGTGGTAGGCTGTGTCAACTTTTAAACGGCGAGCAAATGCAGATCGACTCTTGAGGATGCCAACAGCCTCCTCGATAGCATCTTCATCCCCTGAAATTGTCAAGCTGGATGTCGAGTTGTGCGCCGCTACAGAGATACGGCCACGCAAGGAGTAGGCGTCGATCAGATCCTCGGCCTCATCTGCAGCGACGCCAATGGCAGCCATTGCGCCCTTTATTTCCTTGTTGTTTGGCGAGGCGGCCCCCGTGGCGTGTAATCCACGATAGTAGGCAATGCAGATCGCATCGTGGGCCGATAGCAAACCAGCGGCATAGGCAGCTCCAATTTCTCCGGATGAATGACCGATGACAGCAGTCAAATTGATGCCGGCGCTAGACAAGAAATCCACGAGTAGAATCTGCACTGCCGTGCAAAGTGGCTGTGACAATGCCGCTTCTGACAGGCGTGAACTATTGGCATCAGCGAGTAACTGCTCGCTTATCGTCCATGTAGGACGATCGGTCTCGGGAAGGCTAGCAAGCGAAGCGTCTAACTCATGTATACGTTGAGCGACGAAGGGAGATTTCTCGAGAAGCCTGGCGCCCATTCGGGGCCACTGGGCGCCTTGTCCCGTGAATACGCCCAGGATCTTGGGCTGACTGAGGTTTGCCGAACGAGTATCTATGTCTCCATCTTTGTCGTCCTTGATCACCTCTGCAAGCTTTCTGCAGAGATCATCGTAGGAACGAGCAGCGATTGCCTCTCGAAAATGGAGAGTGGAAGAACGATGCTGCAGGGTCCATGCGAGATCCCGGAGGTTAATTCTGGAGTCCTGGGTGAGGAAGGTGAAATACTCAGCGAGCTTTACTCGCAAAGATGCCGGGTTTGCCGCAGAGAAAACGAAGGGCGTGAATTGCGTAGACAAATGTTTAGGTGTAAGAGTAGATTTCGACGGTCTCTTGTCTGCAACATATTCCTCAACAATGGCGTGAGCATTGGTTCCGCCAAAGCCGAAGCTGTTAATGCTGGCCCGCTTGACGGCTCCAGCGGTAACTTTTGGCCAGTCGCAAGCAGCCGTTGGGACTTGGAGCTTTGCGTAGAATGGTGCAATATCCGGGTTGAGTTTCTGGAAATGCATGTTGGGCGGGATCGTGCTGTTTCGAATGGCAAGTGATGTTCCAATCAGGCTCGCCAATCCTGCTGTTCCTTCTGTGTGCCCAATGATCGTTTTGATGGAATGGACAAATAGCTTATCTTTCGACATTACTGATTCGCCATCTTTCAAAGCATCATTAAAGAAAGCGTTATGGATCGCCTCCGCTTCTTGAGGATCTCCCGCCTTGGTGCCCGTTCCATGGGCGTGGAATAGCTGTGGGCGGTCCGAAGGCTTGGAAACATCGAGTCCAGCTCGCTTGTATGTATCACGGATCAGATTTGACTGTGCTGTGTTACTCGGCACTGTCAGGCCAGACGTGCGGCCGTCCTGGTTGACACCCGTCTCGCGGATGACGCACTCGATCGTGTCTCCATCCTCAATAGCCTGACTAAGGGTTTTGAGAACCACTGAGGCAATACCCTCACCACGAGCGTATCCGTCTGCGGAAGCGTCCCACATACGTGATCGTCCCGTTGGGGAAAGCATACGCAGATTGCTCTCTGCTACGTATTGTGCTAGTTCTCCCGTTAGTTACTCTTGCTGCGTTGAGAGAATAGTCGTAATAATTGCTTATGTGGGACACAATTTGGGTATATGACTGTGATCCGAAGATATCAAATCAGGAAAATTATGGCCTCATACCTGGGTTGAGAATTAGATTGGCGCCGGCTGCAACAGCAACTTTAGAATCACCGCTTCGCAATAGGCGAACGGCTTCATGGACCGCCACCAAGCTAGATGAACAAGCAGTGTCAATTGTCATGGACGGGCCGTGCCAGTCGAAGAAGTAGGATATCCGATTAGACATGATACTACGCGCCGTGCCCGTTCCGGTGTATGTAGGGAGTGCATCGATGTCTTTCTGTATCATGGATGACCAATCATCGCACATAAGCCCAATGTAAACACCCGTTGCTGATCCTCGTAATGATTCAATGGGTAGTCCTGCAGTACATAATGAATCGTAAACTGTTTCCATCAGCAGCCTCTGCTGGGGGTCCATCGACTCGGCTTCAGCCGGCGTTATGCTGAAGAATTGTGCATCAAATTTAGAAGGGTCTTCATCAAGGAAGTATGACTGCCTCGTGTTGGTGGTGCCATGATGTAAGGGGTCGGGGTGGTAGAAGGCATCAATGTTGAAGCGTTCTTTGGGGATCTCACTAAGGAGGTCTCGAGGCTTCCTGAGAAGCTCCCAAAGCTTGGAGGGAGTATTGCATCCACCAGGAAAACGACCGGCGGAGCCAACAATAGCGATTGGCTCTCTGTCTAAAGACATTTTGGTGAATAATACAAATAGGACGGTTTCCAGGAAAGAGGTTGTTTAACGGTGAATGCTCGAAGAATAAAGAGATCGATTATAGTTTCTTTCTCGAAGATAGAGACAGTTATATGAGCCACTCAAACCTGATCGTTTTTCTCTATTTACCAATGGAGTTACCGAAGGTGAAACAGGAATAAACCCTTCCTGTGCATGGATCCCATCACGACGGAGCTGATATTGCCACTGCTGGGGCGTGAATTTAAACGGATAAGAACGGCTTCACAACGTGCTCAAATCTATGTATTATCACAAGGGGCTTGAGAAATCCTGCCTAAGTAGTGTGTTAGAGAATGGCTGTGCGCTGGGAGTATGCTGGAAAGGAATTCGACCAAGTCACAGGATTGACTGATCGACCCGGCTACCCTGGCTAGGCGGGATAAGCTGTAAGAATAAGCAGGGATATGAACAAGGCGTCCCTTCCTGCACATGAGAAAATCATATTCGTGCCGAATTCGTACGTCAGCCGATCGCGTCCTTAGTCTCTCGGGCACTTACCTTAATACATGTAAGGCCGAGTACCTGGGTGACATGATACCAGGGTTGTGTAATGTTGAGCTAGGTGAAGTCTTTGATCTAAAAGAAATCATAATACTGCTGCATTGAAAACGCATCTGTTACGAGTTTTCACTACAACTTCTTTAACAGAGACTCATATCTGTACCAAAATGGAGCAAAAATTCGTTGGAAACCTTGGGCCTTTGGCCGGAAGGTCCCTTTCTTTTCAAGTTCTTCTTTACGTTGTAATTGCGACATCTATATGGTTCATCATCTCCAGTGTCAACCAGTATATCTCACGGCGCCAGTTCCGGACTCGCCATAGCTGTTTACCAGTTTTCCGACAATATCCCTCGAAATGGTTTGGCATCAACTTCATTTTGGAAGCTAAACGGACCCACGAGCAAGGCCGCTACCTAGACGGCTTGACGGAAAATTTCAGAAACATTGGATATACTCACGAGGTTCGAGCCCTTGGGGGCACGAGTATTTGGACTATTGAGCCCCAGAATATCAAAGCTATTCTCACTTCACATTTCAAAGATTATTCTCTCGGCAACCGCCCTGCCGTCATGGGGCCGTTACTTGGACGTGGCGTCTTCGTGACAGACGGCGAGGAGTGGTCCCATTCGAGATCTCTTCTGCGGCCTAATTTTGCCAAGGAGCAAGTTGCTGACTTGTTCATGATCGAGCGACATCTGCAGCAGTTGTTAAAAAGCATTCCGGGCGATGGCCAAGCAATCGACCTGCACAACTTACTACAATGCTTCACACTGGACTCCTCAACTGAGTTTCTATTCGGCGAATCTACTGATACATTAGTCAGTGGCGCCAACCAAGAGTTCAGCGATGCCTTCAAGTACTCTCTGGACGATGTTTCCATCGGACTGCGGATGGGCCCTTGGCACAAATTCCGCAAGACGGACCCTAAAGCGGTGGAGTGTCATCGCATCTGCCGCGAGTACGTCGACAAATATGTGCATCAAGCGCTTGAATACCGGGAAAGATATTTGCAAAGTGTACAGCAGCAAGGATTGCCGAAGTCCGCCATTGATGGCGGTAATGATAGACGGACTTTCCTGCGAGAGCTTGCCTTAGCCACTGATCATCGAGAGAAATTGCGAGATGAGCTCCTGAGTTTGCTGCTAGCCGGTCGAGATACTACTTCTAGCTTGATTGGAAGCCTTCTATTCTCTGTGGCCCGGCATCCTAAAGTTTGGGAAAAGATCAGGGCAGAAATCCGAGAGGCTCTCGGCCCCTGTCCTCCTCAGTATGACCAGCTGCGAGACCTCAAATACACAAAATATTGCGTAAACGAGAGTAAGCCATTCTCGTTTCCAGATCATTTTCGTTTCCCGACTAACAACATTGTCAGCATTGCGGCTGTATCCTCCAGTACCGAATAATGCCAAAGTGGCTATCCGTGACACTGTTCTACCTCGAGGTGGTGGGCCAGACGGAAACGCGCCAGTTTTTGTCCCGAAAGATTCGCCCGTTATCTACACCGTCTACTCTTTGCATAGACGGTACGATCTCTTCGGCGACGATGCTGACGAGTTCCGACCAGAGCGTTGGGAGGGTAGTCGTTTCACCTGGGTACGATCTTCCCTTACTCGCCACTTTCTTTTTTTATGCTTCCGCCATCTAATGGGACTTATGCTAACCCGGTACCGCTCGTGGATACAGGAGTACTTGCCATTTAACGGGGGACCTCGTATTTGCCTTGGACAGCAGTACGCACTGACAGAGTCGCTTTACGTGCTCGCTAGATTTGCGCAGGAATTCGAACAAATCATCCCCGCGGATCCGAATCCTTGGACTGAATCACTTGCCTTGACTGTCTGCTCGGCAAATGGCGTGAAAGTCAGACTGGTGAGGGCTGAGTCCCAGTAGAATTTGGACTAGACCAGGTTCACCCCTGAGATAGTGAAGAAGGGCTTATGCCCAAGGATGGCCCTACATTGAAGATGCATGTGTTCAAAATGTCAACCTCGAAGATAATTCCTATTCTATGATTAGAATACGTCAGGATATGAGTTCGTGTATCAATACGATGGTATCCTTGGAGCGAAGTACGAGTAGTCTAGTTTAGTTATACACCAACAGGGATCAAATATTATACAAAACTGACAATAATCATGCATCTATTCTTACTCATCAATACACAATGGGCTGAAGTCTTAAGCTAGATAAAGCCGTTTTCATACAAGATTCACTTGAAACAGGGATTGTAGAATGCATATCCTGCCCATATTCCTGGCAGTGAGCCCTCGTTGAGCCCACTTAGTGTTATCCCACAAACCGCATTATCACACTAATGAGGATCGACGCCTGGCCCGGGCTCTTCGATCAGGGAACCACCCTCTTGCTTATTTGGACATGGTATCGATCCAAATGAACGCTCTACAAAGAAAAAAGGAGGCCACTAACATGGATATCCCCGCCATCTGACAGTAGCCGTCATGGTCTGACCGAGTCTTCGAAGCTGGGGTTTGCCCCGGTCTACATCCTAAAAATCCTTCCCTATAAGGCAAACGACGAGGCACCCGGTCGGAACTAGCCGTTTGACAGCTACCCTTCCATTCAAGCTGCATTATGTGAACTCTTGGCTGCATACCCGTTTTCCGATGACACGGCTAACCGGCACATTTGGGGGCAGTTTCGTTGCCAGCTACGTCTCAGTAAGACTTCTAGCTGGTCCTAGCACCCTAGATTCGCTGTCGATCGTCAATATCTGTTTCGGCCATCCCTTCTATCAGCACTGCTTGGCCATGGGTTTCTACCGCCATTCAGCCAAGGAATATGGAGCTGGTCACGGAGAGTAATATGAGCAGAATGAGTCTTTGCAACGAAGCACGATGGCGTCACCAGGCTGGCACAGCGGGTGGTTTCAGTCTTCCGATTGCCCTGCTCCATGCCCTGTGGAAGTGCAGAATTTTTGGCGCAATTCTTCGGCAGAATTCAAGCATGCGACAGTCCTCTGGTTCAGAAGATTAATTTGCAAAAGTAAATCTCATTCCTGTTCGCCAAGAAGAAGCTTTCAACAGGCAGACCAATTTGCTCCATCACGTTTTGTGCACAGTTTCTACCATGCGCACAATCAAGCCCAAATCCCAGACCTCGTCGACGCGGACACTGTTACGAGCGTATGCCTCCTCACAGACGCTTCGAGCAGACCGGACAGACATCCCTCTGGATGAAGTACCAGCCCAAGAGGAACAGGCTTCGAAGCAAGAGCCTCTTGTAATAGATTGGAAAGGGCCAAATGATCCTGAAAACCCCAAGAACTGGTCCAACTTTTCTTTTTTCATGCACTTTTTCTTGGTGAGCTTACTATGTCTCGCTGGGTAAGCATGATGCTTGGAATGACCATGCTCTGGGAAAGTACACGAAAGCTAACTCGGTCGATAGCAACCTAGCAACGACTATGTATGCGCCTGGGACGGCCCAGTTAGCGATTGAATTTAAGACTAAAGATTCTATTGTCATCGCCATGACGGTATCAATCTATTTGTTGGGTTTCTCGCTGGCTCCTATGGTGCTCTCCCCGCTCTCGGAAGTTTACGGACGACTCATTCTTTACCACACGTCCAATATATTTTTTCTCGCTTTTAATCTTGCATGCGCCTTTAGTACGAATATCAGCATGTTCATAGCCTTCCGGTTCTTGGCAGGCTGCGCAGGCTCAACACCCATGACTGTTGGCGGTGGCACGATTACGGACTTTTCCACGAATGCCAAAAAGGATAACACTGCTATGAAACTCTTCGGTCTAGGACCAGTCTTAGGACCTGTAAGCTACTTCTCCTCTTAGAATACCATGTTGAACAACGCCGAACTAACAGAATTTGTTAGGTCATTGGGCCTATTGTAGGAGGCTTCGTTTCAGAGCACGTTGGCT
This sequence comes from Waltergamsia citrina, assembly GCA_022814615.1. Classification (NCBI taxonomy): domain Eukaryota; kingdom Fungi; phylum Ascomycota; class Sordariomycetes; order Hypocreales; family Bionectriaceae; genus Waltergamsia; species Waltergamsia citrina. The sequence continues at coordinate 477,546 of JAKLNE010000022.1, forward strand.
GGAGATGGACATTTCGCATTATGTCTATTATCATTGGCGTTCTCACCATCCTGAGTTTCATTTTTCTCAGAGAAACAAGCGCAAATGTCATACTCCGTCGCAAGGGAGCAGCTGCGACCAAGAAGTCTGGAAGGCCCTTCGCAATTCCAAGCCCAATGCCAGGGGCACCTCCTATTCCCCAAAAGCCAGATAGCGAAATAGCTTTGCGGTCTCTGCTTAGGCCGCTCAATATGCTGCTGTTTCTTCCCCAAGTTACAATTCTCTCTGTTTACGCGGCCTTTATTTTTGGCCTCATTTACCTTCTCCTCACAACTCTCCCTGGCGTTTTCAGCGACCAGTACGGTTTTGAGCCTGGAGTAGTAGGCTTGGCGTACATCGGCATTGGGTTTGGCATGGTCTTTGGTCTACTTTCGTTCAACTTTCTGAACCTCAAAATGGCAAACAGCACTGACGAGAACGGGCAAGTCAAACCAGAAAGCTATCTGCCTCTGATGACTTGGTTTTCACCGCTACTGCCCATTGGATTCTTCTGGTACGGCTGGGCTGCTGGGGAAAAGGCCCATTGGGCCGTGCCTATTTTAGGTACCTTTTTCGTCGGTTTTGGATCTTTTGCCATCATTATGCCAACTACTGCGTATCTTGTCTTCTCTCAGGGTCCACTGAGTGCAGCCTCAGTGCTTGCGGCAACTAACATCTTGCGCTATCTGTTTGCTGCTTTTCTACCCCTCGCTGGCCCGGCAATGTACGAGAAACTTGGCTTGGGATGGGGCAATACACTTTTAGGATTCCTTTGTCTGGCCATGGCTCCTATACCAATCATTTTCCAAAGGTACGGAGAGCATCTGAGAGTAAAGTTCCCAAATAGGTGGTAAAAATGCGGATAGTTACAAGGTTTCAAAACATCCCTTCTGTATCGCAGGGCTGCTCGATGAAACCAGCTAAATTGGACATTCCGGATTTGAGATCTAACCAAAATCAAACTTATTTAGTGTATTAATGTCGGGGTAGTTGCCTTAGCTTGTTGCCACTCAACGGTGGATCATGTTCCATCAGGACCCTTATTCCTTGTAAGGACAAAAATCCCGATCATAAGCCCAAACCCGGTGAATGGGAATGCTCAGTTCGCAAATCCAATTCAGAGCAGAGTTCCAAATGACGTAAGCCAGTTAGAGGCAAGGGGCTTTCAATGACCATGTAAAGATCTGTGCGGTCCTTAGTGAGACGTTCCGCCTGTCTTAATGTCTCCCGAGCTCCAAGATAAGCCCTGTGCGATCCTCCTCGCGGCGATTCCGACGTCACATACGCTAGTAGATCAACTGCGGCCTGGAAAAATTGTGTTGAAGGATTCACCTGAGGTTTGGGGCGTGTGTGAGTAAAAGGGGGTGTAGACTATATGCATGGAGCCGCTATTTGTCTTTATAAGTACACGTATGAGCAGACGTGCTGGAGAGAGGGTTAGGCCGAAACATTGACATATCACACAGAATATACACTCTCATCCATATTATACAGTCTACACAAATCTAGAAACTATGGCACCTCAAGAAGAGAAGTTTGACTATGTCTTCCCGGACATTTCTGTGGAGAATGAGCGTCTTATGGGTCAACATCAGGGCATCAAGTTGGGGATGGGCCGCAGACTCTGTTTGGCCCCAATGGACATGACCCGAAAGAACCTCCGCATTTTTGACGGGGGTACCTCAGATGGTACGTTAGCCTAGTTGCTCTGCAAGTCTAGATATTGATAGCCCTTAGGATATTGGCTTGATGACCTCAAAAAGGAGCTATCCCATCCTGAGACTTGCGAGCTCATCGGAGGTGATGTTACTGGGGAGAGGTTCCCCGAGAAGCCTCCGGAGGGCGTCAATCTTGTTGTGCAGAGCTCCACTGGGCCCTTCACTGATGACTGGATCCAGAGCTTCGATCTTGTGCACCAGCGTCTGACGCTCGCTGGCCTGGGAAACCAATCGCAGCACTGCGTCGAGCAGCTCCTGTCGCTCGTGAAACCCGGTGGTTGGATCCAGTTGGTTGAGCTGGACAACAGCTCGCACGAACCTAATGGCCCAGCTGTCAAGACACTTGGAGCCCTCGTGGCCCGTCTAGCTGAGGGCATGGGTGCTGATCTCAAGTACCGCGGGGGAGGCATGGAGGAGTGGGTGCGGCAAAGCGGATTCATTCGCGTCGGCTCGATTCTAGCACCAGTCTGTATGGGAGCCGAGTGTCCTGATCCGAGCATGCGTGAGCAGACCACGAAGGCTTTCTCTTTCACAGCCGAGCAGCTCATTAAGGCTTGCAAGCGTGAGTACCACGGACTTCAGTTCAAATTGTTCTCTCTAATCTTCACTAGGGTTTCCCGATGGCATGAAAGTCTTAACAGACGAGGAGGCGGAGGGATTCGTGCAAAAGCTGGAGAATGAGCTCCGAGACCGTGGTGGTTACTTCCCAGTACGCGTGGTTTGGGGCAAACGCCCGGTAGCATAGTTTATCTAAAGGGATGCCGAATTCGGATGAGACTAGCGTGCTCGATGAGCACGCTTCTTTCATATTCTAAACGCAAGCCGGCTCTCATACTTTTTATTCTGCTTCTTGATCCATTGCTTGCTTTCTGTGGCTTCTCGTGAGTGCATTAAAACTTCTGTTGTAATATCAATGAAGAACGAGCGTAGACTCGGAACGGAATGCCAAGGCTGTTTTGGCTTAGTTGTATTACTCTTACTTTATTCTAGACTAGTTCTTTACAACTAAAGTCTTCCCTATCCGATGCAGTGCAATAGAATAGTTTAATATTACCCTAAATTTTCTATTGCATAAAGGTATCAGAGCTCTACTGTAGTAGCAAAATGTTACGTATTTATACCGCCAGATACACTTCCAATGCTAACAAAAGTTGCTAGTCTAGGAAAAGTGGTAATGGAAAAGCTGTCTGATATGACTAGGAAAACAAACTTCGGCCGTCGACCTCAAAGCCAGCAACGACGTCCCCTCATACTTTATTAGTTAGCATTTGTCAGCGTAGCGCCTTAGGAGCTTACACGTGAACCCCTCCCAACTCTTAAATCTGAAAACGGCATAAAAGTCTTTTCCTTATTATCAGCATCGAACGCGCTATCATTGTAAGGATTGTCTTGTCATGGCGATACACGCGGGCCCTGAAGATTCATGGCATGGCGTTATAGAGCCAGATGGCCAATTCCAGCCAGAACCCGGGCGCTATCACCTGTACATCGGCCTGTTCTGCCCTTTCGCCCACCGAGCAAACCTAGTCCGTCATCTCAAAGGCCTTCAGTCATCTATCTCGCTTTCAATAGTCCGACCGTATCCAAAAGGGGATGAGAAAGGATGGCCGGGTTGGCAATTTCCTCATAATGCGGAGAATCAGTACGAGGGCGCTACTGTTGATCATTTATTCGGATCTAAGTTCCTACACGAGGTTTACTTCAAAGTTGACCCAGAATACAAAGGAAGGTACACGGTGCCCTTGCTATGGGACAAAAAAGAGAACACAATTGTCAGCAACGAGAGTTTGGAGATACTCCGTTGGATGCCAACGGCTTTCAACAGCCTTCTGTCTCCGGAAAGTGCCGAATATCAGCTCGACCTGTATCCTGAGAATTTGAGAGACAAAATTAATGAGGTGAAAGCGTGGATGCAAAGAGATCTGAATTCCGGTGTGTACAAAGCTGGCTTTGCGACCACGCAGGAAGCCTACGACACCAACGTCATCACTGTGTTTTCTGCGTTGAATCAGCTGGAGGAGTTGATACATCAAAATGGAGGGCCATACGTTCTCGGTAAGGCTATAACGGAGCTCGACATCCAAGCATACGCAACCATAATTCGATTCGACACGGTCTATGTCCAGCACTTTAAGTGCAACCTTGGAACTATTCGCGGGAATTACCCAGTCATTCACGAATGGCTAAAGAATCTATATTGGAATATTGAAGGTTTTAAGGAAACAACTGATTTCAAACATATAAAGGAGAATGTAAGCTGACACTTCTCGCTCACATAGACTGTTACTGACAACAGTAGTACACAAAAAGTCATGACAAAATCAACCCTCTAGCAATAACACCGCTAGGGCCATTCCCTGATGTCGAGAAGTCAGTCAATCTTGACTTTGCCGGTATGCAGCCTGGTAAAATCCAGCATCCGGAAGTTGTGAAGCGCCAAAGTGAATTGTATACACAGAACACTACAAAACTATAGTTTAAATATCACTGAATAATAAAACCAATATCAGGTCTTTGGAGAAATTTTGGTCTTCAGAGTGTTCCAATCGGCTTGTAGTGATATGAAAGGAACATGACACGCCCTATTCTCTTTTGAGCCAGGCACAATGTTCATATGCTGACCTTGAATACTTTATGTAGGGCAAATTTATTTACGCAGGACAAGTTCTCAGGACTATAATATCTACATTCTATCAAGATAATCGGTTAGATGGGTAAATAGCATTGAGATAATAGAAAACGGCAATGAGGCGCTCGGCTAGATCCCTCTTCCTGTCACGTCAGTCATATTCTGGTTCCGACCGCACTCACCCGTAAGTAGTGGAGGTGTTTAGTAATTTGGCCACAGCGTTTTATATGGTCGACTTTGACAACGAGCATGAGCGCCTAGTTGATCCCACCCAAATCGCGCTGCTTGGCTACACTTTACGCTAAAAGGCGATCAAAGATAGATGTCTTGGTTCTTCCTTCGGCCTATAGTATAGATAACTATCTTCGGGGATATTAGTGTGTACTGGAATCCTTGCTAGGAAAGCTAACAAGCATTTTTTAAAATATCTCCTTTAACATGACTATTGTAGCAATAGAAAAAAATTAGGCCAAAATGATAGGCGCATGCCCCTGAGCCATATGATCATTCAACTGCCGCCATTAGACCAGTGTCAATGAACGCGACTTAGATAGCAGGGTCTACAGTTCAGATGCAGATAATTCCAGGGAGGCGATGACCAGGGATGCAAACAGGAGGGCTAGCAAGCATGGCGCATACTCCGTACGGCACGTGGGCCTTTCGCTTGCTTCAGGACAACATGCCCTGATCACAAAATTATTTGAACATGGTCAACAAAGGTTCAACAATCGTCGATGTAGCAAGGTTTGAGAGATCTTGATGGCGGCAGCTGGGCGCGTCGCGCCATGATATAGCTTGTAAAATTCGGCCCTGGGGTTCGTGCAAGTGAGTACACTTGACATCAACGGCGCCCCTGCCAGATGAGCACGCGGTCCCCTGTGAGATTACTGGGACCAGATCAAAAGATAGCATCGAGATGGGTACGATTCCGGTTCGTGGGAGTTATGGTGCCAGCACGGTGGGTGAACGGCAAGTGGGTGCTGTCTGAATACCATGTGCCACAGCGGCACACCGAGGGGTTTTGTTCTCCTGATATGGGTCTTTGCGGTGCCCGTGGTCTGAATTTCGTCATGGTGTTTTAAATATCGCTACAGGTGACCAGAATCCCCATGTTGGCGGCGGGGGGAATCAATTCGGAGATTTATTGAGACAGGTCTAAAAGAGGTTGAGTAGAGGGGGGCGTGGCACCAAAGATGAGGTACCACGAGTCTTGTAAACTAACGCAGGAAAATAAAATAAATCATTTTTTCGATAAATTTATTCCATCCTTGAATAGATCATATTACGGGAGAATATAGCATCATGGGTCGGCGTGCATATATGGAGGTGCAGTAGTTAGAAGTAAGTTGAGGAATAGGGGGAGCAGCGCATAGAGGCGGTGCAACTGCAGTGCCCAGACCACAGCATCCTACAGCAGCTTACAGCACGGTCAGGGGCCACGCCACAGGGGCAAAGGTGCCTGTACACCCATTGTCACACCCTATATTTCGGGGTTGTGATAGGAGAGCACCAGCCGGAGTTCCCGCTATGATAAAGAATGCCTTGCCTGCCTGAGTCACTCTTAGCATCTTACGAGTGGCTGCCCCCAGGTTGAAAGTGCTCCAGGCAGTCGTTACCACTGACTAACAACCCGAAGCCAAGTGCTCGTATCGGCCTCAGATCCTAACTACTATACTAACTTAGTAGTACTATTTCCATAACCCTTCCCAACTACCGCCATCATAGCCATTTGTCATCGCGAGGTTTCATTCTCTAAGCACACAAGTGGCTTGCAGGTTTTTGGCTCACGCCGTTAACAATGCAACCCGGCTTTGACTTCACATGGTTTCGGCAGCAAAAAGAAGGGAAAAAAAGAAAAACATTAAAAATAAAAATAAAAAAGACAACCAGCAAAGCAGCCACTGACTGTCGCCGTTCTAGACTCGGAGATCTGGAGATACGTCTGGAGGGGAAATCTGGAACCCGGTAGACGGCCTGAGATGCGGCTCGACCGCCTACCGTTTCTTCGTCCTCACAGCGGCGCTCTCAAACGGCAGACACAAGGAGTCATCGAGCTACCGATCAATCGATAAAATAATTTATCACGTTTCCAAACATTTAATCAAATCGAGAATAGCCTTCTCCTCTCCCCACCACCCTCAGCCACCGCGACAGTTGTCTGGCCATAAATATGTCCTCACCGCTCGCGGCTGCATATAACCCGTGGTCATCTGCCAAATGATTGCTGAGTTGGCACTCGGCCGCGGCCCCTCGTCTGTGGCAACCCAAGCCCACGAGACGCCCCATGCTGTGGCCCTCGACTCCATGTCTGCTGCCGGATCGCACCCGGATTCCTCTTTTCTCGGCCCTTCACGTCCGATCCGGGTGTGTCTTCGCCTTCGCCTTCATTGTTTTCGTTCAGCCCTGGCCACACGAGGCGGCGACGATGTCTGCACCCCCGTTGCAGTGACTCCTGCTCCTCACCTCGGGTACGTGTCAGGGCTAGCCATGCACGCCTGATGCGAGTCCGCATACAGAATTCGTTGGGGCCTTGGTATTGTCGATGTTAGGTCTTGAGGGTCCACACATTGCTTAACAAGGCTCAACTAGAACATGTTTGACGATAAGTCGAGTCTCAGTATGTAATTTGTATACGAATGCGTGTGCAGCTGATAGCTTTAGGCCCATGAGTCTCCTTGGTAGATTCAACGCGCACGCCAATGGACACTAGCTCACCGATCAAAGGCCACCACCCTTCCTCGGACGGGCTTGGGATGTTGAAGAAGCTCCCCTGCGCGTCCCGCAGCCGCCCGCGTCGTACCAGGCCTCACTGACCGGCTTCCTGCCCATCGACAAGGCGGTTATCTCATTATACGCCGGACCAGTCGCGGGGCTCCCGTGTTAAACACCAGGCTCGGAAGTCCTTGCACCCGACGGATACTACCCCATGGCTGGTTCTTGATGACCCTTTGTGTGACGCATCTAAAAGCGAACGCGTCCAACCTCAGTGCGACTTTGTAATCACACTGAGGCTGATGACTGCCCAGAAACATGTGAAATTTCAGTTCCGGTTGCTAATATGACCATGACACCAAGTTCGGAGCCAACTCCGATATTCTGCCCCAGTGTGGGCAGGAGATACGAGCAAGCTGCAGAGTGTGAATATGTTGATGAAGGCATTGCCTCAAGTTAGTGCGACTATAGCACCTGCATGATGAATGCCTCTGGACGTATTACACGGGGGTGTCACACGTCTACGCTGTAATCCAACAGACCCTGCTTCACATGTTGAGTGTAATTCCCCCATCTATTTTACTAAATGTGCCATGGTTAGAAGGGCCTAGGAGGAGGCGTATGAAGAATCAAGGGGCAACTTACACCATATTGAAGATTTTAAAAGCACCGCGTGTTGTAAAATTGCCTTGGCAAGAAGTCGTCCACAGAATTCAGGTAGCCTGCGTTCTGTCTTTGATTTTAGCCAGCAGTTTTTCTCGAATTCGGTCTCTAGCCATGTTTATTTACGGCACATAGGCGTTAAAACAACTGAACCTCCTCCTTCATAGAATTCACCTCATCTGAAACTGTGACACGACGCAACATCTGGACGAAAGCTTACAAACAAACTTATTAATTTCTTCTCCATTATTCCATGTACCTTCAAATAGGATCTTTGCATTCTGAGCATTATAGGCGGAAAACGTTTCTTACAACAACGACTCAGATACAATGACATGCGTCCCCTTATCCAAGATCAAAATCTAAACCTATGCCCTAATCAATCCGATCCACAAATGGCCTCCAGAGCCATGTCCTCAATCTCACCAACACCTTCAAAACCAGCGAGCTTAGGCGCGTACTTCATTGCCGCCAAAGCGAGAGCGTTGACGATCGCCTCACAGAAGAATTCCCCGATCGGATCGTCAATTCCAGTGTCTTTCTTCTTCAGCGCAAACCGGATGCCTAGATTGTTGAGGTATGGATCTTCTTGTGTTCCTAAAATGGCGGCTGTATAGGAGAAAAGAAAAAGGTTAGCAAATGTTTCCAATCCCCTTTCGTTTTCCCACTTTCTTGATGGAGCGGCGAGAGTGAGGATATACTGACTTATAACCTTGGGCCCTGCACACATATTTGTAGAATACGTGCACACCATATCATCAGCAGTCCCGTCTGGGTCCGTTGGTGGAATGCGTTTCCTTAATTGACGCTCGCCAGTCTCCTCATCCCAGTAAACTTCGGGAGGAGAGGGGGTTCTCTTCTCAGGTATAGGTCCGTCTCCGCAGCCGCTTTCTCCTACATCAGCGGTATCCTTATAGGTGACCTCTTCGCAAGAGTCACGAGTACCCTCGACCATGCCTGAGACCGCTCCGTAAATCATGTAGTCGCGCGAAGATGTACTATTACTAGAAAGAGAGTCAGAGCTAAAAAGATCTAAGATAGAGAACAATGTTCTCAATGTGGACAAGCAAAGGGTCCGGTCGTTTCCCGGGCTGAACTTACTAATAGCTATCGTCAACGTTTGCCTCAAGAGCCATGTACTCAACACCTTCGCCAACGACAAGGGGAACATCAGCCACCCCGAATGACGCTGTGTCGCACGTATCCTCGTCATCAGGACAAGCGTCACGCAACTTGTCAACTAGTGTCTGGCCGATTTCCACGCCTTCATCCTCGTTGAATGCAGTGCCTACTGAAAGAGAGGTATCTGATATGTAGAGCGCATATGTAGGTCGCGGTGGAACGCAGCCTTCAATTGGCTCACACCACTCAGGGTCGTGGTTTTGAACACCTCCAACTCCCGCACAAACCTCGCAGTCTATAGTGTATGTGACTGTGACTTCTGTGACAGGATTTTCCGTTCCCGTTGGCATTGTTTTGTAGTGGCAGCTTTCTGTATCAACCTTCGGGTTCTCGACTGTGAGCAAAGGGAGAGTCTTTGTTTCACCACCTAAGTTGCAATTGCAGAATGGACTCGTGTATTGGTCTGGAAGAGCATTCTGCATAAAGCACTCTGGCACCTTAGGAGCCGGTGTTGGTGTTGGAGATTCTTGACTCCTGGGCTCCTTGCATAGGCACTCGCCATCAACACACACTCTCTCCATCTTATCGTTGCATTCAAGATCTTCGCAGTCCTCAGTGGACTCGCAGGAGTTGTCAGGAGGTGGTGAGGCAACTTCGCAAGTGCACTTGTTGTCTTTGCACGTTGCAGTTCCGCCTCCGCCTGGTCCGCCCCCGGCGCACATTGTGGGGAGACACTCCGCATCTTCTTCGCAACTGTCGTCGTTGTCGCCTTCACCACCAATATCCTTTGGCTCTGGCATTTTATCAAGAGTAATTCCTTCAATAAATTCTCGCATTGGTGAGCAAGAGCCCTGACGAGTCTCATATCGTTTTCTAGTCGCGGAACCCGCCACACAACCTGTTTGATTCGACGAATATCTCTCCCCCATTTCCATGTTATTGTTGGCTTCAATCTGAGGTGGTGGTAATTTTTTAATCGAGGCCCACTCAACGCCAAGGTCATCTGCAACAGTTTGACAGCTTTCTCGATGGCCTAAGCGCTTGTTGTTGGGACCACAAGCCTCAATAGGATATCCTTCCTTTCTGGTCTTCTCTGAAACACCGTGATGATATCCCCAAGTGACAACCTTAGCGCCACGAGGATACGTGACATCACGCGCTGCCTGAGGTTCTGTATCCGAATTTGTCAAGGCAAACGTCCACTGTTTCTTTCCGTTCATAGGCCGCTCCCAGAGAGGATTTTTGTAGTTGCGTTGCCGCTCGAAATAGTAATACACTGTATCTTCAGCGTGAAAAACATCGTTCCGGATGAGCGAGCTATCGTCCTTCTTGATAGCCCGCGAAGACCAAACGGGAGCCCAAGTGTTCCGTTGTAATGGGGGGAGCCCCTCTACTTTTTCTCCATTCATGATATGAAAATTCTTCCCCTTGGCTTTGGTGGCGAAATACACTCGGTGATCTTCGGGGATCCAAAGAGCGGCAACTAGACAGTGGCCCCAGTCCGTTTCATATCTATGTCTTTGTTGCGTTTCAACGAGCCAGTTGAAGGCTCCGCTAACAAACGGATAGAGTTCCTCTATGGACAGACCGGTCTTATCTTCTGGAGGTTCGACAGAACCTACAAAGGTGGGCTTACCCCCGTCGTTTTCCTCATACCCGAAAATTGTTGTCATCTCGTACTTTATATTGGTTCCCTTTATATCTCTAAGATTGACCTCAACCGGTGTCCCTAGTACTAGGGGAAGGAGGAAGCCAATCAGAGTAAAATCACGAGTTGGCCACATCGTGATTGAGATTCGCGTTCTTTCTAAGATGCAAAGACTGAGAGGAGAAATAAAAGGAGGAACAAAGTTCAATCGTATAATATCTCGCACAAATCGATAGATTTGAGTCTTTAAAAATGATTCAGTCGAAGACTAAGAAAGTCAACAAATAAAGAATCGTTGATTCCTAAATCCAGCTCAATCCTCAGAGCCTGGAGTATGATTTTTATATATACTTCTCCAATACTATGCTCCGCCCCAAAGGCCTTGAGGTGAAGTGAAAGACCCCATCATAAGCTGGGGGATCTCCGTGAGAACGTGGGAGAAGTTCTTCGTGAAATTTCCAATCCGCTTGCGGGCTGAATGCTGGGCCGCATACATAGCCTTGTTCGCCATGTGCTCTTGCTACATATTTGTTGTAAATGCCAACGATGATGTTTAAGCGAACCTCGTTTCATCACCAACATACTTGCTCGATGGTTATCCCTGAAGGCATGCTGAACTGTGAACGGCTGAAGATGTGATCCTTATTGGGTTGGTAGCCGATCTCCCTCACTCTACCTCCTCGAATTACTAAGATTCGTCGGTATATGTTGTGCGTGCCGCAAGTAAGCATAACCACTGGAAAGTGAGCAGACGCGTTTGCTCTACGTAGTCAAAGTTCTACTTCTGTTCGACAGTTATGAGGTCGGGTGTTTCTCGTAACGAGAAACAGCCTAATGACGAGGATCTTCCCGGTGAAGCTGCTCATTGAACCCTAAAAAGGACCCTTATGGAGAGGTATAAACTTTACGTATATCCCTTCAGTTTGATGAAATAGTCCTAATCACAACGTGTAAAGAGCGAATATTAGTAGAGTGTTTCATCAAGGATCTGACCCTTAATCTAAAGGTGTTGGTCGTTGGTTGTGGCTCCATTTGTTGGTTTCGACTGCAGTTCGTGGTTGCAGATGTCGGTTGTACTTCCATGTGTTGGTTGTGGTTCCACTTCCTTACCAACGACACATACATCAACAATAAGAGGGGGGGGGGGGGGGGGGGTTAGGGGATCATGGTTACAAATACGTCGCCAAAGTCCCCCCCACAACACAACATCGTCATCACCCCGCCATTTCAACCCAAAAAACCTTAGAGGCACAGTCCGGTTTTTGTTTCAATTCATCTCGT